>OZ030019.1:22177500-22732500 GCA_964023405.1 Apodemus agrarius
CTTTTGGAGAGGGCAGAATACAACTGTCCATGGCATATACATGTTGATTTTTAGTTCAAAGTAAGAACACATATATTTATGTGATATATAATTATGATAGCCAACAGTTTTCATATAAACTACTGTACCAGTAAGTGGCACTTTGGCCCTTAGGTCTGAACATACTTCAAATGTTCATCTACCACACTGGAGAAAAAAATGCAAATAAAAATTCTACCATTTAGAGTATGACATAAGAAGGCAAATAGTATTCTCAGACCTGAGGAGTGGGGCAGCAGACTCATAGGGTAGGATAAAAAGCTCCAGGCTTCCCCGTGTGTGTGTGTGTGTGTGTGTGTGTGTGTGTGTGTGTGTGTGAAAGTTTATATTCATTCCAATGGAGAAAAAGAACATCAGGAAATATAGGAAATGAACTTAGGGAAACAAAACATCAGCTCTCAAAGACAGAGAACTGGAGGTTGTGGAGAAAGAGGGAGAGAAAAGACAGAACAACCAAACCAAACCAATCCAAACCAAACCAAACCAAACCAAACCAAACCAAACCAAAAGCGCCTGCACAGCGCCTGGTTTACATAATCTATCATGACCAGCACAGTTGTGTACTCAATGGGTTTGGTGTCGTTTGTTGGGAACTAAATTGAATCCTATCTTTGTGGTGTTGGTTACTTGCATAAACCATTGAGATGGATCAGGCTTCATGTTCAGTTTCCTTTCTTGCTAATGAAAGGTCAGAATGTGCAAGAACATTCTCTTGGAACTAAAAGAAAAACTGAAAATATACTGAATTATATTTTAACAATCTGTTTCTGTCTGTCTGTCTCTCTCAGTTTGTCTCTGTCTGTCTCTGTATCCCTGTTTGCCTCTGCCTCTGTCTGTCTCACTATCTCCCTTTCCCTCTCTGTCTATCTCTGTTTCTGTCTCTGTCTCTCTGTCTCTCTGTTTCTCCCTATCTCTCTGTGTCTGTCTCTCTGTCTCTGTCTCTCTCTCTCTCTCTCTCTCTCTCTCTCTCTCTCTCTCTCTCTCATTAAAAGCATTCAGAATGCCCTCAAATCTTAAAGTTGAAAAAAAGAGTCCGAGGTATAATTGTGACTTGATAGTTGAATGAGTTACAAAACGAGTCGGGACAGCAGCTGTGGTATTAAGGTCAGCACTCCTCAACGTTGATGCTTCAGTACTTTTCCAGCCTCCAAGAGTTCTCTATCAACACCCTCATTTGTGGTCCGCTGCCATGGTGGTCATACTTTAGCAGGCCTTACTTTATTGGATCTGTACTCTCTTTGCCTACCCACTGCCTTTCTCACTTGACTTGCAACTTCTAGTCACTCACCACATGAAAATATCAGACCTAACAAGCAGATTAGATGAAAACTTGAGAATAATAGCCACTCAGGATGGAACGTGCCATCGGTGTGGTGTCCGTGTAGCATATATTATGGCAAAACCCTGGTAATTGCCTGTCTGGTTTAATTTTCAGCTGAGCAGAGGGAAAATTCTTCTGAGGCTGTACTCTCTTCCTCTGTTATTCCTATTACGAGTATTCCAAACTGGTCAGGGAACCGCATAAACCCTTCGCTCTGGTTTTAAACTTGGCAGATTTTCCAGCATTGGCTGTTGTAACCCTAAGGTAAAGCAGTCTCCCTGGCTCGGCTTTCCAGGGTTCTTACATTTTCATTAGAAATGAATTTCTGTAACCTTTAGATAATCCAAAATAGGAGCTTTTGAAATGCAGGGGTAGCTAAGCCCCAGGGTAGAGAGTGGTATGACCCAGGATGAGGTCTCTGTGTCCTCAGTCATCCAGTCAGTACATGGATTCAGGAGTAAATGGCCTTCTTGCATCTTTTGCTATGGTCTTCCCACCACACGGAGAAGGTAGTACGGTGGCCTGAGGGCAGGGAGTGGGTTTTGGTTTCTCACTTTGGTACCTGCTGAAGCCGCCAGTCTCCAACCTGCAGTCTGAGAAGCATTTGGCCTGATGCTTTTATTTTCCAGACCTGCACTAATGTTAGTGGGTGTGTAGGGCATGAGAGATTCTGGGATAATCAATACCACCAAGCACCAAGGTATGTGACTATGGTAGAGGTGCTTACACGAGATTCCATGACCAAGTGACTCACATGACATCCATGCTGTCTTACAGCTCTGGAGACTAGCGGTGCAAACAGAAGGCCCATAAAGCACCTATAAAGTCCACTTTAGAGGACTCTGAGCTCATGAACCTGCTCCGGGTCTTTCTCTAGCCTTTGGTGGCCTGGGATTGCGGATGGAATTCTCTTAAAGCCTTCACTTCCCCTTCTCGAAGTATGTGTCTGGCTCTGTGCTTAAATTTCCCCTTGGCATAGAGATACCAGTCCTATTGGACTAAAGCCCACCCTAACGTCTTCAGCTTACCTTGACCCTAATAAAGACAAACTTGTATTGCCAGAGGTTAGACCTCAGTCTTTGTGAGGATCACATTTCAGTCCACATCAGAGTTGTGTTCAAATGGAGAAACACTCCCGAGACTCTGAACCTGCACAGTGACCTTCACCTTCTCCACTCACTACCCTGTTCCATGTCAAAACTCTCCGCTGCTCAGCTGTCATGTTTGAACTGTTCCACAAGCATTTGAGGGACCTGTTTTGACATGAAGGTCAACTCTGAACCCTTGTCCAGAATGTCTGTGATCCTTTTCTCCAGGGAAATATTGGATTATGTTGGTGACTTAAGTGTTTTGAGACAAAGGTGTCATAGAGACATATGTCATTCGATAAATATTTTAACTTTATTATTTTGAGTATGAGTGTTTTTCCTGCATGTATGTCCACGCACTACCACATATGTGTAGTGCACAGGGTGTCCAGAAAAGGACACTGGACACCCAAATTAGTTGCAGATGGTTGTCAAATCCCATGTGGGTGTTGGGAATTGAACCTGGGTCTTCTGGTTGAGCACCCGAGTTCTTAACCGCATAACCATCTTTTAAAGCCAGTAATAAGTATTTTTTATTCCCATTTCTTTCCTTCTGGAGCTCTGTGTGTGCATGCACACACACACACACACACACACATACACACTCATAAATATATACATGCACATACATGCACATAAAGATACATATACACAGACACACATATACATACAGACACATACAAGCACACATACACATGAGAATTCCATGAGAATTACAAATCACTAAAAAAAGAATGAAATGTGAAACAAAAGAATAGAGGTTTTAGAAATCTGACACAGGTTTCCTTGGAGCCACATACAGGTTGGAGGGAAGAAGGATAATTTTTTTAGAAGACACAGGTAGGGGAGGATGCCTGAGCTACATCTTAATGTGCACGCAGCTGGATCTATCTAGACAATGATACCAATGTGGAAAAGGAGGCCAGGGAATGGGAGATAATACTAGACAGGTGAAAAGAACGTGCATAAAATTCTGAGTATTAGAAATGTTTAAGTGAGTAAGAGAAGGGACATTTCTGGATCTGAAGAGCTGATCGCCAGTGTTCTTCTTTTCACCCAGTACAGTCAGGTCAGGCTGCTGCAACCCAGTGCCACAGGCTGCACAACTCAAACAACAGACCTTTGTTTCTCACACTTTGGGAACCTGGGAAGTCTAAGAACAAAGCAGCAGCAGATCTGGTTCCTGGTGTGGGCTCACTTCCTGCTTTGTCTATGACTGTCTTCTGTGATTTTCCATGGCAGTCATGGTAAGAACTCCAGTCTCCTCCTCTTCCCACAAGGTCACTAGTCTTACTCTCGGACACAGGTACAGGACCACTGTCATGGCACCATCTAAACCTAATCTCTCCCAAAGGCTCAACCTCCAATTATTACCTTGGTGGCCAGGGTTTCTGTATGTGAATGAGGAGGGCAGGAGGGAAGGATGGACACAAATATCCAGTCAAAGCACAGTCATCACTGGTACCCACTGTTGTAAGATGAGAAATGGGATGTACAGTGAAGACTTGTTGTACATCCCCTTACCCCCCATACCTATGGACTGGACCACTACAACCTACAAGACTCTTCCTACTCAAACCCACAACCAGTTAACAGGACTCCAGTAATTGTTCCTCAGATGGTCTAAGCATAGATCTATGTAAGACAATCTTTTATTGTTAGTCATACAGAAACTTCTCCAGAAACTCACTGCCATGCCCAGCCTCGGATGAGCAGACAGCAGGCACAGGGCATTACCAGCTCAGTGTTAAAGGTCACAGCAAGCCTTGGGAGAATCCTGTCACCTCTAGGCTGATACCACAGGGTCCCCCCCAAGTGCTATGGGCAGTGTTAATGTCAGGCAGCAGACATGATCTTCCCCATCTTGGTTTTTTTTTTTTCTGTAGCTCTCAGTCCCATGTAATCTACATCTGCTACTCAAGTGAGTGTAAATGTTTCAGGACTGAAAGTTTTTTGAGGGGGCGTGAATTGACATTTATTTTCTATTGTTTTATGGAAAACAATTTTCAATATATTTTCAATATATTCTGACCACTATTTTTTCTCTACCTTTTTCCAGATCCTCCCCACCTCCCCACCCATCCAACTCCACTCCTTTTTTTTCTCTTTAGAAAACAATCAGACAAAATGATGAACAGTCCAGAGTTAAAACATACCCCCCACGCACACTCCACACATACTCACAAATACACACTTATATACACATACATGCACACACATCGCATACTCACATCCATACACACACTCATACACACACACATACTCACATATACTCACACATACACACTTATTCATACATATACACATACATCACACACTCACACTCATGCATACACTCATACACACACTCTCACACACACACTTATATATACATACACACACTCACCACACACATACATACACACTCATACACATACACTCTCACACACACACACACACACACACACACACACACACATACCAAACCAACCCCCTGCAAAATCAGAAACCGTGAAATACAAGCAAAAGACCAGTAAGGTTTTTTTTAAAAAAGGAGCTCAAATACCATTGAGTTAGTTTTGTGCTGGCCTTCTACTGCTGGGCATGGGGCCTGCCCTAAAGTGTGGTTTATATACCCAGTGAGACTCCATTGGAGACAATTAATCTTCTTCATGAGCAGTTGTCAGTTAAGATAGCTTTTTTTGGTTAGGGGTACAAGCTAGTGTCCACTTACGCCTCCCAGTGTTGGGATCCCATCTGACTTGAACCTACACAACGGCTAGGCATGCTGCTATAGTCTGTGAGTCCATACGTGCATCAGCCCTGCAAAACACTGCTTCTTTGGAGGATACCCCACCCCCTTTGGCTTTTACAGTCTCTCTGCCTCTTCTGCATCGCTCCCAGGGCACTGAGGGGAGGGGTTTGATAAAGGCGTTCTATTTGGGATTGAGTGTTTCAAAGCCTCTCACGTTGTGCTGTTGTGGGTCTCTCTCTCCATTAGTTCTCATCTGCTGCAGGAGAAAGCTTTTCTGATGCTGAGCTGGACACTGATCTATGAGTATGGCAGAAAGTTGCTAGGAGTCATTTTATTGCATGTTCCTGTAGCAGAACTACTAGTAGTATTTGGGTTACCTTTAGCTCTGCGGCCTTTTGAGTCTCAGGTTCTTGGCCACCTGAGCAGTGTCTGGGGTGCCTTCTGTCTCACAGAGGGGCTTAAGTCCAGTGAAATGAGGGCTGATCGTTTGTGAATCTCCAGGCACTGAAACAAAAAAAAAATGGGTGGAAGCATAGATCTCACTAGTTGCATAATCGTTGGTATATTTTTATAAACAGAACCTCAGCGTTCTTTCAAGTCGCGAAGCCTGTGAGAAGGAAGCGGCTGGCGTCATTTGTTTCTCATGTAAGTCATCAGGAACCTCAGCCATCTCTTAAACCTTAGGAAAATACCAGTTGCATGTGCTGTTTGTCATCTTTGAGCATAAACCAGTGTTGGTGGGACCGAGGGGTCTGGTTAGAGAAAGAAAAAGACACAGTGTACAAGGAAGATCCTATGTACCGAAGAGCAAGGTCACTAATGAGGTGGTGTGGTTAACCAGAAGTTGGCTTTAAGCATGGGAGATTCCAGGCCCTTGAGCAATGGTATTCCTCTTGCTCCAAGTCTGTCTGTCTTGTTTTCAACTCCTTGCCTAGTGGTTTGTGGGCTGAGCTGGCTGCTGGGTCAGTACTAGGGGCTAAACACCCCCAAAACACTTGAGTCTTAGCTCACATCCCCCTAGAGGGAAAGGAGAACGGGGATCTCACAGACCAACCTCTGGAATTCCGCATCATCTCTGAACAGGAAGGGAAGCTTTTTAAAAGTGCTGCCTACTATGGGTCCCTGGGTGTTTCCCTGAGATACGGTTGGTAAACCCAGAATTCTAAATTTGATGGAGAAAACAATTACTTGGTATTTATAATGAGAACTAAATGTTTTTCTCTTTTTTCCCACACATAGCCATAGTTATTTAAAGGGGTCATTTATGGTTTGGATCCAAGCACAGCATGAAAAAAAATAAAGCACGCACTCAACAGGCCACCAGCCCAGTACATTCTATTGGGCATTTACTGTCTTCCTGGGGTTACAAAGAACTGTTGGATCCACTTGGGTCCTATGATGAGCTTATAACCAGGCTTCAAGAAAGAAAGGCTCTTAATTGTGTGTCCATCATCACTGTGTCTCCCACATCTCCCATTGTGTTTATTTAGTAAACTCTAGGTGCTCTACAAATATTTGTCAAGTGCATGAGTGAGGTCAGCTTCTCAGAAGGCGAGCAAGTACTTTCCAGGTGAGAAGTGACTGGGACCGGCTGTGTCAAAGAGACAGAATGTCAGCAATGTGTTTGGAAAGGGGTAGGGCTCCATGCAGTAGTGGGAGGATCCAGGGAAAGGGGTAGGGCTTCATGCAGTAGTGGGAGGAGCCAAGGAGTAGTGGGAGGAGCCAGGGAGAGGGGTAGGGCTCCACACAGTAGTGGGAGGAGCCAGGGAAAGGGGTAGCTCCTTCAGATAAGGAGACATAGTTGAGCCTGGAGACTGAGAGGCCCCGGGCATGTTCAGGAGACAGAATGGTTGGTGTATAAGGGACTCAGAAATGGGAGAAAGTGCTGAGAGGGATGGATTGGGGTCGAACTGTTTAGGAGGGAGAGGACCTGGGATACTCAGAGGTGTTGCTGGGTATGACTGCACCAGAGCCCTGGGTGCTGTCATTGAATGTGCCCCTCCTGTTTCAGTTTTAATAAAAGAAGGAAAAGGAGAGGGAGAGGGAGAGGGAGAGGGAGAGGGAGAGGGAGAGGGAGAGGGAGAGGGAGAGGGAGAGGGAGAGGGAGAGGGAGAGGGAGAGGGAGAGGGAGAGGGAGAGGGAGAGGGAGAGGGAGAGGGAGAGGGAGAGGGAGAGAACTAGCATTGAAACAGTGTGAGGAAGATGTGTTGATGCTCAGAAATGGCTCTCCACAGCCACCCCTTGGACTTAACTGAGGCAACTCTTAGAGGGCTTTCTCTAAAACCAGATTATCACCTGAAGCCCAGATCCAACACGGAGGAACATGTCCTTCTGAAATGTGCTAACAAAGGGACACAAGAACCCTAAAGTCAGTCACTGCTCAGAGTCCTGGTGATATGTACCTCAGGCCATTATCAGTGTTTAAGGCCTGTTGTTCCTTCTTCTAAAAATTATTTATTCATCCTCTGAGTTAGCTACAACTTTCGTTGCCCCTCCCCCATGGAGACAGTATGGTATGGAAACTACTAGATTTCTTTGTACTTTTGGTACTCATCTTCTCATGATGCCCCAATGCACAAAATAGGTTAGTAAGTTTTTCTCCCTTTCATATGTGTAAAGTCAGCTACTTTCTAGGTCTTACATTCTGGCTCTATGGAAGGGAAAGAGAATTCTCTGGCCCCTATAGGTTCAAAGGTAATGGGGACCCAGATGATGTCATTCTTCCTTCTGCCCCTGAGAAGTTAAATGATCTTAGCAAAGCCCCACAATCTAATAGATGTTTAAACAAAAACATCAGGGGAAAAAATAGGTCAGAAGACATGGAAAAAAGAAAAACAAAACTCCTAAAATTAGATTTCTCAATAATGTGGTTACAGGAAGTCACTTCCAAGACAGACAGAAGGGATAACTTTTCTATAATTAGCTTTCCTATCCATATTGCAATAATATTATTCATCTTCACTGGGATGACCAGTCAGCCTCCCACCCCTTACTATGCTATTAGCTGTTTTCTCAGTTCCCTGTTCTTGTTGCTATAACAAGGTAACTGACAAGATACAAGTGAAGGAAGGGAGGGGGTGCATGTTGGCTCACAGTCGCAGGGACTCCAGGTCATTGTGACAGCAGGAACCCAAGGCGGCTCCTCACATTCACTCCACAGTGAAGAAGCAAACAGGGACCAATGCTGTTGTCAGTCTTGCACTCCCCTTCTTATTCCAAGGTGTCAGCACAAGGAAGGGCACTGTGGTTATTTAGGATGGGTCTTCAATGTCTAGGGGCTCCCTCACAGGCATGCCCAAAGGCTCATCTCCTGAAGGACTTCAGATTCAGGCAGGTTGACTGTCTGTCCGCATTAATCAAAACAGATGATCATGTTTGCATTTGGTCTTTTGTCAAGATCTCCCATTTGGGGCATGCTGGGACCTCCCGGCGGTGGGAGAACACTGCCTGACACAGACTGAGAGCTCAGCAGACAGCGCCCTTCAGAGCTCTAGTGAAACTCTGAACTGCAGTCTCCTAGAAGATCTTCCTAGCTACCTCCTTAGCTGCAGACAGTGGACATTCTCAGAACACCCCAGACAACCATGGGAACAAATGCACACACACACACACACACACACACACACACACACACTCCTCCACCACCACCACCATCACCACCAGCACCTTCCAAAAACCAAGTATTACCTTTCAAAATCATATTCTCTATTTTAATATCAAGGAATTTGTGTGCTTTCTTAATATCACTCAACTTATGCTATGCTAATATAATTCTCTCCCATAGCATTTACTCTTCATGTTTATTAACTCCATTACTCCTACTGGATGATTCTAGTCTCTCCTAAGGTGGGCAGCTGGCCATTGTCTTCCCCTAAAATCCCAGCTAAGAATCTTGGGGTCAGTCAGGACCATCAGTCAGAGAGGAACGCATAAAACCTTGCAGCTTCCTCTAGAGGCTGTTTTCCATTGTTGGGCACATCACGTTTCCGAGGGAGCATTTCAGAGAATCCCCTTGCATTGGAGGAAGAAGTCAGGATTTCTAAGCCTTTTGAGAGACAGCCACACACTTTCCTTATTTTGTTGGAGATGGGGGCAGTGCACCGAGTATTGGGAAGGGCGTTGACTTACTCTACTCCTCCAGTTACAAAGGCCAACTTCCCGTTGCGTGCACATGACTTAGAAGTTTACAGAAAGCAGAATCCAGGCCATGGTGCAATGCTTTTGGAAGGATTCTCTGAGTCCAGCGGTAGAGCCAGAAGAATGAGTAAGCCTGGAGTTGAGGGAATGGGGCAGTTCTGGGTAAAGTAAGAGCAAGTGACGTCAGGGCTTCTATATGGCCACTTGGGTAAGGAGAGAAAAATTTAGGACATAGGAGCTCTGCAAAGGCAGCACATGGCCATGCGTTATGTACACATGCATGATAGTGCACATAAGCACACGGTGCTGTGTGAACAGTAATCTTTGTGTGCACATCCTGCCTTTACAATACTTTTAGCCTCTTTCCTCAATCTGAAAGGTATACTCTGAGTATTATTAGTAATGATACAAGTTTCTCACATGTGGAAAGGACAAATGACTTAAAAGCGGTATTCCTGTCTTTGCACCATGAACACATTGACACACTCTGTAGGCATTTCCTTCTTGAGGTGTGGAGCATGCCTCTCACAGTAACTTTGTTATTGCATTTCCAAAGTATCATTTGCTTAAAGTAACTGCTAAAACATGCCCTCAGCACCTAGAGGACGCTAAGAGTCAGCACTTAACTCTCGCTTGCTTTCCCAAGCGTCTCCGGATGAGGCCCAGGCTCTGTGATGGGTTAGTTAGCTGGTGCTGCAATGTCAACAGGAAGGGTGGGAGTGGGGGGAAACTGTCCCTCAGGGGTCTAGGAATGCAAGTGGCTCCTTTGGCTTCCTGCTCTGCCCACAGAAAGGAATAGCATCATTCAGCAAAGCCAACCCCCAGCTTCAGGCGGCTTGGCCAACCCTTCTCCCTTTTCCCTTCCTTTTGGTGAGTCCTGCATAGTGTGGGGTACCATGACCCTGCCATGTCTTTCTCATCCCCGAGTGGGGGTTCTGTGTTATGAGGTCTGGTGGCCTATGGCTATTGAAGGAATGTATCTTATGGGATCACAAGCATGGTGACAAAAAAAAAAAAAAAAAAAAAAGTTCTATGTCCAAACTTCCCTTCAAGGAGCTCTTAGAATGGTGAGTGAGGAAGCTTTAAAAATTTTTTCTTTTACCCCCTAACAACACTTCTTACATGCCTAATCTGAGTTGGGACCTATCATGACCTTTTCCCATGGGATGCCACCTAATCACCTATAATATATGTATTATTACCGTATTTTAACCCAAAGCAACCTGAAATTTGCTAGACATGGACAACTTGCTTGAGCTGTGTCAGCTCATAAACTACCGTAGTTTCCATCGAGGTGTCACTAGCTCTTACTCTGTATTGAAGGAAGGTGTGACTCATCTGTCAATTCACTCTTCTAGTAGATTGCCATTGAATGAGTGATCGCGTGGCTGGCTCTGGATGCACACGCAGCCCCGAGTAAGACAGGTTAGGGCTCTGTTATGTACTGGCTGCTGGAGAGAAAAGTCACAGATGGAGAATGTACCGTGGGGTCTGTTTTCTGTCATTGTACGAAAATGTCCGAGATAATTAACTTATAGAGAGAAACTTCATTTTGGCTCGTGGTTTGAGAATTCAAGTCTGTGATCAAGCAGGTGTGTGACTTTTCCCTCATGTGTCCATGACAAGGGACCATGAGGCAATTCAAACTTCAGGGTCAGAAGATGGAAAAGGAGGAAAAGGTCAGAAAGGGAAGGAAATGGTCATAGGGCCATAGTCAAATGCATAATGACAATGACCTAAGGACCCCCCTCCCTTGGCTCCGCCTCCCAAACTCCCACAGGAGGGACCAAGCATTTAGCATGTGGGCCTTGAAGAACATCCAGCATACAAATTAGAGCAAGTACTATGGGGGAAGGGTGGACACAACCCAACAACAAGGAAATGGTGTATTTCTTATGACTAGACATAAAAATGGTTCTGGTCACGTCCAGAGCAATTTCCAGAGCTCTGGAAGCTGTCACAGGGGCTCTGATGATACCACAATGCTCCTCCCCCCCCCAGCCAGCATAAGAAGATCTTGTGCCAAAATGGTGTGTATGAGCTTGTGGGAAAACCTTGCCCAAGTGGGAATGTTACCACACAGATGGACGGGATGGCGCAGGGTTGCTGGTTTGACCCTGAGCACCATAATTACTCCCACCTTAACTGAAAACTCAGCCTCTTTGCTTGCGAGGGGTTTTGAAAACTGATTCCTCCCAATCTGGAAGGCATTTGGAGAGTCCCATGAGGAAAGAGCTATGTAACTATGTGATTACTTGTGTTGATTTCATTTACTATGACATGACTGAGAGTTGTAGAGGAAGCCCGCTACCATTGAGCAAATGAGTTTCCAAAGATGTGAAAAATTAGCATGGCTAGAGATCAGCCACGACGTCAGGAGGCTGATGGACTCTCAATGTGTCTAAGCTGTGTAAACAGACACTGCTGTAGGAGCAAGAGTTAGGGATCTGCCAAGAAGGTGGTCCCGTCCTTTAGAAAATAAGCCATATAATAACAGAACAATGTCCTTTGAGAGGACTACATGCCCCAGAAGCAGCAAGGTTTGCTAATATTTCATTTGGTAGAGGATACAGAAGCTCTCCCATCTAAATAGTTTTATCTAGTTTTCTGAGATACCTGGACATTCAGACAATGTGTGAGAACCATTGTTGGGACAGTTAATAAAACTGAATGCCCTTCATCTAGAGGAAGATGAAACTTAAAAGGAGATTAATTTCATTCAAGATCTCAACACTATTGTATTCCATACTCTGACTGACTCCATTTGAACTCTTCCCAGGGTTTACGCTGCTTTTGTTAACAAATAAAGCTTAACTCCATAATTAATTAAAGTGACAATTGGCATAATGATCATTTTCTTAAATCCATTGTATGCCACTTGAGCAAAATAACTTTTATTTGTTTGTTTGTTTGTTTGTTTATTGAATTGAGTATATTAGGCAGGACTGCTGCTTGGAATCATGACCTGTCTTAATAACAACGTGAGTGTTGAGGCTCACTGCATAGGTACCAGCTTGGAACCTGATACTATGGTAGACTTCCCAGTTTGAGTTTCACTGAACCAAGCCCCTTGTTGGACGTTGACCATAAGTTTGGCTGCTACTTCCCCCAAATGAAGGGTATCTCTAATCTGTGCCCTCTAGGGTTGGGGGACAGAGTGACGAGGGTAATACAGAACAGTCCCTACCCTTTCCCATGTGACCTTTCTTATTTTCAGTGTCCTTGGGAAGGAATTTTTGTGCATGGATAGTTACTCAGTGTGTTGTTTTTGTGGGAGAAAGGCTCTGGAGTAACCTATTGTGTTTTCCCCAAAAAGAACAGGTTGAATTCAACTGATCTCAAAGAATTTCTGAAGCAATTTGAAAGTTTGATTTAAGTAAGACTTGTTGTAAAGAGACCTCATAAATACATACTTTCGCTAGCCTTTTCTCATTGAAATTAAGGTCAGTAATGGCAGGCAAGATATAGTAAGGGAACTGATCTAAGCAGATTTTAACCAAGATGGTCAGGTACGGTGGGCAGTTATCTGGGGAAACAATTTGGTAGTGCTGAGCAGATTCTCACGGTTGTGTGACACCATCATGATGCAGTAAAGCCTCCAAAGAAACCATGTGACCTTTGGCAATTACAAGACAAACAGTCACTTCTTAGGGTCACTAGTCAACAAAGTATCTCTTTTTTAACTCATAGACAGCAACAACTTTTTTTTTTTCATAAGGAGAAGTTCAGATCCAAGAAACTTCACTGGCCAATTCTAGCATCACTGAAAAAAAAAAAAACACACACACACACACATCAGTCCTTTATTAACTTTTCAAACATAACAGATGAAGAGAGTTTGATCCACGGGGCTAGATTTACCTGATATCGAACCAGACAGAAATATCACAAGGAAAGAAAACTACCACAAACTATGTGATGTTAGACCAAGTGTTTACGTCACTCAACCCTAGGGATCACAGCCAAAACCCACAGCCAAGAAGTCACAGAGACAGCGAGGGCCTCCTAGCAGCAGGGGTTTTCATTCCAACACCGACACTGATCTATGAATGGCCACAAGAAATCTCCAGACCTGGGAGATGTTCCACTCCCATCCGGAGACATGGTGTACCAAGATTTCAAAGCTTCTCGCCTTTTAAGGAATTTTACTAAGTTGTGTAACTCGACTCACTGTTGAGTTGAGCAAAATCAGGATTTATCCATTTCCACCAATATAAGACCTTCCTTTGTTATCCTCTACCAGCACAGGACTCTGAACTCTTCACCACTTCATGTCAAAATCTGGACATGGGCTAGAACCCTTGAGTGGCCAAGAACTGGGCCAGAACCGAGAGAAGGCTCAGCAGTTGATGGCTCTCCCCACCAAGGCTGCTGAGCTCAGTTCCATTCCTGGAACACACATGGTGGAAGCAGAGAACCCTGCAAGCCAGTTATCCTTTGATCCCCACACAGTGGGCTGTGATGTGTGTGTGTGTGTGTGTGTGTGTGTGTGTGTGTGACTTACACACTACATAACGGGAGAAAAAGTCTGAAATTTTCATTAGCGCTGCTGTATAACACACGATCATAGTATAAAACTTGTTTCAATAAGGTAGGTGCGTTTTTTTTTTTTACCAGATTCAAGCTTAAAGCTCAACACTAGACTCAACTGATTGTGTCCCCCTGACAGCTTTATGAGAATGATTTAGGGAAGAAGAGAGTCTGTGTGTTCAGACCGCCTCCAGATTTTCCTGACCTTGGAAAAACGGGATGTTTGGGGATGTCAAGATGGAGACACTTGCTGCCAAGCCCGATGACCCGGGCTTGATCTTTGCAACCCATGTGGGAGATGAAAAAACAATCAGCTCACTCCTAAACGCCGTCTTCATGTGTTCACACATGCACATGTCACACACATGTACTTCCCCTGTCCGGCAATAGATAAACACAATAAAACAATCACACGCTGTAGAGTTACCAGACTCTATTTTAACTCTCGCGCTAAACCAGAGACTCTTGGAAACGTGAAGAAGCAGTGTGAGGATTTCTGTTTATATTAGATTCCAATGTTCCAGAGAGTATAAAGTATAGCTAGCAATGTATAAAGGAGACACCTCTGTATCATGCTTTCCGGAAGGACTAAACTTGCTTTTCCAGAAAATATACAATACACTATTTATATATACTATATATTGGTGCACATTATATATATATATATATATATATATATATATATATATGCATAAATATGTATCTACAGGATACACTTAAATCTCAGCAGTTAAAGACTCAGGAACAAAAGGAAAATTTGAACTCCTGTTAATTTTAATGACGAGGGATTTCAAAAGAGACCTTTGTAATCCCTTGGCAATTTAGAAGACTTCTCCTATCTGATAAAAAGTCAGTTTAAGTCACTAGCATTTGCTACCATAATCACCAGGGAATGTGAAGCGAGGCCTCAAAAAGCCCCATTTCCCGCATTTGCCCCTGAGATTAAGAGCGTCCCTGAAGCAGTTATTGTGTTTGCTCTGGGACCATGCAGACAGGTAATTCCCACCGGCACCATCTGGACTGTCCTCACTAATTCCATTTTAAGACTAAGAAGGTGAGGTCTGCTAATCTCTGACAGATCTCTTATCACGTGATCAGATCTCTACCCACCCACATGATTCTTCTTCCTACTAATGCTATATCTATATAAAGCACTGGAAAAACAAACAGATGTGTAAGAAAGACCCAACCAGTGGAGAGTCGCCAAGTAGGAAATAAAGCCCACAGATCATTACGGTGAGTTTATGGGTTAAAAAATGGGGACAACCGCAAGCGGAGTGGATGGTGGGAAGCACTCCTATCTATTAATGTCTTCAGGCTGTAAAAGCAGAGCAAAGACCTCGCCATGAAGGCAAGAATGCAGAGAGAAGCTGCCCAAAGAGCTTTCCATGCAGGAATGCCCCCCAGACGGCACCAGGAGACTTCTCATTTTATTTTATTGCACAATAAAAAGGAAAAATGGAGAGTTTTTTTTTTTATCCCCACCCCAAATGGACCAGGCCAAAGCAGTTTGTGGCATGCTCTGTGAACTCACTCACAGAGAAGCCGGCATATTTTAGAGCGGACTTGTCTAAAAATAACTCGTTTCATCAGTTCTGGGACATTTTTTCAGTCCTCTGCCAAGAATCCAATTAATGTGTGTGGCTTCTTTTCTTCCAGGAAGTTTTATGGGGTCTCTCTATCTTCTACTCTTTTATAAAGAAAAGCCACACCACGTCTGTATGAAAGATAGCTGTGCGCCTAAGATGCTGAGCCCCCTATTTGCAGCTACTCAATTCCCAGAGACTCAGGACGTTCATGGAGATTAATTCATTCATTTAAACTGATTTTCAAGCACTGGCCGGACCCCTGGCTCCTCAAGTCCCCTCCCCTCCCCTCGCCTTCCCTGTCCTCCCCACCCTCTCCCCAGCTCCAGCCGCGCTCACTCCTGCCTAATACTGATACTTCCCTGTGTCTGGGGGGATGGCAGCAAAGTGGCAAATGGAGAGAGCAGGAGATTGGCCACACCCGGGCTTCCACCCTGCTCCGAGTGTCTGCAGTGAGCTACCAAGATCCAGCAGATAGGAGAAGTGATCCTTCTGGGGCACCAATTCCTTCCTAATTCTACAACTCTAATGATAGAACTCATATGAAATACATAAACTGGATGCCCATGAACTTCAAAAACAGAAGAATTCAAAAATTCTTTATTGTTGTTTTTCTTTTTTTTGTTGTTCTCCTTTTTAATTTAGAATCTTGTTAACAATACATTATATCATCAGTAGAAAACAAAACAAGCAAAACAAAACAGCCATTTTTAGAAAATAGCGTGCTAACTGCCCAATACTAGGGAAAACAGGTCCTCCCCTCGCAGGACTCTACTGGCAAACCCAGGTATGCCCTGAACTGTAGAGTCTCCATCTCGGATGGATGATGAAGCAATCAAGTAAACAGGAGTTCCAGGTGTGAGTTTCTGCGAGGCACCGCCTCCCAGCAGCCTCTGGGGCAGCCACGGCCCTTCAGTTCATCCAGTGTCGCGTGGCCTTGGGGTTGACCAGTCATTTTTTGCTTTTGTTTTTGTTTTTTTTTCCTGAGGAACTATGATGATTTGTCAGCCTCAGGATTTACTGGTTTATAAAACATCTTCCATATTGTTGTTTTTCCAAGTGGTCCAATTTGGGCTGAGACTCTAAATGAAAAAACTATTATACATTATAAATCAACCTTACAGGGAACATCTGTGACTGTTCGTTTAAGAGAGTACTATTACTCTATCAAACCCCTCAACAGCCTTAGCTGGGGATCCTGTATCACAATGAACTAGAGAAGTCATTTGCCAGCTCTCCTCTGAAGACATTGTATACAGAGAAGGTGTAGCGAGGTCTTGCGTGGGGGCTCCCTTATCTGGAATAAGACAGTGGTGATATTGAGTGAATACACCATTGTTTCTCTGCTGACATTCTTCCTTTGGTGTGTGACCTTCTCCTAGAAAGGTTTACTTACTCATCAATAGCATCTTGAGGGACCCCCTCATCCATCTGTGCGGCTAGCTGATTCATTCATTTTTTTCTGTAATAGATTTTTAGGTATAATTTTTAGCCCCTTTATCTTAAGCCAGAACAAAAAGCAGAAAATCATGAGCAACCCCTAAAGCTTAATTATCTTCTAGCTTTTCTGCTTTCTCCATCTATCTGTACAGTTCTAAGAAGAACCACTCTATTTAGGTTTGTTTCCTTATCTCGGCTTCCTTGTCCGCTCACTTCAACTGGCTTCTGATCTTTCTCACCATTGAACTTCTTCACGCCCACCCACGGGCTGATTTCCAAGTCCCACTGTCCTTTTCGTCTCCTGTACACTCTATGCCTTGATCATCACTTCTTTAAGGCACACCTGCAGCTGGGTGTGGTGGCACACACGTGTGCTTTCACTCTCAAGAGGCCAACAGGGATGGCTGTGGCTATTAAGCCACACTTAATATCTATAGTCAGTTCTATAGGCTAGAAGACAGCCTAGGCCACATAGGGGAAAAAAAACCCTATATCGAAAAGAGCAAGACGGGGCTGGGTAGACAGCTCAGTGGCAGAGTGCTTGCCTAGCACGTGCAAGGTCTCTATGTTCAATTCACAGCATGTACATACAGAGAGAGGGGGAGGGGGAGGATGGGAGGGAAGGGAGAGGGAGGGAGGGAGGGAGGGAGGGAGAGAGAGAGAGAGAGAGAGAGAGAGAGAGAGAGAGAGAGAGGTCATCTACAGCAGAATATTCTCTAATCCAGATGGTTTCCTTCCAGTGGCTTGGGCGTGGTTCTCAACCTCCTTAGGAGATTATTTTCCTCCCACACAGCGTCCTTAGATCCTGCACCTTCCCTGGTTCTCTTTTGCTTTTGGTGATCTGGTCCAGTCCTTGTAATTACAGAGGAATAATGCTGAGCTTACATGCTTACCCACCAGGTTTCTGCTCTGCCTTGAATCATTCCCACTTACAGCTCTCACAGTGATCTCAGTTTCAGACTGGGACTCGAGCCTAAAACTTAGCGAGTGTAGAACTCCGTAATGGTCTCCCCCCAAGACACAGAAAATGCAAATCAAAGCCACAACTCACCCCACTTAGAATGGGTATAATAAATTGTGTATAAGTATAGCAAATGCAGGTGAGGGTGTTGATGGGAGTGTCCATTTATAAATGGAGAACACCCTGGAGCCCCCTTAAAATATTTAAAATAGGGGAGCTGGAGAGATGGCTGAATAATTAAGAGCACCGACTCTCCCAGAGGACCTGAGTTCAATCCCAGCACCCACCTGGCAGCTCCCAACTGTCTGCCACTCCAGTTCCAGGAGGCCTAACACCTTCACACAGACACACACACAGGCAAACCTCCAATGCGCATAAAACAAAACTAAATTATTTAAAAAATACACAAAGTAGAACCAACACAAGATCTACCTATCCTCCTTCTGGGTGTATATTCAAAAGAAATGACATGAACATATCGAAGAGATATCTAAGGTTCACAATATCTAAGGTTCAGCGTCAGCCAGGTGCCACCAACAGATGAATAAAGATGATAAACAGATGAACAGATGGATAAAGAAAATGTAACACACACACACACACACACACACACACGCACACACACACACACACACACACCACACACACACCACACACACACACACACACACACACCACACACACACACACACACACACACACACACACACCACACACACACACACACACACACACACACACACACCACATGAGTTGTATGCAACCACAAAGAATGAAATATTGTCGCTTGCAGGACAGAACTAGGAGACCCTTCAGTAAGTGAAATAAACCGGAGCCAGCACAGCAAGTACCATGTGTCTTCTCATATGTGGAAACTAAAATGCAAACCATTTTGAAAGGAAAATGGGGGTGATGAGAGAGTCAGACGTGTCGGGGGAGCGTGGAAAAAGTGATTGGGTTTGCTCAGTGCACACCGCAGGAGTTTATGGAAAAGATCTCAGGGAACACCATTAACATGTACATTTAACACCCGTTCATAGGGCTTTAAAATGGTTCTATTCTAGTTCCTGTCACCTCAGAAGACGACACAATGAAATTGTTCTGCCAAAAACAAAAACAAAAAACAAAACAAAACAAAACAAAAAACCCACCCTCAGTTCTCCCTACTGTTACCACGCCTCCCACCCATCGACCAATTATTACTGCCTCCATTTTTATTCGAGGGACAGGTTTACCTGTCCACTTCTGCCTGTAGTGTCACCTTCATAATTCAAATGGACACCATCCCACCTCTGTCAGCAGTAATGTCCTATTGTCCGCTCCTGTGCTCTCCATATTCTCTCTCCCTAAAATAGAATGATTTTTTAAAACTTGAAACATGCCGGGCAGTGGTGGTGCACACCTTTAATCCCAGCACTGTGGGAGGCAAAGGCAGGCCGATTTCTGAGTTCGAGGCCAGCCTGGTCTACAGAGTGAGTTCCAGGACAGCCAGGGCTACACAGAGAAACCCTGTCTCCAAAAACAAAAACAAAACAACAACAACAACAAAAAAAAAACCCACAAACTTAAAACATACTCTATTTTGTTCCTACTTAGAAAAATCTTGGAAAAGCTTTGGGTAAGCCCCGCCCCCTGACTTCACCCCTGATATCCAGTCTTGGGTTTTGTTGTTGGTTGGTTGGTTTTTTTTTTTTTTCAGTGTGTGTGTGTGTGTGTGTGTGTGTGTGTGTGTGTGTTTCCCCCTAACCTTACTCTTTCCTCTTCACTTGAAACATTTCAAGCACTTCCGTCCTTCAGCTTTTCTGAAGTAGCAGGACTTTTGTGGAGGGACCAGGTCTTCCCAAGCCTCGGGCAAACGCATGGTGTTGTGTACTCTGCTGGAGTTCACTGTGTCTCAGTGCTCTTCAGAACTGGCTAACTTTTTAGGATGTGGTTCGTAGAGAGGCAAGGGCTGCATCTGGTCAGTTTGACTCAGTACCTGGCACTTGGTAAATGCTCAGTCAGGATGTACTGAATGAGTGATAATCCGACTTTATTAGAGATCTCTCTCTGTGTGTCTCTCTGTCTGTCTCTGTCTGTCTCTGTCTCTGTCTCTGTCTCTGTCTCTGTCTCTGTCTCTGTCTCTGTCTCTCTCTCTCTCTCTCTCTCTCTCGCTCTGTGTGTGTGTGTGTGTGTGTGTGTGTGTGTATTGCTGTGTATGTATGGTGTGCACACATGGGTGTGCATGCCCTTCGTGTGATCAGAGGACATCCTTGTGAGTCAGTTCTCCTTAGCCACCTTTCTCTGGGATCTGGGGATCAAGCTCGGGTCACTGGGCATGCGCAGCATGCACTTTCACCCACTGACCCGTCCCCTCTGCACCCTCATCACAGATCTCGTCCGCCACAGTTTGAGTTTATTCCTTTATCCACAAATTGTAAGGTAGTTTTACGAGCTGCATTATTTAGGGTCAGAAGCAGTTCTTTCCCTGAAGAAACTATAGCACGTTGACAATTAAAAAAAAAAAAAAAGTCCAATCTCTGTTCTTTCTGAGGTAGGATAGAAAGTGAAGGAAAATGAAGAGGATGTGAAAAAGAAGCCTCCAGCCTGGAGTCTAATTTACCTCTGTTCCTGATGGGGCATCAAGGGACACAGAGACAACGGAGAGCTGAAAGTGCTGACAGAGATGTGTGCTCTCCTTGAAACCTATCAGACCAGGATGCTAAAAGCGCCAGATGGCCTGTCCTCCTGTAGGGCCAGGACAATCACGACCTTGACTGGTACCATATCAGCTCTCTTGTCTCATTCCTAAATCTAAACAATACACCTCATAAAACTGCCTTGCAATTTGGCTTACAAAAGAAAATTCTTAGGTAAGGAAAAGAAGTAAATCAGATCATATGTGTTTGCTTAATTTTAAAATTCTTACTTAATTTCAAGCTTTGCTTGGTCCCTTGACCTTGCTGTAAATTCTATTCCATGAGCAATGTAATATAGAAAAACCACAGGATCGTATCCGTAGCCACTGTGGAGACACTCAGACACAATTCTGTGGAGAAAGCCATGCTCGCATCCAGCGCTGGTGTGCTGTCCTCTTTTTACATGACTCTCTGGTCTGAATACTTGAAGAATTCGCTAACTTTGATTCTCTCTGCCTCATCCTAAACTTTGTATTTTTATTTTTACATAGTGGGAAGGGGGCATCCATGTACATGCAAGTACAGGTGCTTGAGGAGGCCAGGAGAGGGTCTTGGATGTCCTGGGCCTGGAGTTACAGGCTATTGTGTACTACCTAATATAGGTGCTGGGGACTGAATTTTGGGCCTCTGAAAGAGTGGCAAGACTTGAGACAATCCCAGCACTTGGGAGGCAGAGGCAGGTGGATTTCTGAGTTCAAGACCAGCCTGGTCTACAGAGTAAGTTCCAGGGCGTCCAGGGCTATACAGAGAAACCCTGTCTCAAAAAACCAAAAACCAAAACCAAATAAAATAAAATAATGCTTTTCTGCGTCATAATCAAGAATCTGGCCTTACCTGAATGGAGGTCCCTGAGGGGAAAGAGAACTCTTCAACTACTACTATTGAATTGGACTTTGTCCTGCCCATCCCCCAACTACTGACGTGTCTATATCTTTTGGCAATTATTAGCTATATGATAAATATTTGCTGCAATGACTAAATGAATGCATGGCATTCATAACCCGATAATCGCTTCTTTCCCTGAGATGCATTACAAGTTGTCACAAGACAGGCATCACTACTGCTCACGTAATCGACCCCGGGGGAAGGTGTATTCACTTTCCGTGACAGAATCTATAAATTCTGAGAATCGCATGGGAATCTAGAAAGAATCTAGAAAGAGCCCTTGGGGTCACCCACACAGGAGATGCCAGGCAGAGCTGGGTATACAGTTGGTACTCAGTAAGGGATGACTTTCCTCTTTCCCACCGTGGTCATCTCTCAGTGACAAGACTGGACGTGCTGTGCTCCAGTCTCCTGTCTTGTAGACTCCCCAGGCCTTTGGAAACGTGGCTGGTGTGAGGATAGCAAGAGGCAGCTCGGCCTCTATGGTAAAGTGGTCCAAAGGGCAAAGCAAGGAGTGTTGCTTTAAGAGGAGTGCATCTGCTAAGACACACAGCTTCCATGAGAAAGAAATCAAGTAGAAACAGAGCACATGTAAAGCCACTTTCTTCTTCATTGTTGAATCCTTTGTCCAAGTCAACAGACGGCAGGCCGTAGGCAGTTTGCTGTTTCCGAGCAAGTGTGTGAAGGAAACCAAGCACACTGCTTTCAGTGGCCTCCTTCCCTTTTCCCCTTCCCCATTCTACACCCCCCCAGGCCCTTTGCCCCCCATGCTGAGGCCAGAATGTCCACTGTTCCCAGCTACAATTTTCTCTCAAGAAGGATCTGAAACTCATTTGCATTCAAATACAAATGAGGATTGCAGCTGAGAGAGGGTCACCTCGATGCCTGCTTTATCTTAAATGTAGCAATCTTTACAACCAGCTTCGGCAAAGAGTGAGATTCTTAGGAGGATCAGACCTGCCAGCTGGCATTTTAAAGATGGATCCATGCTGGAAAATTCCAAAGCCCCATGTGTTTGGGATGTAGATATATCAGCCTTATTTTTTGAAGGCACAAAGAATAAACAAGGATTAGGTTAGAACTCAGACTGTCAGGTGCAGCGTCTTAATTTCTTTTGGAAGGAGGCATAGGCCTGGCTGGAAGTCTTCACAACATTTGAATTTTAAAGAGTCATATAACGTATGCCCATGATGGCAACCCCAAATTCCAAGATGACTCTCACAACATGAAACCCCCAGAAACCCATTTTGGTATAAAACATTGAGGGACCAGTTGTGGAGAAGAGTCAATTAGAAAAATTAAAGAGAGCCTCCTGGCAGTTCATGCCCCACTTCAAGAGAGGTGGGTGCTATTTGAATCTAATCTCACTTCCTTATAGCCTCATTTGGAAGGGTGAGTCTGACTTTGGTCTCTCCTCAGCTGTCAACTGTAACCCTTGCAGAAGGGCATCTCTTTCCTCTCTGAGCTATTCTGCCCACGGCAGACAAGTTCACTGTCCAATAGAGTAGTGCTGAGTGTATCTTTAAAATCTGTACTCTCACCAAGTCTACACAGCAATATTAGCAACTTTTCTAATAAGAATGCCTTACTTCTCTGGGTGGAAGTTTCCTCCCTGTTGGCTAGTGTTAATACAGCCCAAAGGTACTAGAGAGGCTTCTGGGGGAGAAAAGGCAGCACATTTCCAAACTCTGGTCCTTGTGTGCTGTAATACTGATTTGCCAAGAAGGATCTTCACACTAGCGCAATAGTGGTATGCTTGTTTAAGGGGTTACCAACCATTTTCCAACTGAATTGGAAGCCTGCTTTCATGGAAGGGAATGCTTGTCTGGTATTGTAAACCTGGCTTGGGGAATCACAGCTAATAGGAGATAATGTTCTACTAAATGGATTGTAGCTGAACTGCCTTCTAAATATTTATGTTCATAACCAAGGCCGCTGATACCCTCAGCCTGGGTCAGAGAATAAGTCACTATTGAGTGTTCAGCCCTAAGCAGGAAATCGGTATCACTCCTTCCAAGGCTTAGGGAACATCTCAGAATGGGGTGGAAGGATTGTAAGCCTGAGGATGGAGAACATTATAAAACACTTCCTTCTGTATACAGCATGGCCACAACTATTGTGAGCACACAGCATCTATGGCTACCTGAAATAAGACCCACAAAAATTAATGAATCGATGAATGAATGAGCAAATACACAAACAGAAGATATAGAGTAGGAGGAGAAATAGTTGGGAGGAAGAAAGGGAGTCACCAGGAGTGGAAGAGGGATGGAAGGGTAATGGTAGCTGAATAGGTTGAGAATACATTCTAGACGTGTACAAAATGACTTAAAGAGAAAATGTTCACAGTACTATCATTGTGTTACCAAATTCCTACCAAAAAGTATGTATCAAGAGATTGTACTACCATCTAAGTATTAACATGTCTCTAAATATAAAATTCAAAGGCAAGCTCTTGATCACAATTTTGGAAGTCCCCATTCGATTTGGGCCAGGCTGCTCTTTTGACCTCCATTGATAGCATGTCTGACCTGTTCTTACATTCATTATGACCTGGTGGATCCTGCTTCTCTGCTGGCCTCCATCTCAAGGATGCTGCCTCGTGGCTCCCTGATCCCAGAATGTATCTCTCCCAAGTGTTCACATGACTCAAAAATCTCCTTCTCCTATAACAATCCCTTGGGATCGATCACCCATGCTACTTGTGTGTTTGGGCTCAGTGGTTAAGAGCACTGACTGCTCTTCCTGAGGTCCTAAGTTCAATTCCCAGCAACCACATGCACAACTATCTGTAATGAGATCAGATGCCCTCTTCTGGTGTGTCTTAAGATAGCTATAGCGCACTTATATATAATAATAAATAAATCTTAAAAAGAGAAAGAAAGAGAGAGAGAGAGAGAGGGAGAGAGAGAGAGAGAGAGAGAGAAAGAAAGAAAGAAAGAAAGAAAGAAAGAAAGAAAGAAAGAAAGAAAGAAAGAAAGACCCTGACCCATTTGTTTTCTTACATCTCTGGCTTTGGTGAGTACTTAGTCTTCTTGCCCACTGTTACTGTTGTGTCTAGATAGCAGTCGATGCATCATTAGCTTTCAGTTAGCGTGTGGCACAAAACCAAGTCTTTCCTCTCTTGAAATTCTTTCCAGGCTTTATATCATCCTTAAAACCAAGTATGCATTTCTTGATTCCCAAGGGCTTTAATGCACTCACTGAACTATATTCATTATTATAGCAGTGAGCATACTCCATTAAAACCACTAGCATGGGCCTGTTCTTCAACCTTTCATCCTGAATGTGAAGCATGTGGTTTTTTTATGGAAGTATTGATTGGCATCATGTAGGAGGATTTTTTTTAAAATATAGAACATAAAGCCTGGCAATAGGTCTACCAAGGCACAAGAATCTGGGTTGAGTTGAATGCTCACTGGACCATGCACACGCCTCCTAGTTACTAGTAGTATAATATTAGGCCCATCAGAGGAACTAAGCAGAATTCCACTGCATCTTTCATGGGCAGCTCAAGTTGATAGTATTAAAATATTAACGATTACTATTATCCCTCAAAGAATATTCACCTTCCTTTTCCACATGGAATGAACGATTGGCTTCCATGTTTACTGAGGTAAACTCTGAAGATGTTCCGCCTGAGGGGAAGAGCCTTTAGACAGCCACCTTGCGACAATGGAGGGGCCTGATGTCAGAGGGAAAGCCCAAATGCACTGAGAGTGTAGGAATGACAAAAGTTGGTCACCAACTGGTTGCAGGGAGAGTCAGGGACAACTGCTAGCCTCCTGCTTAAGAAATAGAGGTTTAGATGGCCTCAGAATCCCAGGGATAGACTGAGTTTGGATCTCAGGATCTGTTTTGTGTTGGCACTCCAGAACAGATCATAGATCTGGAATACATTGAATGCTTACTGAGTCAGGATCCCACTCCAACCATTGTTTGCTAGGCCCATTCCCACTCACACCCTACTGCACCCCTCCCAGGCTGTCTCACCACCTGACCCTCCTCCTTACGCCCGTGCCTCCTCCCTGGGTACAGATTTCAATCTTAGCTGATAACTGGGTTTCCTGTCTCACAGAAAAAGCAGAAGCACTCTGGAGACGATCTAGATGTGCACAAACCTAGACTTCCATTCCCACGCCTGAGAGCTGCCCTGCTCCTGATTAGAAGCCAACCTCTCCGCTAGCTTCCTGTGTCCGGCTCTCTTCTGCCAGCCCAGGAACTGCATTCTAACAATCCCCGTCTGCCCCTCCTGCGTCATTAAGCTGTGTGTCTGGTAGCTGCCAGAGAGTGTGTGAACTTTCTGTTAGAGTGCTGTTATCATTCGGGAATATTAGGTCTCGTGGCTAAGGGAGAACAACCCATTTCCAGGGCAGTCCCCTCCTTTGTCTATCACCCTGGTCTTCGGCTCACTCCCACTGACAGCAAAACTTGCTTGCTCGCGTTTTGCTCCTGCTTGATGTATGTGACACGGGAGATTGAATGCAGAGCCTTGTGCATCTGTAGCCCTGACTTTTTGTCTTTTGAAACAGCATCTTACTCTGTATTTCAGGCTGACCTTGAACTCACAGCTCTAGGTATCTGCCTCAGCTTCCCTAGGACTGGGTTTATAGGTATAAACCACCGTGCCCAGCTGCAAATAATCTTTGACATATTTTTGTTAAAATATAAATATAGTCTTTCCTCTCTCCTTCTTATCTCTCCCATCTTCCCTCCCTCTAGCCTTTTTCATGTCTCCTTGAAATCACTCTCAAATTCATGGCTCGTTTTTTTGTTACACACACACACACACACACACACACACACACTCACACATACACATATATGAGTACATACACACACGTATATATGAGTACATACACACACATATATATGAATACATACACACATATGTATATATGTATATATACACACATATATGCATATATATACACACACATATATATACATATATATACATATATATATATATATATATATATATATATATATATCATGCTGAGCCTGTTTAACGTTGTTTGTATGTGCATGGTTGCAGAGCTGATGACTTGGGATTCAATAACCAATTATGGAGCTCACCCCTTCAGGAGACACATTCTCCCTCTCTCAACAGGTTACCTGTAATTCTTCATCAGTAAGGGTGGAGCTCTGATATATGCCCTTCTTCTATGTTGGTGTGGTCATTGTTTTTGTCCTTGGTCAGGTCTTTTTCTAGCAGCCATATTGCTGCTGTATCTTGGGTGGAGCTCTGTCTGGGAGACTTCCTGGACCTTTGGCCATTCAAATCTTTCTGCCCCTCCCCCTTAATGATCCTCACAAATTGCAAATGCGTCCATTCATGGTCCATCTTCAGTATTCGTGTTGGTCTTCCTTTCTTGCAGACATCTTGGGGTTGTCACACCAAATTTAGCTCTGTGGAATCTTGCCCCCAAGGTCACCACTCCTTTAATTCAACTTAATATCCTTGAATTCAGCTCCATTTCACTTCCTGGAGTCCCTTTAATACTCAAACTATATATTTTGTACTTTTCCTTTCTCAGCTTGCTATGTTGTTGAGTTAAAAGTCAGTCTAAGGAGCAAGATTCAGGACAGCCAACTTAGGCAGTGAAGGAGCTGGGAAAAAGCAAGCTAGTGATAATGTAATAGAACAAGGGGGCCAATGTTCCAGCTCCTGCAAGCAGCAGAACTCAGCAGCTTCAGCCATGTATCTCTGGCTTTATATTCAAGAGGAGAAGGAGACTACTGAAACAATTGATGCTGGTTAGTTAGAGCTAAGAAATTAGTGGTGACTTTTAACTCAAGAGATCTGCGTGCCTGTCTCCTAAACACTGGGATTAAAGGTGTAGTCCACCAAGCCTGGATTTAAGTTTTTCTTCACCTAGAATTTGCTCTGTTCTAGGCTGGCCTTGAACTCGAGATCTACTTATCTTTGCCTCCTGGGGTTAAAGGCTTGTACTACCTTGCCTGGACCTAAATTTAGCTCTGTAGAATCTTGCCCCCAAGGTCACCACTCCTTTAATTCAATTTAATATCCTTGAATTCAGCTCCATTTCACTTACTGGAGTCCCTTTAATACTCAAACTATATATTTTGTACTTTTCCTTTCTCAGCTTGCTATGTTTGTTCAAAATTCTCTTCATCAGACTTAACCAGAGAACAAAGTCTTTGTTGGGCTTTTTTGAGACTTCCTTTGCAGATGCAATTAATATAAATCTCTTTACCTTAGCCCTAGGCAGTCTCTTCAGACAATGGCAAAAAGTAGCCGCGTTCTTTACCAAAACATCACAAAAAACAGTCTCTCAGCCACATATTAAAGTTCTCCACTGAAACCTCTTCGGCCGTCAGGCCTACACAGTTCAAATGACCCTCAGCACCACTGTCTTCCATATTCCTACTAGGCTGGCCCATTAAGCCCCACTTAAAGCATTCCATGGCTTTCCAAATCCAAAGTCCCAAAATCCACATTCTTCCAAACAAAAGCATGGTCGTGCCTATCACAGCAATACCCCAGTCCCTGGTCTCAACTTCTGTCTTAGGGTTTCACTGCTGTGAACAGACACCATGGCCAATGCAAGTTTTATAAAAGACAACATTTAATTGGGGCTGGCTTACAGGTTCAGAGGATCAGTCCATTGTCATCAAGGCAGAAACATGGCAGCATCCAGGCAGGCATGGTACAGGAGGAGCTGAGAGGTCTATATCTTCATCTGAAGGCTGCTAGTAGAAGACTGACTTGCAGGCAACTAGGGTGAAGATCTTAAGCCCACACCCACAGTGACACACCTACTCCAACAAGGCCACACCTCCTAATAGTGCCACTCCCTGGGAAAAGCATATACAAACCATAACACATGCCTACCCTGATCTATAACAAAGATTCCATTTAGCATAAGGAATGTTTATTTGTGTGATTTTCAATATCAGTTGTGTCCCCTGGGTATGAATTTCACAAAGATAGAAATCAGCCTATTTTGCTTGTATCTTCAGCACATAAAAACAATACCAGGCAGAGAGTAGGCATTCTATAGATAGATGTTGATTACATGATTAGATTAAAATAGTATGTGTTAAATGTCTCAAAAATGTTATGAACATGTAAGTAGGAGCTGAATGTTTAGAAAGGAGAAGCTCTTAGATTGGGAATTGAGAAGAGCAATGATCAGCGACAGTGAAGTCAGTTGTGGGAAAAGCAAGAGAAACAGGAGGACAAGAAAATGGAGGAAATAGCAGAAGAGGAGGAGGAGGAGGAGGAGGAGGAGGAGGAGGAGGAGGAGGAGGAGGAGAAAGACCTTGAAAAGAAGTCGGAAAGAAGTCACTGGAGAGAAGATAGGAGATTGACCACGAGAAGATGCAAGACCACAGGGCAAAGAAGAGTGTCAGAGAGGAGCTGTCAAATAGAATGTTCCTGCAGAAGTATATGGTGAGAGAAAAAGGCAAGAATCCATTGGTTCACCCAATGTAATCTGGAGACTTTGATACTTCTTAGCAACCAGAGAGTAACCAACTCTCCCCGGAAGCTGTAATGAGCTCTGTTAGTCCATCTGTATATGGAATGATCAACATGTCTGTTGTCAATCAAAGCTAACTGTTAGTGACAGGGATCCTTTGAGGAAGGACATGGCATCTCTTAGACAGTTCCAAAAGCATATGCTGGATATTTTGCATACACTAGCATGTTTGGTTCTCAGAGTGACCCATCAAGGTAAGTGTGGTTTTCCATCCAACCTGTGTGGGAAGTGACTTTACAAAACCTCTTACAACCACCAAGGAACATGTTATACAGGAGCATCAGTCTCCCTCACCCCGGGAGACCACCAGCATATGTAGAATCTACTCCGCCACTCGTTTGTCAGCACTGACATCATTTGGAAATCCTGCCTCATAACAGGCACTGCTGGTTTCTTGTTTAACAGTTCCTTCTTATTCCCCCTGAAGGAACCTTAGCTGTGTTTGGGCTAGACTAGGTTTGTGGTCTAGAAATCACTGGATTCTTTGTCTCTATGATGCAAAGATTGGCTAGCTAAATCAAGTTATACCCACTTCCCTGCTTTGTGGTTGGCTGGATTTGGAACAGATTTGTGACACATTTTGACCTCTTCAGAGTTCAGAACATACCTGATGGGGAATAAGGGTCAGAAGGCAAGAACCTCTAGGAAAGGAATCCTTTCTTAGAAACCACAGAGGATGGGGTGGTTCTGCAGGTAAGGATGCTTCCTGCACAAGCCTGATGAGCCGAGCTCAATTCCTGGAACCCACAGAAAGGTGAAATGAGAGAGGAGAGAGCTGATTCCACAAAATTGTTCAGTGGCCTCTACTTGTGTGTTATAATCACAGATACACATTATGCACACATTAATAATAATAAATGTATATTTTTTACAGCATTGTAGTGGTTAAGGAAATATAGGTCAGTGGTAGAGCACTTCCCTAGCGTCAATGAGGACCCAGCTTCAATCTCTAGCACTACAATGACAAAAGTCTTTTCAAAAACAGTGTGCAGAATCTCAAAGACAGGAAGGTTTGTTGTTGTTGTTCATTTATTTTCGTTTGGATACAGCTAAGAATATGCTGCCTAAATCTATTACAACTGCTTTTCGATCAGGAGGGAATGTAGAACTAGAGAAGCTAACATACTTTTATAGAACTAGCAAATTAGCCCATGACCATCCTATTCACCCCCGGAGCTCAACCGTAAGATTGCAGATTCATCTAATTCATTGTAAGTTGAGTGTTTACCTATCCAGAACCAAGACTTCTCCCTGGATAGTCTCACTTACCAATTCACTAACAGTGAACAGAGAGATGATTGCTCAATATGTGTGTGTGTGTGTGTGTGTGTGTGTGTGTGTGTGTGTGTGTGTTTTCATTGATTTCATGAAGCCTTTGATGTATTTCAGGGTAAAAATGAACACAGTTATTAATTACCACAATAGAAAACCTGAGAGACAACACCCCATGGGAATTCTTCCTATAATACAATGGAGCCCAGAAAGGGCTAGAGGTGTAGCTCAGTGATAGAGTACTTGAGTACTCCTGTAGTGCAGAGGCCCTGGTTTTGATCCCTGGCATTGTATGCGCGTGCATGCACATGCATGTGCAAGAGCGCTCTCTCTCTCTCTCTCTCTCTCTCTCTCTCTCTCTCTCTCTCTCTCACACACACACACACACACACACACACACACTCACAAAACTATGGACACATAACCCACCCAAGAGTCTACTTATATATAATTTTTTCCACCACTACAGCAGATTGTCTCCAGCAACAATATGCTAGGATTCCCTGTCAATTAGATAGGCATTTCCTCTTATGTGATAGACTAAAATGGAAACCAGCTTTTGTCCCTAGTTACTGAGATTGAAAGCCAAATCGGCCTATTAGAGTACTCTCTTTGTGTTCCATCTTGGCCTCTTGAAGCTGTGTCCTTAGCACACATTTTTATAGGGCACATTGGATGAGATTTCCACAGAAGTGTTTCCTCCACCAAGATGGAGAAGGTGGCAGAGGCAGACTTAGGGACTCCAGGGGAATGATTTACCTCTGGATCGTGTTGAGAGTCATTTTTTCCCCCATTAAGGAGACCACTCCTACTCCCACATCCAGGGCTAATGTAGCTACATAAACATAATGCATTCAGTTCAGACCTATCAACATTAGTTCTTCCAAAGGCTGATTGTCCTGTGTGGTTTGTGGGAGAAAGCTGTGGTCCTGCTTACTGATAAAAAAAAAATGGTATAAAATGTGAATTTCCATAGGCTTGGGTGGCCTCTTTTGTAAAGATCAGCAATTAGAGTCTTGAAGCACTGAGTGTAATTACCTAAACTCTTCGAAATGCCTGTGTTCAGCGTTAGCCCTGGGGACCAGTCTCTTCCCCTCCCTCCCACCCCACTTTCATCCGACTGGAGAAACCTTGCTGTGGCTCCCTGCTACAGTTCAGCATTGGTATGTGCAGGGGTGAACCAAGAAAATGCTTTGCTCGAAGCCCTCCTCTGAGATAAGTGGCCACAAGTGATTTCTTATATGCAGATGCATTTTTTTTTTTTTTATCCCTTTGGTCTAGGGAAAAGTTCAAATCATATGTTTCTTTGTTGACGTTCTGTCTGGGTCACCAACCCATTACTAGAAATGAGTGTTAGAGACTTGAACCAGAGTTGTACTGTACCTGACTGTCCCTTTACAGCTATTTAGGTTTGAATATCTTCTATGTATTCTTTAGCAGTTTTGTGCATGTATACAAACTCTTTTGATCATACCCACACTTTTACATGCATCAATACTTGATTTATATAGTTAGGTGCCCTGATGTTGGGCTTATAGGTATTTATAGTTGCTTAAATATTTTGCTAAATTAAATTCTTTCAGCATACAGTCTTCTTTGTCTCTTTTTGTGTGTTTTTATTTAAACACTATCTTTCACCACTACTTCTTACTTTGTTACCTGCAGTTGATTCTATTGAATCCCCATGGTCCTGGCTGCTAGAATCAGAAAACCTAGTCAGTTGTGAAGACATTTATCCACAGCAGGACACATAACCCAATGGATGACTTCTACCCAGAAAGAATATATAGAACTTATAACCATGAGCAGACTAGATCAGATCCTCTCATCAAGGAGATAGACATATGAATGGCAACCCAGTCCAGGATCCAAGAGACTCTCATAAAGGTGCAGGGCAAGTGATGAGGAGAGCCAGTGGGGGAAATGGTGGGGGTGGGGCGCTATGAGAAGTATTGCCAGTGGCCTTAGATGTAGGAAGTCTTCTATTGTATTACCAACAGAGTCTGGCTGTTGAGCAATAGATGGGACGGCAGTGTCTGCAGCTGGAACAAAGTGTTACATCTGGAAGGCTTGGTTTAAGTTAATGCTCTCTTTTAGAACATTCTTCTTTGATCATAAATTGTCATTGGCTAAGAGTCTGGTTACGCCAGGTATTGCCCCTTGAGTTTAACAAATGCGTTTATCAGCATTGTAACCTGGGAAAACTCACTTAATCTCCAACAATATTCCTTGTCTTGTTTCCACATGTGAAAGGCAGAATGACGGCCATAAGTGTGTCCATGTGCTGATTCCTATAACATGCAAATATGTGATTTTGTAGTTGTAACTAAGAGATCTGGAGATGGGCATCTCCCCTATTCCTGTTAGTCTAGTATAGGTGCATAGGTCCTTAAAATAAGATTCAAATTTCCCCAGCTGTAGTAAAGAGGAGATGTGGCCAGAAAAAGGTGATGTGAGAGGCAACGTAGAGGCTAGAGGCTATAGAGGTGGAGGAAAGTGACACTGAGCTAAGGAATGTGGAAAAGAGGTGGAAACATTTCCCCCCATCTAGAGAAGAGGAGCCTTGGCATGTCCACAGCCTAACTTCACTCCCTAAGATCTGTGTTGGACTTCTAACCCTCAGAAATATAAGATAACGAATATGCCCTGTGTTAAGCTGCCGGTTTATGGTAACTCAATATAGGAGCACAATAAAACGAAACATTATATTCGATCACACTGACCACACACGGGCAGATGTCTAAAGGAATCCGTACTTTGATGTAACATTGTGTACAGCATCTTTTTATGGATGACGAAGGCTTTGTGGTTCATTACTAAGAGTGTGTTATTTGAGTGATGAATAAATAATGAAGATATTAAAGAACATGTAATTTATACTAAAACAAAACCAATGGCCCCGAATGCCCTGCTCGGCTGCTACAGCATATAAGTCATCTAGAAGGTGGTTTAACAGCCATTCTGTATTGATGTACAGGTCTCAACTATTACACAGAGGGATAACCCAGAATGATAGCAAGTCATTCCTGCTGTCTCCATCTTCTGATCCACCTCTCAGGTCTATAGTGTGTATTCCCAACATCTATATATGGTTCTACTGTATTGTATACTTTTGTTACATGTAGTCATTCTTTTATTCCATCATTATATATGACTAATGACAATCATATAATTATAGGGATACACACAGTGATAGTATCGTGTGGCATACAGTATTGTGTGGAATGATACCACGCCAGTTACAATATCTATCACCTTGAATATTTCCTGTATTTACCTATTTTTCCTGTCTATGACTTTCTGATCTTTGGACACCATCTCCAGCCCTGATAAGTGCCCTTTGACTTTGTTTCTCTAAGTTCAATACATATAAATGAGAATGGGTGGGTTTTTAACCTATACCTGGCTTATTTCATAGTCATAACATTCTCCATTATGTCATCACAAAACAAAGACTCCTTCTCCTAGGTGTGTTTCTGCCACACAGTGTGTAGGTACCACTTTTCCTCCATCTGTTCACCCACTAATGACCCTAGGAAAGTCTTATACTTTGGCTATTGTGAATTATATTGCATGAATTTGCGAGCACAGATGACTCCTTCACAAAGCGATGTCAAGTCCTTTGGTTATATAGCCAGAGGTAGGTGCGTTGACTCAGTATTGCCTTTTAACATTGTTTGCCCTTTTGCTGACAAACCAGTCTTCTAAGTATCATTTGTGTCTCCCAGGGCTTTCACATAGCCTAAGTTTTGTGATGTTTCTTGACATGGGGCATCTTACAGCGTATCTCATGGTGATGATAGAGGCCAACATTAAAGGGCTACTTCAGCAGGCGTTAGAGATGCTGTGGCCAAGCCTTGTCCATCCTCACAGCTCCTTACCAGCCTCACCCACAACCTGAAAAACTCTCCAAGGCCTGTTCACAGCCCGCCCACCAGAATCACCAGGAAAGGACTATTAACCTGAATAGAGGTACCTTCATTTCTGATGAGCACAGTAAAGAGAGCGTCTTGCTCATTAGAAGACCCTTGTGAACTACTTAAGAACATGGCATTGCTAAGCTAAAAACTAGAGTGTGCTCACAAATACCGGTTTCCCACTTGAGCAAGAATGTCTGAGTCCTTATCGCCGTCAACCATCTTCCGGACTCTAAGTGACCCTAAATGCAATTTGGCATTTGGGCCAGGACAATGGGAACTCTGCATGACTCAGTCGGAGAATAATGCAAAGCTGTTTCCCACTAAGCCACTTTGATCTATGTGGAGCCAAATACGTGGGTCTGTCACATGATAAGCTACTACCCCAGACAGGGAGAAAGAGGGCAGATTTTTAGTAGAGATCTTAGTAGTTTCAATCATGATTTTATTTATCAAATGTTTACTAGGCTGTGTTCTCCAACCCATGGGAACCACCTAAGGGTATCTGCCCCCCACACAAATAGATCCAGCAGTTCCACAGTTCAGCCAAGGGGTCCTAGGTGAATTTGACAAGGGGCATCCAAGGACTACATTGTAAAATTTTATTCAGTCAAAGAGATGAGTAAGTAACAGTTTATGTTGGCCTTAGAAGCCTTGCAACCCAGGAGATGAAGGCACCATTGTGACATTTTGTGATAAATGAAATGACCCTGATGGAGGAAAAGAAAATCCTTCAGGACATGGGGTGTTGAAGGACCTGGCCACATTACCAGAAAGAGAAGGACTGGGGGGGGGCTTTCTTTCTTTCTTTCTTTCTTTCTTTCTTTCTTTCTTTCTTTCATCTATCTATCTATCTATCTATCTATCTATCTATCTATCTATTTATTTATTTATTATATGTAAGTACACTGTTGCTGTCTTCAGACACACCAGAAGAAGGTGTCAGATCTCATTACGGATGGTTGCGAGCCACCATGTGGTTGCTGGGAATTGAACTCAGGACCTCGGGAAGAGCAGTCAGTGCTCTTAAGCGCTGAGCCATCTCTCCAGCCAGACGGGGCAGGGTTGGGATGGGAGCAGGGTGGGGCTTTCTAGGCTATGCTATCGTCATGAGAGGTCACCGAATACAGGAGAACGGTGTGTCCCACGTGATGTGAAGATGAAAGGGTAGTGGTGAACTGGGGCGAGGCCAGTGAGACCCTAAGCAAACGACATGCATGGGTCTTGGGCTGAGTCATTTCGGTTTCCTTTTGTAAGGAGCAAGGACTTGGTAGAAGTCTTTAAGGAGGGTATGGCAGAAGATGTCTGGAAATATCGAATACTTTGGAGAGGTGCCTTCAGTTAATGTCTTCTGAGAGCCTGTTGTCACGTCAAGCTGCACTGGTAGCTTAGACTGGACGGCTTATAAACAATGGGAACTTCATGACCACGATGCTGGCTGGTCTGGAGAGACTCCTGGCATCCCCGGGGGGGGGTACTTTCCAGCCGTGTGGGCACCAGTTGTAAGGGGCGAACAAGCCCCTCTGACGCTCTTTATTATGGGCACAAGAGTAGTCACGGGGTGACGACGCCCTCCGTGTCTTAATCACCATCCGTGACAAACCTTACTTAGTATAATCGTAATGAAAGGTGCCTTTCAACAAATGAAGCTTAGAGAAATAGAAATGTCTGGGTCATCGTACCTGCTGCCTGCCTTTCTCAGTGTGGACGTTAGAAGATGGCCATCACAGCTAAGAATTGTCCTAGAAACCCAAGCAATGCAAGTCTAAACTGAGTGGTGGCAGAGGTGGGCACGGAGAAGCCTAAAGGGTTAATATGGTTTGAGGTTTATTATTATTATTATTATTATTATTATTATTATTATTATTAGACAAAGCAACTGGAAACAACTTTTACCTTCAGGCTCTCCTCCCAGCTGATCCTTACCCATCACCAAATACTTCATACCGGCGCAAAACCCTACAGCCTTTAATCTAGGCTACACCCTCTGCTGGAGACCTATATAAGGACATTGAAAGAAGGAAGACTCACTCTTCCTCGCCTGCTTGCCTCGTGGGACTGAGCGACTGCCAGATCCTTGACTTCCATCCACTGCTGCTGCTGACCATTGCTGGGGAGTTGGACTACAGGCTTTCTGGGGGATCTGGCCTCCTCATACCGACGTGTATGTATGCAGGCAAAACACCAATGCCTATAAGGCGAATAGCTACAGTCACCTCCGGTCCAGCTCTTGCCGGCCAGCCTGAGCCCTCACAACTTGGACTCACAGGGAGGATTCCTAGACACCTCAGAACCCAAACTCTCTCCCGGTCACCGCGGAACCCGGAGACCCGGGAACCCAGATACCCCGAAACGGAACCCTGCGGAAACTGGACACGGGAAAACCCGGACACCCTGGCACGGGACCCCGCGGAAAGGATCTGTTCCGGAATCTGGACACGAGAATCTTTCTGACTGTAACAATGAGCGAGCATGAACTTAAGTTGGGCTTGTATTGCCAGTGCCTTTCCCTGCCCAGTTCACTGGAGCGCAGGGTTTTACAGCTGAGATTACAACGAAGGGCAAGGGTGCGAATGGAGAGCGCATGCAGGGGGGCTTTTCCTGATCTGAATAAGATGGGTTGGGCCTAACAGTGGAACAAAGGCCTAACAGGCAAAGGAAGAGCCTTTACTGGCCCGAGGAGGAGAGGACTAAGGCTGGCAGGTGTCCATCAGAGAAAGCAGTTAAGAGAGGAAGGCGGCGATTGGCCATTCCTTTTCGTTCCAGTGCTAGGGATTGAATTGGCGTGGGGGTGGGGGTGGGGGTGGGGGTGGGGGTGGGGGTATCCGTCTCATGAATGGTAGGCAAGTCTTTAACCACTGAGACGTGCTCCAGCCCAGCCCTGTACAGTAGAGTATAAACACAAACCCTCTCTAGCACCTCCATCATCTGGATTACCAAGAATGAAATTAGGAAGAACAGGGGTGGTTAGGGGTATGGATCCTGATGAAAGGAATGCAGGGGAGAAGAAGGGGAGTGGAGAGGGAGAAGCAGAGAGTGCAGCAGCCAGTGTCGGCAGAAAATGGAGGAAGGCAAAGGGAGGCGAGAAGACAAAGCCAGCAGAGAGTGCGCCACGGAGGGATGCGTGCAGGGAGGACTCAGACAAAGGGCTTTGTTTCCGTGACAGGGAAGTGACAGAAAGAAGAGAATAGGTTGGATGCCATTGAAATTGCTATTATCTTATTCTAAATCATTCCATGCAGACTAAACAGAATAAACAGACGCTACTGGGGTTATTAGTTAAAAATATCTCGGTTTAAAAGCCGTAATCATTTTTCGTGAGATGGTGATGGCGGAGTCAGGGGGATGAGCGAGTCGAGTGAAAAGGAGAGGGGAGAGCCGGAGGGGAGAGTGGACATGTATGCCAAGCGTAGCACCTGGCAGTCCCTGGGGTGGCAATCGGGGATGGCAGATGTGGGTGGCAGAGAGGAAGTATGTTTTGACTTTATTTTTTTAGTTGCATAGTCAAGTAGGCAAAGCAGGAAAAATCTAACAAATGGCTCTATGAGATAATGGTGACTGTTGGCATCAGGACCTCTGAAGCCTGTGACATCACATACGCGACAGGGCAACCTGCACATCTGTTGCCAAGGCAACAGCCACCATATTCCCAGAATCCACTTGGCTCACCTCCCACCTTTGCCTGTGACCACATCGCCAACCATATAGAAAGGCCCCTTCGTTCCCTCTCTCTCTTCCCCCCTTCTTTTTCCCCCACCACCTTACCCTTTCCCCTCTCAATAAACCTCATGTGGACCTGTTTGGCCTGCTGTGGTCTCTCTAAACAGTGATCTTCGGTGCTGGATCTGGGAATCTCTTTTCAGAGCTGACACAGATGGATTGCAGCCTTCATCTCTGAGTATTTACAAGACAAACGAGCAGAGCCCAAGGAAACAGAGGAACTCAACCTTTCTAGCCCTTGAAAGCAGCTATGCAGCTTTGGCCTTTCCTAGTCTCAAGAATGAATTGCCTTCAGGTGACTACTGGTGAGACCAGAATGGCCCTTCTCTCAGAAATAGGGTGTGACAGTTTCATTTCATGCTGTTTAGTGGGGCTTCAAGGGCAAGACTGTACATTGACACTGTGTATGCACAAGACTGTACATGCAGACTGTCAATTCATGATGCTATGAATGGGTCCCAGTAGATTGCATCTGAAACAGAAAGCAAGGGCTTGTTATCAGCAAAAGGCACAAGAGAACTGAAATTAGGGCAGATGATCAGTAGAACTGAAACTTGGGTTTACCAGATTAGCTTGTTACAAGAGGAATTTATTAAGTGTGGGGTTTTATAATTTGATTTAATAATTATAGAAAAATCATCAGTAACAAGATATTGGCATTTGGGTTTTTTGTTTTGTTTTGTTTTAAATCAAAAATGGTTACTATTCAGTAAAGTGATCTTAAGAAAATGTAAAGTGTTGGTAAGTTTAAAATGCTGGACTTACATTTCATTGGAGAAGACCTGTCCATCAGTAGTTGGCTTTCAGATCCCATACAAATATCTGTACATGTGTCATTATATTCACTTTGCATATATTATACAAAGTAGAATTGCAAACTAGTAAAGGCTAATTTTAGAATGAAAACTGTCTTATCATCTCTTTTTATCACGTTAATGCAATGCTGTTTTTTTTAAAGAAGCAAAAAAAGTACAGAAAGATATTAAAGCAATAAAGCAAAATACAAGTTACAAAGAAACTAATGTTTGCTAGATGCCCGAATGCAAAGCGAGAAGCTTTCAATACATCAGAATCCTTTAGACTCCCACCCTCTGTCTCTCCTGTGTCTGCTCTCCTCTGTGCCCTGGCTTCCCCACACACTGGCCTCTAAGCCAGGAAGGACAGCTTCATCTTTGCAAATGTCACTTACCCCTAAAAACCATTCCTGAAAATGGTGAGCACTGATACCCTTCTTAAGGAGTGATGTTTGATGTTACGGTTGAGAGGAGTAAAGACTAGACAGAGTGATTAGTATAATTCAAGAAACAGGACAGTCTCCCAGGCCAGACAATGTTTATAAGGAAGAGATGTTGATTTGGCCAGTGGATCTACCATCGGAAGGTCTAAAGCTTGAGCCCTGGCTCCTTTTAGTTTAAGGAGAAAGCCTTCCTGGGGCATCCTAACCTGCTGGAGGCTGTTGCTGTGGGAGGAGAACACAGTGCAAGCCTGAGCCTCTCCTCTTTTTATGAAGCCATTAACACCATCAAAGGGGACCCTTTCTCAAAGCCTCAGCTAATCTCAACTACCTCCAAATGACCAACACTCCGAGAAGCTGAGGAGTAAGATTCTAATACACAAATCTGCCCCAGCACATTCTGGCAATGACCTTGCTGAGCCATGATCTCTTTTAGGGAAAGGCTTATCTCACTAAGCTATGTCTTCATCGAGACGGAGTCAGTGCCTAGTGGACTGAGGCATCACCAATCCGAAGGGAAGCACTAGCGAACAGGTAGGTACACATGGGCATTGAATGCGCAGAGAAACTAGATCTTGAATTTAGCTTTCCTCTACTAAAACGGAACAGCCCAAACACTGTCGCCCATGCCTGAGCAGGAATTAGGTAAGAAAGTGACGGAGAACTTCGTTGTTAATGAACTTGCCATACCAGTGCTTGAGGATACTTATCTGAAGTCTTCAGCGGGAAGCAGATTCCAGTGGCTGGTAATGTTTTCAGTTGTGGAAGGAAAGCAGCCAAACGAATGGGTATCGTTTGCGCATGCGCACGTACACCTACCCGCGTACAGCTCGACTAGCCCTTTTATCTCAAGCGCTCATCTCTGTCTCCTTCCTCTTCATTGCATACATTTGTCCCTTAGACCAAACGTGCATGACAAAGTCAGAGCAGCTGTCTGAGGTTAGCAGCCACATAGCCGAGAGTTGGAAACCATTTCCTGGTGTTCACTGAGATGTCAGCCAATGGGACAGCACCAAGAAGCCAATTAAAGCAGCCAGGGAGGGTGCTTACACATAGAGGGAAATGTAAACACTGTCTTCATCGCACCGAGTGGTTAGAAATTTCTCGCTATTTTTTTTGAGACCCATCTGTAGTTCATAATCATTTTTTGACAATCAGCATCACCTGCCACTAATCAACCAGAAAAGAAACAAACCAAACCAACCCCCCCCCAAAAAAAAAGGTTAAAAATCCAAGAACCCAAGTAAGAAACCACATACAGAAATTCTACATCTTGTCAACTGTGAGAAAACTTGTTTGTCTAAAATAATTCTGATGTGTTTTTTGGACAAATTCTCAGTTCATCAGTTGCCTAAAAAGAAGCTCTCTCGCTCTCTCGCTCTCTCTCTCTCTCTCTCTCTCTCTCTCTCATCTATCTCTCTGGTCTGAAGATCACCCAAGGGCCAACAGGATGACTCAGTAGGGAAGTGCTTGTCTCGCAAATGTGATGAACTGAGCTCAGACCCCCAGTACCCGCATAAAAACCAGATGTGGCAGCTCATGGTTGTAATGCTGATGATGAAGGGTGGTCAGGAGGACCCAGGGGGTTGGCATCTGGCCAGTCTAGCTGAACTGATGGACAATAGGTTCAGTGAGAGAGCCTGCCTTAAAATATACATTAGGAAGTGATAAAGGGGACTGGAGAGATGGTTCAGTGGGTAAGAGCACCGACTGCTCTTCTGAAGGTCCTGAGTTCAAATCCCAGCAACCACATGGTGGCTCACAACCCTCTGTAACGAGATCTGACACCTTCTTCTAGTGTGTCTGAAGACAGCAACAGTGGACTCACATGTAATAAATAAATCTTTTTTTAAAAAGTGATAAGGGAATATACTCAACTTCAGCCTCCAGCCTCCACATATGTACTCATGAGGAAGCACACCTGAACACACACACACACACATACACACACACACACACACACACACACACACTCACGCATGCACACAGGCATTTTATATTCTCAACATCTCAACATAGAGAAAATCAGGCACCTAGATATAAAGAAGGATCACTTCGTAAGCTACAAAAGCCAATATTCTATGCATAAGCCGCCCTCACCTTTCCAGTATATCTAGTGTAGCACTGACTTACAAGGAGGCTCTGATGACATTTGATATGCTATAAATCTGTAAACTACATCTCAATGTTCAGACATTTAAGTTACATATCATGATTAAATGCCCAACAAAGAAGCAATCCTTTAATAATGAGAAATGCATACAGGGATACTTAGAAAAAATATGCACAGGCCTTTTCCTCTGCCCTACAAGTTTATTATCAAAACTATTAAACAACAACAACAACAACAACAACAACTTGCTGGATGAGTAATCTCCTCAGAGCCCAGATGAGGTCTGGATACCTAGGACAGGTTCAAGAATGATTTGTAAGAGGGAGTTCTCTGATTCACTTCAGACACACGTGGGAGAATAGATGGAGATGTTAAGTGTGGATATTGTTTATAAATCACTCTGCAAGTCTCGGGCTGTTTTGTATTTCTCTATTTGCCCAAAGCAGTGTCTGTTTCTGGGTAGAATAGCTTCAGTGAGACTCTTGCAATCTCAGGCTGGGCTGGTTGACTACTGAGGATCCTTAGGGTGGAAGGTGGGGGGTAGGAGAGCCAAGGGACACTCTTGAGTGTCTAGCTACTTCTGCCAACCAGTTTCATGAAATTCAGTCCTAACTCCAAATGGTTCCAAAGGTCTCAAGGAGAGACTAGAACATATATGCAGGTAGAGAAGGACTAGGGGAGGGGTCTGTATGTACACAGCTCTGGGGCGGCCATCATTCATGTTGGGTACAGACCTTCCAGTGTGGCTGCTTTAGTCTCACCCACGTGCCTGCCCCCTACCCCTCATCCGTGCTCTGTAAGTAACCCAAAGAAATTCTCTGGTTCCCTAGGGTGAACTCTGGCTTGTCATTGGATTCTCATGAGGAAGGAGGGTGGGAGGTCCCTCCTCATGGGGTGGAGTTCTCACCAGAGCAGCCTAGCACTGAAGAGGATCACCAAGCATCCATGCCTGTTTAAGAGCACTGGTTGTTCAAATATTCCCTCTCCTTTCTCTCGATCCGCCATCTCTCCAAGTAATTCCCTAAGCAACTCTCGGGAATAGGAAGCAGGAGGGGAAAGAAGAAAGCGAAAGCCCAGGTCAAAAGATACAGAACAGACCCTGATAATAACACCAGACACTCTCGTGGTCCTCGTTTTATGCCAGATGCTCACCCATTCCATACTCAGAACACTCCATAACGTTTCCTGTTGCCCAGAGGAGGATGTGGAGGCACAAAAGTGTGCACCATAGAACATAACTCTGATCCAGTGGCCAACTTAACCTGCCCCTCAAAAGTAAAGAAGAGGAAAAGGGGTTAGGGCTAGGTAGCTTTCAACTCCCCTCCCACCGGTTCAAGTGCTCTATTCTTACTACATTGTAAGTTGGAGATTCTCCAGTGAGGACATAGCAGCCCCTAGGTCATTACCTACTGTATTCCACAAACTCCATAAATACTCCATATATGTCAGAATGTTCCATGTCAATTTACAGGAGAAACCTTCAGGACAAATGTAGTTCATATAAACAAAAAATACCAAACCCAATGGCTTTTTAAATAGCCTATATTTTCCTGCAATGCAGCCCTAAAAGGCCATTTCAAATGAATTTAAACTCAACATCAAGATCACTCCTGTTTCAAACCACAGAAAAGATTACAGAAAAAAAAATTAGTTTTGTTACTTTACTCAACATTACAAAGTATCCCCAGCTTATCGGACAGTCTGACAGAGAAAGAGAAGTAGAAGAATGAGAAGGCGCGAGAAAAGGAGAAGGAGGAAGATGAGGAGGAAGAGGAGGAAGAGGAGGAGGGGGAGCAGGGGGAGGAGAGGGAGGAGGTAGTGGTAGCAGTTCAGAGCGGAAATGAATTGAGACAACATCGCCGCCTCTCAGCAACCGGAAGGAAAAGCCCCACATATGCACAAGCCACGAACTACCTACGGGTGCGGTTGCTCAGTAGAAACGAGCTGTCAGCTGCCCTTAGATGCAAGCGGGGGAGCTGCCCAGAGACAAACGTAAGGACGAGACGCGACTAACATAAGGACGCAGAGGGACTAGTTCCCATCCCTGCCTGTCTACCCAGGAGAGTTCAAGGTGGCCAGGGTCACAGGATGGTCTATCCACTGCGGTTCTACCTCCAGGTGAGTGCCAGCCACTTGCTGTGGCTTGGGATGAGGGTAGGGCTGGCATGCGTTCAGATTCTTGCTTCCTGTGTTGGTGTCAGACATCCGGCCATGTCTCCAGTTAACACCCCTTAACAGTGGAGGGGAGGGTTCAGGCTGCCGGAGGCAGTTTTGACCTGGAGCAGGCCTGGAGTTGCTGTTTCTAGGTCATGTAAGAGTCTGATGATTTCTACTGTTCAAATGCCAGTGCGTCCTGGTGTGTATGTACAGGAGGAGTCCTCCTGTCCTGCCGCCTTCACAGAACTTACCCTGGAGGAGATAAAGCTCTTAGATTATTTCAGTCCTTTCAGCATAGATTATAATCATTTGTGTCTATGACAGGTTCAGTCTCTCTCCGGGTGGGGCAAGAAATTGTGACTGATAGAGTCCTGCCATATGTCATCAGAAAGTTAATTTATTTAACAGCTATCTAGAGTGTACTCACAATTGCCAGCAATGTTTTAAATCAGAACCTATATGGGAGCAAATTTCTATGGTAGGAGAGAAGTAGACATGAATTTATATAAGGAAGGAAGATTTGCTTTCTTCTATACTTCAAAGTTCCTTTCGCGGATAGTCTGTGGATTAACTTGGCCTATTAGCCAGAGAAAATAAATTTAATTATATGTTACATAAAACTAGACAACTCAAAGCATCAGACAGGTGACTGAGGCTCATGTATAATCCTTGACTGCAGGACGCCTGGATTTCTAGCAGGTGTTGGGACAATAACATGGCAATGAAGAGAAAAGCCTGTATATCCTTCATGTCCAGGGGAATGCTAGTAGCAATGAGAGGAAGGTAACGCTAACTCAGACGTACCCGGCACCTTCTCCATGGACTGATTAGAATCTCTATTGATTTAATCATTTTCTTGGTACAGATGAGACACACTCATAAGTGAGATTTTAAAAAACAGATGTAGTTTCTCATATGAACAAGCAAGTGTCTACACTTCCGTTATCTGTGATTTCTTAAAATAGCCCCTCAAAATAGACAACATGTCTTGGGGCATATTTTAGATGGCGTATCTTGGTGGATTCCTACAGTCATTTCTGAGGTATTGTGTCTTGAACCCTAAATGTGACGAAGGCCAGAATATATTCTGGGGAAAACTGAGCCGGTCTTGGAATCAGTAAGGCTCCATTAGGAGCATGGAGAATAAAACTGGGTAAAGAGGAGGGGTTCAGGTGGCAGTCGGGGTGTGGGGGTGTGGGGGTGTGGGGAGGCAGAGGGATCAGTCACACAAAGCTCTGAGAAGAGAGATTCACTGCCAGATGAAGAGAGCATAGAGAGAGGGGAAAGTCAAGAAGAATGGGGAAAGGGGCAGGTGGCATTTAGGACACGGTAGGTGGAACTTCTCAACCCCTTTGTTGGGGAAGTCAAACAACTCTTTCACAGGGTCACACAGCATATCAGATATCCTGCATATCAGATACTTCCAATACGATTCTTAGCAGTAGCAAAATTGCAGTTATGAAGTAGCAACAAAAACAGTTTTATGGTTGGGGGGTCACCACAACATGGGAAACTGCATTAAAGGGCCACAGGGTCAGGAAGGTGGAGACCCACTGCCGTAGGCTCTGTAGTAGAGTTTCTGTGTGGTACGGCCTCTTGCTCTGGCAGCCATGATGAACAAAATAACACAAGATTACAGCAAGCACTAGGGATTGCATCAAGGGGTTGCAGGGAACAAGGAAGGCTGCTGCTGGGGTCATGTGGTAGAATACTTTGCAGTCAAATTGTGTTGTAACAATGAGCCTCCCAACGATAAAAATGTATGGGGCAGTAATTGCCTAAACCAGCAGCAGGCGACCACGAACTGCACTAAAGTTGAGTATGCCAGGCTCGGATCTGGTTGGCAGTCGGTTCACTCATTACCGCTCCGCACAGATGAATAGTTGTAGCTGTCCAGAAGCCATCGATGAACTGGGTTACCTGAAAGGGAGGCTGGAAATGAAAAGGGACAGGGTGTGAGAGAAAGATGAAACCAAGGCAAAGGATTCTGATCAAGGCTCGGAAGTTTATTAGGCAGCACTGCGTTTATATAGGGAAAACCCACAGACCCCGCCCCCACCCTTTGTTTCAGCTGGATTGAGTTGCAAAGCAAGCTCATGGGGCAGTCTGCTCCTGTAAGAAATTGACTCCGCCTGGGAGGTTAAGGTCCAGCTGTGGCAAACACTTCAGATCTATTTAGCCTGTTCAAGACTGGGGGAAGGGCACAAATACTGTAGTATAGGAGGTGTAGTGACTGTGATCTAGCCAGGGGCAGGACTTTTTCAGCCCCATTAGAATGTGATGGGCCTGAAATACATAGCCCATCGCTGACAAACGTTATTCAGCATGTGACTATTATCTGATGGCCAACTGCCCTTGACCTGAGGCATTTTGGTTTTGAGATCTCTCTTATATATTCAAGGGCTGCGGTTGTGGGTAGGGGTGAGTGGTACTCATCACTTATCTGATGTCATCCTGGAAAGAGACCACATGAACAATCTTAGGAAAGGCTCCTTGTGACATGCATGGCACATTTCTCCAAAAGGACACATCCTGCTACAAATGCTACCTTTCCTTTGGTGATCTGTCTCCTCCACAAATCATTTGAATGAAATTTCTAGAGTATGAAACAGCATTGTTTACATGGTCCATGGTACAAGATGGCAACTTGGGTCTTAATCCAGTTGATTGCCTTTTCATTCTTTTGATTTTAGCCTAATAATTTTCAGTATGTATTAGCTTGGTCTGTTTGGCCTCATTCAAAAATGCACATGGCTCGCTTGCTCTCTCTTTCTCTCTTTCTCTCTCTCTCTCTCTCTCTCTCTCTCTCTCTTTCTCATCTATCTATCTGTCTGTCTATATATCTATCCCAGGATATGTGTGAGAGAGAGACAGAGACAGAGACAGAGACAGAGAGACAGAGAGAGAGACAGAGACAGAGAGACAGAGACTGTCTAGTAACTAAAAATAAATGCAATCGTATGATATACCTTTTCTTCTGTGACTTGGTCTTTGGGTCAACATTGTTTCCAAGGGTTAGTTATGCTGATGTAGAGCTAGCTATATCAGTAAGGGATGTGATAGCTTGGTGGTGGAACTTGTAGCTAGCTAAAGATCAGAGTTTTACCATTAGCCCCCAGCATATGAGAGAGACAAAGAAAGAGAGATAGAGAGAGATTGATTTTGATTGATTGACTTCATGGTTAAGGTTCACAGCAGCATTCTAGCGATGAACTCATGACAGACTATATTGACTGTGAATTTAGTGTTAAGCAACTGGCAAGTATGCAGACTCTGAGTTAGGATGTCAAGAAGGTGCAAGGACTCTCAGTTTTCTCCCTCTCAGGCATAACATGCTGTCAGCAGAGATGTAAGGCTTAACCTGAAGGTAGAGACAAGTTTTACTAGCCAAACGTAGCAGCACATCTGTCATCTTGTCCTGGAGAGGGAGACAGAGAGCTTGGGGGTAGCCTGAGCTACATAGTGAGATCCTGTCAAGGGAAAGAGGGAGAGTAGTCGGGGAGGGGGAGGGAGTGGACCGCTTTAAGTAGACATCAGGAGGAGGTGAATTAGAAGCTCAGAAGACAGAGGACGGAGTTTTCAGAGGAGAGATGAAATCTAAAATGGGAGGAGAAAGAAGGCAGTGATACCGGAGAACGTGAGAAAGATAAAGAGTGCGCCCTGCCCAACCTGTGCACAACTGAGGAAATGACAGCTTTTGCTGTTTTTCTCATCCACTTCCCCATCACACACAAACCATAAACCCTCAGTGGAGGGATCCATGTAAGGACCACCCTTCTCAAAGCCCAGGCCCGAGAGCAGCAGGCCAGGCTGGAAGTGCTGGTCACTCCGCCTGATGTTAGGGAGAGCCAGGTCTCCTAACGTGCTCACTTGGGAGCCGTCCACCGATGAGTTCACTCTGGGCGCCTATCCCTGCTGCCCTGGGGGCTGTCCTGCCATCAGGCCATCGTCCAACCGCATGGCCTGTGGACCTCTAATAACCTTCTCACTACTTTCCATGACTCTGAATTCCCCACCCACAGCCTCATTTGCAGTGAGAGGAAACTTGTAGAGGAAGCGAGACTGTGGGTGGCTCGGTGTGGCCCTGGGAGAGTGGTAAGCCAGAGCCTCAGGTCACACCAGGGGACACAGCTTCAGCAAGTCATAGTCACGGGCTGACCAGGGGCTGTGACTCTGGTCACTGCTGCTGCCCAGCGCCATGAGAGAGGATCCGAACACGTGGAGATGGGCACAGGATCCACACTCAAAACCCCGAGTGCGGCTTCCACTGAGTGTGTATCACCTTTAGACCATTAGAAAGTTGAAACGTCTTGATTTGAGCCTTTGTAACTTGAGGACCATCTTATATTTACACACTGTGGGGGGCGGGAGAGTGGGGTTTGCTTTAGTGTAGGACTGACAGGCCTCAAGCCAGTAGGATGCTGCATTTCAAGTCCCAGGCCTTCATGCTTAGGGAAGAGAAACAACCGACTGTATGAGCCCCTCCAACACCCCTACATTATGGGTAGCCATTTTAATATATTCACAGTCTAATGGTTTAAATGTAAATCTTACAAGTACATCCAAAGTAAGTTTTGTCAATGTAGCTTTGGCCTAACCAAGTTGATGTATAAGATGACCAGTCTCAGATACTGTCCTGCTTTTCAGAAACTTGGTAATTATTTTCACAGTGGTTGAGGGCCTAGTATGATTCAAGTAATGTTCTAGGTCCTGGGAATGTATCACGACGTTGACAGACAAGCCCCATCCCTCAAGCAGATCATATATGGAGGCAGAATAGAAAGTCCAAGAAAAAGTAATTGAGGTATTTACGGTAAATTTCACACCTCCGAAAGTACCGCGAGTTAGGCTAATGTCAATCAAATTTAAATTGTCCCTGTCAAAACAGATCAGAATATACTAGGAAAAGAAGCGAAGATTTTGTTTTTTAACTTTACCGACTTTATTATCTATCAGGGACAACAGATCTAAGGGACATGAGCGTGGGAAACACATTCTAACACCTACACACAGCATGGTGTCCATTACATAGTTTTCAGCGGTACTGGAACACATAGCTCAGCTGTAGGGGACCGTGGGAGTGAACAAATCACATGCAATTATATTCAAATTAAATGGCTGAGTCATCTGTGCACACTTGTTTCATGTTCTTCACAATGTCTCTAATTTTTTTTTATGACCATCCAGTTAAGGGAACTACCTCGAGGTGACCGCTCTAGGGAGACAGAACTACTGGAGAGTGTGTACAGGTTTCTCTGCATGGCTGTTTATTTTATTAGCCTCATTTCGTGTGTGTGTGTGTGTGTGTGTGTGTGTGTGTGTGTGTGTAAGAGAACAGGCATCAGAAATGGAGGCATTAGCCCGAGTTCTTCAGAAGTGGGGATCTATTTGCTTACAAGGCGTGTGTGTGTGTGTGTGTGTGTGTGTGTGTGTGTGTGTGTGTGTGCTGCCCTGCTGTGAAATGACACACATGGCCATGGGCATGGAAACAGCAAAAGAGCATCAACCCTTCCTTAAGGAATGCGGTGGTCGGAGGCAGCGGGCCACCATCTGCTCTAGTTTAGCTACTGACCCCAAAGGTCCCTGTGGTAAAGGCATTCATTGTCCCGCTGCAAAGGCGGAACCTGCAGGGGGTGAAGTTATCGGAAGCAATCAGGTGACTGGAGACACGCCCTTGAAGGGGAGATGGGGACCCCAGGCACTCCTTTTGCTCCCTGACCACGAGGTTGGTGGCTTTCCTTGACTGCTATTAGACTCAGCCTTTTCATGGGCCCAGAGCAGCGGCAGGGCTAAGCATGGCCCGGGCTGGTTACTTTTCTGATTGCTGCGGCAGAATACTCAACAAAAGCTTATGGTTCCAGAGAGGATGCAGACCATTGGGCATCAAATGTGGCTCTAGTAGAGGAGGCAGGGGCATGATGTGGCTGGTCACATTGCCTCTGCAGTCCGGAATCAGAGGTGACTGCTGATCTCAGCTGGCTTCCTCGTGTTCTCCCTTTCTCTTCAGTCTTGTACCTCAGTCCAGGGGAAGGGCCACCTGCATTCAGGCTGTGTCTTTTCTCCTTAGCTACATTCAGGAAAAACTCTCACAGGCAGACTCAAAGATCTATCCTGGGCACACTCTAAGACATATCACAGTCACACACGCAAAAATGCATCACAGGCTCATGCCAAAAGTGTATTATAGGCACAAGATAAGATATATCACAGGTGTACACAAAGATATACGGCAGGCGTATATTAAGATATATTACAGGCATACAAAATGATATATCACATGCTAAGATATATCACAGTCAGAAATGGAGATATATTATAAGCACGTTCTCGATATATCACATGTGCATCCTAAGACATGTTACAGGCACACACGAAGATAGGCCTTGTAGGTGATTCTAAATCCAGTCAGGTTGCTAGTGAAGATTAACCATCACAAGAACTGAAAACTCTGAAACCTGAATCAAAATAAACCTTTCCTTTCTGTCTAGTTGGCTGTCTGAAGCCTTTTGTTACTGGGATGAGTGGTGTTTCACCCCCAAGACTTCAGTCAGGGCTGGGAAGACCACTGGGGTGGAACTGCACACCGGCCGACTTCAAAGTGGAATTTTAGTAAAGAAATGACGGTGATAACTGACTGCTTATCATCTCCAATCTCCCTACTCGCAAGCATCTCTCCTATTTGAGTGGCACAGAGAACATACTGACGAGCCAAAAGGATCACATTTAAGACATACCTCAGGATTCTGCTAAGTGAGAGACTGAAGAAGCCCTAGACTGTGTGATTCCAGATATGGGGCATTCTGGGAAAGGTGAAACCACAGAGAGATGAAAGCTCACTGGCCGATGATGGCTAGCGAGGAGAAGGAGGATGAGGGGACACAGGGGACTTTAGAACATGGCAGTGGCTTTATATGATGCTGCAGACGCACCACTGTGAAGCAGGATGCTGGCATTGGGGACGCTCTGGCCCAGTAGGGCGGAGACACGTGGCCATCTCTCTACTTTCCTTGCAACTTTGCTCTCGGTCCCAGATTTCTATTATAAATAGCTTTTATTTTTAAAGAGCTAAGCAGCCTCCTTGGCCTTCTCAACAGGGGCCAAGAACACACTCAGGACGTTAGCACTCATGCTCGGTCCCCTCTTGTCCCAGCTGGTTTTGCTGGATGGGGCGTTTGGTGGTTTGTTTGTTTGTGCCAAGGTGACAGAAGCTAGAGGTATCTGAGCAGAAGAACCTGCATTTGAGAAAATGCCCGCGCTAGATTCACCCGTGGGCAAGCAAGCCTATGGGGCGTTCTCTTCACTGATGATTGATGGGGGAGGCTCCAGCCCACTGTGGGCGGTGCTACCTCGGCCCTGGTGGTTGAGCAAGCCAGAGAGCATCAGCTCCTGCCTCCAGGATCCTGCCCTGTTTAAGTTCCAGCCCCGATTTTCTCAATGATGGAGGAAGATGTGAAAGTGTGAGCAGGAATGAACCCCTTTCTCTCCAAGTTGCTTTTGGTCCTGGTGTTTTACGGCAGCAATAGAAACCCTAGCTAAGACCTCTCTACCCAGAAAGACCCATGGGAAGCCGCTGCAAGGCTATGTCCCACGCTCATTCAGGTCTAGCTCCAGTTCACCTTGTCACCCCATCGCACACTCCTCTTCTAACCTATCTTTCCCAGCAGGGGACACAGTAAGCACCTGCGATCTGTTTCCTCTGGGCTGTCGGTTACACGGCTATAGGGTCCTATCCTTTTCTCCTTCCTGTATCTCTCTGAGACAGGGAAGAGGGCTCTCTGCTCATAAGAAACCGTCCAAGGTGGCCTTGCTACAACAGGACTCAAGAGAGGAAAGTGTGAAGAAAAGGGAGGGTAGAAATGGGGTGGGGGTGGGGGTGGGGGCGGGGCGTGAGCGGAGCTGTGTGAACTTTAGGGGGCGCTGGTGAGGATGCAGGAAGACAGAGGTGGGATCTGGGATCGCCCCTTTCTGCACCTTGCCCTAAAGGGCAGGAGACCAGGCAGTGGCTGGATGATGAGAAAGACCCCTCTCCATCCAATTGTGCACACTGTTGCCAAAGTTAGACTTTTCCTGGGGAAAAGCCGATGTTGCCCTCCTCCGGTGTTGGAGAACAGCCTGATGGATAAACAAAGTTTCAGCGAAGAATATCCTTGGACCGAACATTTTGCAGAGAAAGATATTGCTGGCTGCTTGCTTTGACTTTTGGAAAACGTTAGCAACGTTTCACGCAGCCTCTTACTCCAACCCTGCCTGGTGTGTAGGCGCTGGCCTTCCTGGTTTCCTGCAGGGACGGTGTAGCAGAGGGCTGCATCTCCTGAGCTGAGTTTCACAGAGTTGCTATTCATCACTTAGCACCCTTGAAAGTAGTCCCTGAGTACTTAGAGAGGTACTGGGACTCTGTCTCATGTTTTCTCTCTGCTGTTTTGTTTTGTTTTGTTTTGTTTTGTTTTGTTTTGTTTTGTTTTGTTTTGTTTTTTCCTGAGTAGCATAGCTGGGCGACCTGACCCTAGGACTCCTCAGCCTTGTTTGGAAGCCCTAGAACTCCTGGGTTTCTTCCTTTAGAAACTATGGCCATGAAATACAGGTGCCAGTGCCCACCAGTAGGGTCCTAGGAAATTACACGTTTGCATTTCACTCTGGACTAATATCCTACTGTTAAAAGCAACAGAGGACAGACGGTGTGTGTGTGTGTGTGTGTGTGTGTGTGTGTGTAGGGTCAAGTGCCAAGCTTCAGTCAGCAAACCCAGGGATGGACACCCCCAGGATGATGCCAGTTTCCCTTTAGATTTATTTATTTTATGGGTAGGAGAATTTTGCCTGTGTGTATGTGTCTACCCCATTTATGTGCCTGGTGCCTGTGGAGGTCAGAAGCGGGGGTTGGATAAGAACTGGAATCATAGATGGTTGTGAGGTCCTTGAGTACCAGAACCAAACTTGGGTCTTCTATAAGGATACGTGCTCTGATCCACTGAGGCACGTTTCCAGCCACATGAGGCCAGTTATTTTTAATGATCTTTTACATCTGTTACATCTGTCACTATACGCAATGAAAGTCTAACAACATGTAGACCCAGAAACCGTTAAAAGTGGGATGGGATTACTATACTGGCTTATTTTATGCCACAGACCTTCTCAGTATTCTAAAATTTTCAAGTGACTTTGTTATTTTCATTATTAACAGCAGACTCGGGCATCCCTTAATATTATATTGACATGTGTGTATATTGGCACCCGTCCTAATGCCCATTTGAGATTCTGTGACTGGGAGGAATGGAGAAGTATTAAATTTTTGTATTTCCTTAGTCACCATTCTACGGCTGTGAGGAGACATCACAGCCAAAGCAACTCTTCTAAAAGAAAGCATGTCATCGGAGGCTTGCTTACAGTTATAGGGGGTTAGTCTGTTATCATCGTGGAAGAAGCAGTGGTGGTAGGGAAGGCAGAATGCTGCAGAAGTAGCTGAGAGCTACATCCTGATCTGCTGGGAGGCGTGTGTGTGTGTGTGTGTGTGTGTGTGTGTGTCTGTAAGGGCTGTGTGGAAGGAGGGAAGGAGAAGGGGACACTAGACCTGACATAGATTTTTGAAACCTCAAATCCCACCCCCAGTAAAACAGTTCCTACCACAAGGCCACACCTACCTCAACAACCATCAACTGGGAACCAAACATTAAACTATATGAGCCTGTAGGGGCTATTCCTATTCAAACCACCGCGCATGTTAAGAACTGTTGAAACTTTATAGTGAGCCTCAGATCTTTAGTGTTTGCTTCTCTTGTTCATTTGGTAACCAATAATTGCCAGAAATAGAGCAGAGAGTGAAAACAGTGTCTAGGCTCCGTGAGATGCAACCGTGTGCCCTCTGCCTGAGGAGAGACCCCTTTCCTTACAGCCTGGGAAGAGTCAGGACACAATCGGCAGCAGCGTGCATTGAGACCTGATGGCCGAGGCTCAGAAGATGGGCAGAGCAGAGGGCGCTAGAGTAACGGCTGGCGTGGGCATGGAAGCCGGCAGCTTCCCCGGTTCATATCGCACCTCTGTCACCTCTCTGTCATGCTCCCTGGAGCCAGTCAGTCTCACATCTGCAGAGGATGTGACAAGTCCTACCCCACTGGGGAGTTTTGAGTATGAGTTAGTACACAAGCACACAAAAAGCACCTCCAGCTATTTCTGAGATGTTAGCGAAGGCCTGGCAGTGCAGTTTAATAAAAAGACAAGGAGCTAGGCTGGGGAGTGTGGCTTAGTTAACAGAGTGCTAGCTGACCGCTCTCAAGACACCCCTGCCAGACTCAATGGCCCAGAAGCATTTAAACCAAACATGGTGCTAGGAGTCTGCAAACCTAACACTCAGGAGGTAGAGGAGCAGGAGTTCAAAGCCATTCTCAGTTATATAGTAAGTTTTAGGCCAACCAGGGATACAAGTATTTGACAGAGGGGAGAGAGAGAGAGCGAGGGAGAGAGAAAGAGAGAGGGGGAGAGAGAGGGAGAGAGAGAGAGAGAGAGAGAGAGAGAAAGAGAGAGAGAGAGAGAGAGAGAGAGAGAGAGAGAGAGAGAGAGAGAGATTGAGAGATTGCATCCGAGATCATTGAAAACAAGATGAAGTCCAAATAGGTCAACAACATTCAGTTCAACTGAGCTCAGCCTCAGTAAACAAAGTCACGTGCTGTCTGGAGCTGCTGACACCAAGTGGAATAGAGGAGGGGCTCTTAAAGCAATTTTGTTCTCATACAGACCAACTTGTAGATCAACCACTGGTCACCAAGGATGTCCCGGGTCTCTGTACTGTTCTGAGCACTTGTGAGCCTGACACAGACACGGTGACCACCCGCATCAACTCTTCCAAAGGGTTTCTGGTTGGAAAGCTACTGGGCTCCTTTGCTGTGGTGTTGGCAGGAACCCAGGCTGTAGCTTCTGCTCTGTGATTCGGGAATAAAGGGAAAGATTTGGTCTAGTACACTGTCAACATTCACAGCTCTTTTAAAAAAAATGTATCTATTAAGTGTGTCTGCTCTCTCATGAGCACATGTATGTGTGCCGTAACGTGTGTGGGGCGGTCAGAGAACATCTTTTGGGTGTCAGTTTTCTCCTTTGACTCTTTGAGGTTTGGGGCTTGAACTCAGTTCACTGGGCGTGGTGCTAAAGTGCTTTTGCCACCTGAGCCATCTGACCAGTCCTTGACACTGTCAGCTCTTGTGTGCTAATGAAGAATCATGAGAATAAAAGGTGTCCCTCGATTATGTTCATTATCTATAAATCCGGCAGGTCTCCATTGCCTTGTCCTTCTCGAATATATATTTAGGCTTCTGGCTCACCACTATCTCCATCTGCCTCTTCCTCTCAAAGTGCAAACATTCACTGAGGACCAGGGGAAGAGCTTAGTGCCAGGCCGCCCATGAAACCATTACTGTCATGGCCTGTCTCACTCACCAAAATATTTGGGAATACATTCCTGAGAGTCAGCAGCTACTACTGCCTCTCACCACACCTGGGAAAAGCCCTTGGAGAAGCCAAGCTGAGGAGCTAGCTTCCTGAACTCCCGAGAGTTCTGACAGAGATACCAAACTCCCACCACTCTGTGGGCTTCATAGGCAAATGATGCCAAAACGAACTAGTAGCGACGTTACAGAATTCCAGTGAGTCATTTGTTCAGTGGGTATCGCACACGCTTCAAATCACATTGCCATAGATGGAGCTGAGTCTGGCCTCCTGGGGAGAGCTAAAACTCAGACTGGAATCATCGTAAGAATTTCCTCGGGGAAACCCTCAAAGAGGAGCAGAGCGTCTTGCTAATTGTAGTTTACTCTAAATCTAAGGGCAGTGTAGCTTTCATGAAGAAAGAGCAGAAGGTTTGACTGCCAGTCGTCGGTGGGGGACTCTCTGAATAAGGCAGGCATGGCAGGTTCCTCCAGCGAGGAGACAACTGCACTGGGAGTCGGTCAAATTGCCTTTCTCTGAGATGCTTTCCAACCATAAAAATTGTTAAAACATATTTGGGCTGGCAGTATATTTCAAAAGTTCAACCTTATAATCACTTCCACAGGCATCCACACTGCCCCGCCTAGATTTCCAACATTTCCTTGATACAGTGTGATTACAACGGGAAGGAATGCTATTCTTCTCCAGCCGCAGGGAAGGATTGGTCTTCCTTTGTCTCAGAAAATAAATCACTGCTTGTGTCAGAGACCTTGACCTAAATCTTAACTAATGCCCATGGCCTGTTTAGACTACTGTGTGCAACTTAACCAGACGGTCCCAGGAGGAAGAATTAAGTGGCCGCAGAAAGGAAAAGGCCTATATTTTGATGGACCATTCATGGAATTTATTGCAAATTCTGCCTATAATTTAGCTTTATTAAGTTAAGCTCTTGGGATAATCTTTTCTTCTTAATGTTCGGTAGAGTGAAAATTGGGTTTTTGTTTTATGCTTAAGCGTTCTAGTTAGTCTTGGCTCTAATACACAGCATTAATTTAGCCACAACATTGACTTAGTATGGCACAGTGGCTCCTGTCTGCAATCCCAGCACTTCCAAATCTGACTCAGGAGGACTTCTGCAAGTTCAGGTCTAGTCTGGGCTACATATTGAGTTCTAGGCCATGCGAAACAAGAGTGAGACCCTGTCTCAAAACAAGAAAACAAAAATAATAACTGCCAGCATTAGTATATTAATTGTTATATTATATATCACAGGTAATATAATAATTAATTATATGAGTGTATGTTCATCTCATTAACCTCCATCACTGTATTGAATTTTCACAGTGGACCTGGAGAGTGTTGATCGCATTCTTCTCTTTATTGATAATGACAGCAAGGAGACTGAGGTGGGAGGCCGTTTGGGTAAAACTTTGTGCAGCAGGTGTGACCAGAACCCAGGGCTTCTGGCTAAGGATTTGTTCAAAGAGTTCAGCCAGTGACTAGTTAATCTCTCTGTACCAGGGTTTGGGCATTATTTACGTCTTTGGTATGAAGACACTGGTTTTCTTCAGACTAACTCCCTTTTATTTCAAGGCAGGGGAGTCTTCCTTTTCATCACAGTGTCTGACATTTCACCTCATCCCCCAATATCGGCTACAAGAATTAACCTGTGTGAAAATCTTCTGTATGTGTGAAGTGTCCCTTGGAGACTGCCAGCTTTTCTTCCTAAATCCTACACTGTTTCCCTCTCCCTCGTTGTCACTCAGTATGGCGAAGGTGTCTTCTCAAGTGCCCGTCTTCCATAGGTTTCCTGATATTTACTTTATCAGAACTGGTCTAGCAGGGATGGATTTGACCCCATGGCTGCCAATCACTGTATCTCGAAGCTCCTAGACTTTCCGTTCAAAGACATGCTTTACAGCGTGAATGAGCTCTGCTTTCTAGAAGAGAGAATTTCAGGGAGTAGACGGAGCTGAAGGCCTCTGTCTTTACTCATCTCCGCTGCCTGCCACTCAGACGGCCTGGGTTATTGCAAGCTCATGTCTCTCTACAGTACCATCACTATCTTCTCCTAGTATGGGTCCTCACAGACGGACCTGCAACAGAACTAGTTTCCCTTTGGGGAAAAAAAAATGCAAGAATAGGTCCGTGGGAGGCTGAGGTCATTTGGTTTTCCTCCATGGAAACTGGGTATCTCTTTATTAATCAGAAGGCTTAATCTGATTAATTAATCGGAGGTAGGAGGGGAAATTGAGAAAATCCCCACCTCAGTAGACTGAACCTTTGTGGTAAGAAAGTGTTTCCAATGGTGAGTGGGTAATAGATTTGGTCACCATAAACTGCTTCTTCTAAGCATCTAGCCTGCCACATACTGTTCCTTACAGACCCTCCAAGCTGGTATCAGAAGCCAAGAGACAGAACATTAGGGAATTTCTTTTGTCTCAGAAAGAATCAGCCATGATAGATATCATTGAGACATAAATCATCAGGGACTGGGAGGAGTTCCACACTATAGCTCTTCTTTTTCTTCAAAGCTATTTTCATTTCTCAGGAACATTCTATTGGCCAGTGGGGAGGTGGAAGGGATTGGGGGTGTGCAGAATGATGTAGTAATAAGCCATTAGGTGCTCTGCATGTTTAAGCAAACAGATTCACAGCTATCCTATGAGGGAGGTAGCATTCCTACAGCTTTAGAGTGTACATAGAGGTTATAAAGTCATCCAATCTGCGTGGGTCCATATACTGGTTAGGTCAAAGGCCTGTGTGTAGTTTCTTAACCTCTTCATGAGTTAGCTTTCTCACCTTTACTTAAAGTAATGCCACGATTACTTTAAATCATTTCATATAGTAATGTCATACACCTGTCAGGAAGTACGCCCTGAGGTACCACCCTGAGGTACCACCCTGACTGGTTGGGAAATGCACAGGCTTCAGCATGCAGTGACACCCACAGTTAAGTCCTGCTGTATCAAAACGACACATGCCAGGATCCACAGAGGGAGGAGACCTGGCATCTTCTACCGGGAATCCTGTCCTGGAGGAGCATGCAGGATGCACATGTCTCTTCCAACAATGGCTTATATGGGATATGGAATGCTGACTGCCTGGGAAGCTCATTAGAGACTCAGTGCCGGAGTATTGATTGGGGCTGGTCATTTAGACACTCTGTCTTAAACACCACAATTCCAGACTCTTAGGGAAAAAAGCAGGTTTTTGGCATATAAAGCACATTGTTTGAGCACATAGCTGAGTATATATGGAATGGTGGGAGTCTTCTATGAGTCCCCAGATGTAAGCCGAGGGCCAGCCCTACAAGCAGGGTTTCCTCAGGTCTGTGTGTTCACGTCTTTTTGCACATTGCCTCATTGGATTGTTGGGAAATTAGATGAGTGTGCATTCTTACGACACTACCTTATACTTGAGAAACTCTAGAACGTCTTAAGTCATTGCTAGTAAATACAACAGAAACAGGGAGATTTAAAATTGTCATGAGGCCACAGTTAGCTAACTAGAATTTGAATTCTCACTTGATTGACTAAAAACCACCCATCTATGCATCAGTTCACGCCACTCTAACGAGAACAAAATTGCCTCCTTCTTCAAACCACCACCGAATGGAGTTGGCCACTCACTCCTCTCTCAGGCTTTCAGTGGAAGATTTTTAACTAAGAGTGATGGTGTTGAGTGTATAGCTTTCTCTAGTTATAAGCAATATCACATTATGGTGCAGAGTCTTCATTGCACTATAATTCATTGCATTCATAGTTAAACCTACTCCGAGTATGTCCCAGATTAATTTCAGTTTGCTCTGATAACGTCATGGCCTAAAGCAACTTGGGGAAGAAAGGCTTTACCTGGCTTACACTTCCAGGTACACATCCATCATTGAAGGATGTCTGGAAAAGAACTAAAGCAGAAAGCAGGATGGAATGCTGCTTACTGGCTTGCCTACTACCTCATACTCAGCCAGCTTTCTCATACAACCCAGGACCACCTGCCCAGGCATGGTATCACCCACATCAATCAGCAGCAAGAAAATGTCCCATAGACATGTCTGCAGTCTGTCTGATTCAGGCAATCTTCCAATTAAGACTCCATCAGATGATTCTAGGCTGTGTGTCAAGGCGACAGTTGAAGCTAACTAGAAGAGAGTCAATCTATTAGCTACAACTTTAATGAACCAAGAAGGCATATTTTGGACTCTGTACCATCATTAGTGATGCTTTCCTAATGTCCCTTTGTTTTTGAGACATGTATCCCAGATGCCTCAGGAATTTCTATTAGTAAGATCTAGAGAGTAGATCTTTCTGTGATAATCAGAAATCATTTAGCTATAAAGCATTTTAGGCCTAATAATTCCTTCTTCACCTCTTTCCCTGTGGAAGCTATGATCAATTTCACTTATTATGGGATGGCTTCTGTCTCATGTTTCTCCAGGTTTAAGGGCAGCAAAAGTACCTGAGTTAGAGTTGTCTAGAAAAACAGAACTGATAAAGTGAATCACCTTCCCTCCTGTGCCTCCATATGTATATGGGATATCACACACATACACACACACACAATTTATTAGAATGGCTTACAAGCTGTGGTCCAACAATGGTTATCCACCAATGGAAGCCCAAGAATCCAGTAGCTGTTCAGTCCATAAGGGTGGATGTCTCAGCTCGTATTCAGTACATGCCAGAATCCCAAAGAAGTGTGCTCTAATGCCAGTGAAGCAATGAACTTGACAATAAGAGGGAGGGCGAGCAGGCAAAGAGAGAACTTCCTTTATATAAGCTACCACAGGAAGGTATGGCCCAGATTAAAGGTGGATCTCGCCACCTCAAAAGATTAGGATTAAAAATGGGGTTTTCCCACCTCAGACAGTTAAGAAAAAGTCTTCATAGGTGTGCCTAGGTGCTTGGGTTTCAGGTAATTCCAGATATGGTCAAATTAGCAAGAATAACCACCACAGTACCCACCAGCTATCTCAATGTACTCTAGGCAACTGTGGGACAAGTCAGCCTGGCCATTCCACAGAAATGCTTTCATTAAAATGATCATAGTCAATTGAGAGAGAACTTTTGTTTAAAAGCCTAGGAAGCTAGAAAGAGGGAAAGGGCTAGAAGAATCCTTTAGAAGGAAAGTTAAAACTTCTCTGAAAGTTACTTCATTTAAGGATCACTGCTATCTGGTCACAGAGTATGAAAAAGCAACTTCAGATTAATAACTTATTTTAATGTTACCATTATTAATCACTATGCATCTATTTTTTTAAAAAGCAAAGATTTTGTAAACCTCTCAGCCATTTTTATTTCCTTAGAATCTAGATTTATACATGGCAGATGGCCAGTAAAAAAAATCAGTTCTATTGACACACAAACCTCAAAGCATTCATCTTTGGGTTCTGTGGTGGATGATATCTCAGGTGAACAGGTATCTATTTCCTGGATAGCTCTAGTCATCCCAGAACCAGATCGTGACACCTACATAAATCACTTCCTTTGGTAAGAAAAGTGTGGTGGTTTGAATGAGAATGGCTCATACATTTGAATTCTTATTCACCAGTAGAACTGTTTGGGAAGCACTAAGAACCGTGGGCTTGTTGGAGGATGTGTATCCCTGGGAATGGGCTTTCAAAAATCCACCACAGGCACAGCGTCTCTCTGCCACTGACTGTGGATGTAAAGCTCTCACACATTGCTCTTGTGCCATGCCCGACTGCTTCCCACCGCGATGATCATGGACCAACCCTCTAAAACTGTAAATGATCCCCCAAATAAATGCTCCTCTCATTAGAGATGCCTTGATCATGATGCCTTTTCAGAGCAATAGGACGATTCAAATGGAATGGTCCAGAATGTAATGAGAATGAAGACATGCATTTGAACTCACGCGATATGCTGGTCATAGTACTGGGTGCTCATATCTGGGTCCATGGGTGCTCCTGAATGATTTCAGATATGTCAAGTCAAAGTAACATGGAAAACACATCAGAAGCAGAGAAAAAGAGAGAAATGAGTTGAAAATGAAATGATGCGGCGGTGGGGGGGTTAATTCAGATTATTCTCGCAGAGAATCACAGATTTATTTTTTGAGGCCGGAAGTACTTGATCCAGGTGGCTCTGTGGTTGAGGTCCTGCTCCTGGGTAACAGGTGTTACCTCCTTGTGGTTGTACTCTTACATCTTAAAACCGTAACAAGACAGATGAGAGATCTCTATTTTAGTCTTGTGATCAAGGCACAAATCCATTCATGAGGACTCTAGCCTCGTGATGAAACAATTCACAAAGGCCCCACTGCCTAACACCAGTATGCTAGTGGTTAGGTCTCAATGTGTGAATTTTAGAGATTCAGTCTATTAAAGCCACTGCAATGCAATTCATTGAGATGTATTTTTCTTAATGTGCCTTCCAAAGATTCCCTGGGTATCTATAACTCTGCCTTTGCTTGGGATAATTTTTATGTAGTATTACCAGGCTTAGCCTGCATGTGTATACACATACGTACACATGTATTCACACACACGCACACACACACACACACACACACACACACACACACACAGCTTGTGTCTTCTGGATATTGTTTCCTGAACTCTCCAGTCCACTCTAATCACCAATGGTCTAGCCTTCCATATGTGACAACTCTCCTCCCAGAGTGGGTGTGCTAGAATAATCTACCCTCAAAGAATGGGAACTGGCAGAAAGGTGCCTTCAAAGCAAAGAAAGGAGGATCACAGATCTAGTATTGCACATTGCAATTTATTGATTAACTTACTGACAGAAATATGGTCCTAGTGTGTGGCAATGCCAGGTAGGTCTCTACTATTTGAGTGAGAAGAAGGTATATGTGTGTTGGTTAGGATAACTTCAGTGACTTCAGCTAAGGCAGAATGTACCCACTCTGTTTTAAGAAAACATCAATGCTGAATACATCCCAGAAGTCAGCATCCAGTTGAAATACTTTTAATGACACTCTAATCATTTAACCTGCTTACATATTTTTCTAAGAGACAGTGCAGAAAACAGAAAAAACCAACTCTGACATCTCTGGGATCATTGTGTTGGTTATAATACAAGATAGCTGTCCTCATGTCAAATTGAATTGGTTTCTTTGTGAATCTCCCCCATGTTGCTCTCTTTCCTTCTGGATGTTGTGAGGGACTGAATCTTGTTCTATTGTCAGTGTCGGGAAACCACAGAATTCAGAGCTGGAAAGTGACATCTCTTCTCTATCCAATGACACTTTAGTAAATAAATAAAACCTACTGCCTTCTGGATGGCTCAGAGTGGTTACTACACATTGATCTACGATGTTGCATGGAAAGGCTTGTTGTCCCTTGGTGGTATAAAATAAATCTCAAGGTATCAAGGAACAAAGGGGGTGAATCAACATTTCTACCCTGAAAACATTTTCAAGGTCAAGAACATGTTTAGTGGAGTGGATGGCCACCTCATACAACAGATCTCCCTGAAGTCCAAGATAAATGGTTCAGGTGATTTGCAATGTGATATGAAAAAGAAGACTTTTCAACTCTGCCTGACAATGGATGAAGTAATCTTTGTGGGACTGATGTAATTATTCCAGTCTTCAAGAGCATGAGAAAAAGGTGAAATTTGTAAAGAGTTAGAAGTTAACAGTCACTCTATCTTGACTTATATGTAGCTTTTTTCTATTGTATGAATTTATCAAGGACTATAGCTCTAGGAACATACAGCCTTGTAAATACAGAAAAAAAAGGGGGGGTGGATCTGTGCTTTCAAACCAGTTGGGAATGTCTGAAAGATGGGTAGAAGCTTCCCCGGCCCCTTCCTCAGGGAAAATCTGAGCACAGAAAATGCTGCTGTCAGATTCTTCAGCAAAACCCATTTGCTTTTGAACTCTTTCAAGTATAGGCAGGAAGGCTTTATGGGAAACCCTGAACTGCTTCTGTAGCTGTTTTCCTACACAGGAATCTCTATGGCTTCTTTCTTCTGAGTCCTCTTAAACCTGCCTTGGTTGAAATGCTTGCTATCACCCTCTCAGTAATGCACATGGCTTTGAGATTCTTAGGGCCTGCCACTCCACACTGTGGGAATCTTCTCTCTGTTACATGCTACAAACAGAAGCTCTCTCAGGCTAAGCATTTTGGAAACAATACAGGTAAGAGATGGGTTGCAACTGCAGCGGTCCCTCACAACAGCATTTGGTCCTATGCCACCATTAAGATGATGATCTGCAAGTTCAGCCTCCTTCTGCCCTATGATGACAATGTGTACTGTAAATCACAAGAATTCAGCCTTTCTTATGCTCAGTTGTATGAGTGTGGCCCTGGCTTTTGGTATCTGGCTTTCCTCAGACTCTCAGAGAGAACTGTTCCCGATCTCTCCTTACAATACCTTTTCCTCCATCAGCTCATTGTCTCTCACACATAGGAGTGCACACATTTTAAGTCAGAAAAAAAAAGGTCCTCATATCAAGAGATGTTTTAAAAAAATATATCTTTATGTGTTTTGTGCTTGTGATCCCATGCACACACCACATCATGGATGTCGGAGGACAACCTTGGATGTTGGTCCATCTCTTCCATCTTGCTCGAGGCAGGGTCTCTCTTTCTGCCATTGTTTTGTATTCTCCCAGCTAGCTGACCCACGGGTTTCTGAACCAGCTTTCTGTTTTCACCTCCTATTTTGCAATAGGAGTGTTGCAACTGCAGACATATACTACCTTGTTCTTTCGAATGGGCTTTAGGAGTCCAAACTCAGCTCATCAGGCTGTTGGCAAGAGCTTTCACCTCCTGAGACATCTCTTCTGCTCAAGAGGCAGTTAAGAGTGATGAGAAGGTCACATTCCTTCTCTCTCCTAAGCACCTGTTCTACTTACTACCCACCATGATTGTAAAATCCCATGAGATTTTCCACTAGAAGACTACACATTTTCTCTGGAGGATGACCTGTCTCTCTAAATGGCTTCCGAGGAGAAAAAACTTCCCAAATTAAACTTTTTAAAATCTAACATTTTTCCTGTCAGCAGATTTGGAGATGATTTTTGACACATAAAGATTGTTAACACAGAACCATAAAGGATATATTATAATCATGTACGATAATCCCAGAACTCAAGGATTGGAGACAGGAGGATCATGAATTCAAGGCCAAACTGAGGTATATAATGAAACCTTGTCTCAAACCAACAACAAAAATCCACCCTTCTAGTGTTTACAAAGCCAAGCCAACTGGCCCGCTTATAGCATTAAGGGGAAGTGCATTGGTCACCCAACCACTAAGTGGCTGTCCCTTAACTGTTGAAATGTCACATCTGGAGGTGGAATGCGGAACCCACGGTGACTGTCTGGGTGAAAGGGCAGAGAAGGCTGGCTTTTGCTTATGGTCATAGACTCTGCCCTTCCCTTAGGCAGATTTTATAGAACTAATTTGGAAAGGATCACAAAGATCTCCACAAGTAGAGGCTCTGATTAGAATCAAAACCCTTCTCCAGGGAGGAACCAGATAGACCCTGTTTCTTAGGGGATCATCAAACTATGCACCAACAAATTTACTGTCAGGGAAACAGGATGAAAGAGAAAGACTCTCTTTGAAATTTTTCTTACTGTCATTTGTGTTTATTTGGGGGATGCCATGTCTTACTTCCGCCCGTTACGTAAAAGCTATAAAAGCCACGTAAGCACCATTCGAATGTTCCTCTAGAGCTTGGATCTCATGCTCCCTATTTAGTGGTTAATAATGGTCAGTGGTTTCGCTTCCTTTTTAACTTTATTTGGGGTGTGTCTGGCCTTGAGGTCTGGGACATGGCCATAAGTAGGTCTCTATAGTCCAAGAAGCATTTCTTCCCTTAATGGAGACAGTTGGAGACACAATACTGTGCCGCCTGCAGCCTTGCCCACACCGAGAAAAAACAAACAAACAAACAAACAAAAAACAAAAAAAACAAAAACAAAAAAAAAAACAAAAAAAAACTGACTGGATGTGCGATGCTCAGAGTCCCTGGTGCCACCACTGTAGGGGATTCAGAGATCATTCCAGAAGATCACTGTAAGCTTAGGAATAGGAATGAAGAGCTACAGCAACCAGAATGTGCTTGTGTAATAATCCTACAAATTTCTTTAAATACCAAAACACTACAAGAAGAATTAAAAAAAAAAAAGTCAGAAAGGTATTAGTGGATGAGTCATAAATAGAAAGTTATAAAGGAAAATGGAATCTGTAGAAGATCGGGCAGGATTGGCCAAGGGCCCCAGAATAGGACACAGCCACTGTTGGTGCTTTGTGCTCAGCTCAACGTCCTTAATGTTAAAGGCAGGAAATCCTGTTGTTCCCACCCATATCCTCAGCCAAGGTCCCGTGAGACCAAGTGCCTCAGAGCCAACAGAATGAGTTCTCCTGTGGTAAAGGATACAGTCCATAGTCTTCGGGCAGCTGACTGCAAAGAAAAGATAAATGCTTGAGGTGATAGGTATACCAGTTATCTGGTTTCATCATTATATCACGTGTTTAAAAATATCTCACTGTAATAATACAAATCCTACAAATTTCTTTAAATACCAAAACACTACAAGAAGAATTAAAAAAAAAAAAGTCAGAAAGGTATTAGTGGATGAGTCATAAATAGAAAGTTATAAAGGAAAATGGAATTTGTAGAAGATCGGGCAGGATTGGCCAAGGGCCCCAGAATAGGACACAGCCACTGTTGGTGCTTTGTGCTCAGCTCAACGTCTGTATAAACAAATATGCAGTTATTATTAAAGCCTGAGCTTCTGTGTGTTTAGCAAATGTTCAACCACTGAACTATACCTCCAATCTTCTCCATTCTTCACCAGAAATTTACTAAGTACTAGATTAGGGTGAGGTCCAAAGGCAATGTTATAAATAACATGAATAGACCACACTAGATACTCAACTGAGTTTAGGGTCTAAGGTGGTGCTCCTAATGGCAGCTGACAGCGTCTGAAAACAGTTTAAATGTCTGCACATATCTTGTCTTGCCTGGCTCTACTCTCACAGAGATGGGGGTGGATGAGGCAGCAACCTCCCCTTCTCACAAGCCCCCAGGATGCATGGAAAGTTCAAGATGTACTAAACGTGGTGTCAAACAATGGTTTCTGTTGGTCCTTTTTAAAGCGTGAGGAAAGCAATCCATCATTGATGAGAGTCAATGAGCTGACATTTGTGAATAATTTATATTCATGTTACCTGCAAAGATTAAAAAAAAAAACCAACAGAGATCTCTGGTTCCAACCATTTCTTGTAAAACCCACATTCACAGGTATCTGAAGCCAGCACTGTTTTTAAAGCTCCCCGGGTGGCCTTAGGAGCAACCAGGTGCAGGAACACTGGCCTATAGGAACCCCTTGCCTGCAAAACAAAAAGAAATCATGGAATTCTAGAGGGAGGGCCCACAAAGAGGAGGAGTTTCCCCAATTTAAATATGCAAGTCCCATTTTTTAAAAAAAGACCCTTCTCTGGTTGTGACAGGAGTGATTGCTTCATACACGGCCTTTCTGCAGCAGCCCCTGTAGCCCTTTATGGAAGTCTGTATCTCCAAAGGCCTGCTCGAAACACCCCGAGGGTCCTGCTGTTACCCCTCTGTACACTCTTATACACTAATGATGAATCATAATTACCTGATTATGGACCCAAGCCATGTGACTAGCCTTCCAGATTTGCTGGAAACTAGCATTTCCAAGACATAATATATTGGGTTTTTAATCTATCTATCATCTATCTATTTGTCTATCTGTTGCCTGTGCCCTGGACTACTCACTGCCCAACCGTACCTGCCCTTGGGGTTGGAGGTGAGGTGGCACAAAGTCAACGACACAGACTCTAAAGCCACAGCAAGCTCATCTGAACACTGCTGCAAGCTCCTTTAATACCCTCTACCCATGTCCCATTGGTCCCAATAAAGCATCTCTTCTAAAAGCAGTTCCTGATTGGTTGGCCTTGTCTGCACTAATAGGCAGTCCTCAATTAGGTCCTCCTGCAGTAGATGCTTTTGCGGCCCCTCTCCCAGTTTTACATAGAGGCAACCCCACCGATCCTGCTCTATCTATCTATCCATCCATCCATCCATCCATCCATCCATCTATCTATATATCTATCTATCTATTTATGGTGTATGCATGTGCCGTACTGTAGGAGTGGAAATCAGAAGACAGCTTTCAGGAGTTAGTTCTCTCTCTCCACCATGTTGGCCCTCAGGGAATCAAACTCAAGTCATCCAGCTTGGAAACTAATACCTTGACCCACTTGAGCCATCTTGCTGGAGTCATGCTATTTAGTTTCAAACCAGAGATACTCTAGGACAAATCAGGGTGAGCTGGTCACTTCAGGTCATAACCTCTACCAACCCCATAGTTCTTGCCTTTAGGAAAGTTCTTTATGTACCAGGTGTCTTAGTTAGGGTTTTACTGCTGTGAACAGACACCATGACCAAGGCAACTCTTATAAGGACAACATTTAATTGGGGCTGACTTACAGGATCAGAGGTTCAGTCTACAATCATCATGATGGGAAGCATGGCAGCATTCAGGCAGGCATGGTACAGGAGGAGCTGAGAGTTCTACATCTTCATCTGAAGGCTGCTAGTAGAAGACTGACTGGCTTCTAGGCAGCTAGGATGAGGGTCTTAAAGCCCACACCCAGTGACACACCTACTCCACCAGGGTCACAACTCCTAATAGTGCTATTTCCTGGGCTAAGCATATAGAAACCATCACACCATGTTACTAGAAAAAGAGTTGAGATTACTGCCGTGTTCCTTTGTAAACTTGATTCTTTGCTTAGAAAGATCAATGCTGCCAATGGCTTTCAAAAACATTTCTATTGTCTCATTATGCCTGCATTCATGTCTTCTCTGTCTCTCAAGTCTTCCCATCTAATGGTATCACATGTATACAAATTTGTGACATATGTCATTATATCTTATAAAAATCAGTATATTACACACTCTGAGTTGCTAGTAAAAGATACCTAGTTTCCAGTGCCCTAAATAAACATGGGAAGTACAGTAGTTCATGCAATAGAAAGGAGATGATTATAAACCACCACAAGTGGTCAAATGCAGGCAACTGACTGTTGATACTTCTGTCCCACAACTCTTGTACCTAAGGCTTAAGGAACCTTACAGAAAAAGAGGTAGAAAGACTGTAAGAGCCAGGGGATTGGGAGGTTTGCTTTGAGATTGTTTTCTATATTGGATGGGAACTCTGAACAGTATGGTTGGCTAGACAAGGCATACATGGTGACAATACCAGCTGACATGCCAACATCATGTCATTTCCTAGGGAAATGTCATAAGGCCCTACTCCTAGATGACAAATTATAGGCAATTAATGACTACTAAGAGAGGGAGAATCAGGGTCATCCTTTAATTATCCAATATCAAGTGGTCAGCCCTAAACACATATATAAGCAAGCAACACTAAAGCGATTCATAAGGCTGTATTATATATTTCTATGTATGTAGTTGTGAAATGGGAATAATCATCTTTAAGTTTCTGGCACTGTCAGGTACAGGTTTATCTTGTCTGAACTTGGCCTCTTCTGCCTCTGCTCCCTGAGATGATTTTTGCCCCCCCAACTGGTAACAATATGGTAGCTGCAGTTGTGTGCGCCCACAATCCTCCCAGAAGCCCAACCAACTTCATCTGACTCCCAATACCTTTTGTAAACTTGCCTAAGCTCATCTTCTTGAGGATAAAACCAACCTAGACAAGAGCAAGTCCAATTACATTTATTTGGGGTCTCATGATAGTGGCAATCCATGAAAACAGAGACTCCCACAGAATTGAAGATGTGCTCAGAGGCTTTACAAAATGGCAGCTGGACTTACTGCTTTAATCCACAATGGGGTCAGTAATTCTGTTGGTTGCTATTCTGAAATGCTGAGGTAAAGTTGGCTGAAGTGTCTCTGACTCAGCCTCTAGTAGATAAAAGAGGAGGCTTTCTCATAGGTCAACAGAGCCTAAGGATATTACAAAACCACCTCATGTGGAGAAGCTGTGACATCCATCTGTAGCCCAGTGCAAGGTGTCGGCTCAGAGGTATCTGACTGACAATGGCCTCCCAGAGAGAGATGAGGTGACATACCCAGCAGTCCAGCACTGAGGAGTCTGAGGAGAGAGGATCTTCAAAGCAGGCAAACCTGGGCTACAAGTGAAGACCCTTTTCTCACCACCTCATCATAAATATTGACTTCCTAATTCCATTTTAAGTCTCCCAAACAAATGCCATTTCATTTTAATTTATCTCCTTCTCAATAAACCTTCTTTGAGTTGACTTGTGCCATGTGCCCATCTCTAAACCACTTACTAATGTTGGGACAATTTAATATCCTGATGGGCTGCACTATGGCCTTTCGCCAACACCATCAAACATAGACTTAGAACATCACGTTACATCTCCCAAAGGCAGTTGGAGTATGGTTCTGGAAATGAGGGAAGTCTGAAGTTGGTTAGGTAAAAACAACTGGAGCCAGGGAGTCCTGGGTGGACTTAATGGAGCCACAAGCCAATCCCAGAAGGATGATGATTTTATCACAGTGTGAAGCTATATTTCTTTCTCCTTCTTTGCCCCACTGAGATCTAAGTGATCATCAAATACCAGGGTCTGTGGCTCCAGGGTTGTCGTCATCAGCTCTAATTTTAAAGATGTGCCCAGCATTTAGATGAAACTGGAGAAGTCCCAGGGACAACGTGACTCCATCAGGGTAGTGAGGGGCCCTTAAAAGTTGGGGACAGGAGACTCATACCCCTGTCTGTTTTTGGTTGGTTTCATCAGGGTATATGACATGGGATTTGTTTTTGTTTTTTTGGTTTTTTTTTTTTATTCAGTGTGTCCCATAGAAAAAAGACTAAATCGCTGCACTGCACTGTTTTTTCCCTCTTCCTTCCTGTAAGTCATGCACAGGCCAAGTTTGCTTTGTTCAAACCACTGGCTTTTGAGTTGCTAGACAAGTTCAGGCGGAGCTGTTTGCGTTCTTCTCCTAGTCTGCAGTAAAGCCAGAGGGAAAGTGATCCTTGTGGCTAATTTTCAGTCTAGATTTATCCCTTGTTAATGCTGAAACTTTAGATCAAACCAGTGAAAATATTGGCTCCCCGAGACCCTCAAATTATGGACCCCTGTTATTCTTCCTGCCTCAACATTTCAGACCTTCCCCACCTTGTTAGATTGTTTTCTCTTCTCTCATAGGAAGGTGGCTCACTTAAGCGTTTTTTTCCCTTCTAAGTCACCCTGGCTCTTTTCCAGCCTGCTTTCTGCCTTCCCAGTGCTGAGGATGTCACCCCTCACACACTGGGCAAACGCCGCATGACTTAGCTCTCACCCAGCCCTCCTCCCTACAAGCTCGTCTGTTTTAAAGGTAGATGTCAGAAATCGTATTTCTTAAATTAAGAAACATTTCAGTCATTTGGACTAGAGAGTAATGGGATGGCTGTGTCCATTCTCTAGGTTTCTTTAGTGAAGTCCCATGGCTCGGGAGGACAAAAGTCTGAGACCAGTCAGCAGACAGAGCCATGTTCCCCCACAGAGCTTCAGGGAGAGTCTCCTCTCTCTTCTGTCTCCTAGAGGTCCGCAGGTTCTGTGGCCTGTGGCAGCATCATTTTGACCTCTGCTTCTGCCTTTTGAAGAGCTACCTCTTCAGTTTCTGTCCTCACATACTGTTACCCATCTCCCCATCCTTCTAGGACAATAACTAATGGGTTAGAGCTGGTCTTGATGACCTTCTCTTACCTGGATGGGAGCTGTAAAAAGCTGTGTGTCCAAATAAGGGCATATATTCATATGGATTAAAGCTTCAATGTATGCCTTTTGGGAATGGAGTACAGATGAACCCTTCGTACCTGTGAGTATGACGAGAGAAAACCAAGAGACAGAACTCTGACTCTTCAGTCTTGGAAGGAAATGGATTTTGATAGTGGCAACTGTTTTACAATATAGACTTTTAGTAAAATATTTGAAGTTGTATGCCTTACATCTCTACAAATTGTATCTGTCAATTATATTTCAGGAAAGGTAGAGTTGGTGAATGGATTTCACTTCTCCTATGAAGGCTTGAGGATTCCCTGGGTAATATCCTCTTCCCTAACACATTCCCTTTCTACTCGCAAACACACTATATTTTGCTGTGCATCCTAACGCCATAATTAACTATCCCCTTCCTGAGACAGGTAACAAGATATTGCTTGATATCTTGGTCATGTCCCTCCATTACCCACTATGGCATCTGGCACACAGTAGGAACTCAATAAGTCAATAGTCTGGTGCTCATGTTACTCTGATAATCTTGTTAACTGACTGAAGGCAGTGGCAGAAATAGCAGGCTGCAGACCCCTAAGATCCCTTGCTCTCTGAGGATCTGTGAGCCCATCTTTCTGTTCCCACAGTTAGTCACAGAAGAAGTTGCCAAAGCCAGATGATGACACTTCTGCTTGGGCTACCCAGGTCTACGATTTCAAATCAGGGTATTTGAAAGAGAAACTAAACCAGGAGAAAAACATAGATTTGATGAGCCAAGAATTGCAAAATGTCAAGTTGTGTCACAGTGATGGTGGCCCCAGGGACCGCTTTTGGCTTGCTCGGACTATCAGATGCTGTATATATGTGGGTGAGCCTTGTACATGGGCTCAGGACAAATGTGTGGCTTGAGTGTTCATCTGACCGCTTTCCCTTATATCTGGCCTCTAGAGGTCAGGCTGACACCTGACATCCTCTGCTTCAATGATTTTGAGATACAAAAATACTGGACAGGAATGAACTCATGTTTTCCAAAATGGTGGAACCCTTGAATTCATTGTCCATGCAGACCCAGCTGTCAATTCATGTGTTGTTTATTAGATAAAACTTCAGCCTGGAATATCAAGATGAGTTTGCACCCATCTTGTATACACACGCCAGTCTAGAACTAAGAAACACCCTTGGTTGAGGCGATCTATCCCATGCTTACACAGAAAGAAAGAGAGTATTCATCCCCAAAGTTGCAGCTTTCCCATGCTTACACAGAAAGGAAGAGAGTATTCATCCCCAAAGTTGCAGCTAGGAGAAACCATGAAAGGCCTAGCATGGTGATCCTTGTGCTTTGGGGTTTCTAACCTCGGCCCTTTTTTGTGGCAACACAGGAGTCCTATGATGAGCTGTGGCTTTGAGAAAGAGATGGGGGAGGAACGAAAAACAGCCTGGGTGAGGTTGGTCCACAGAGATACATGAAGGGCAAGAAAAGAGAGTGGGGCAAAGAAATGGAGTTCCTTATGAAGAACCAGCAACAGGGACATCTGACTGACCCTTCTCCTTACAGCTCTCAGGCCACTGTTCATAGGATGACACTGGCTGACCAGAGACTTCTATGCTGAAGAGAGCTCATTCTCTCACTGTGGGCAAGTGAGAGCTGGGACCCTACCAAGTATTAACCCTGACCCATCACCTACAGCAGTCACTGGCTGAGTAATCAAAGCCAGTCAAATAGGGCTTGCAAAACTATTCTCTGACACTCCAGGGCTCCTCTGTTCCTCCCTCCTCCCTCTGGAGAGACCAGTTAGCCACAAACAGATGACCATCTCTATGGAGATATGTCAAAGAAGAGAGTCAAGTGCTCTATGCTTGTGAATTCTAGTGTGTCCATTATAACAAGATTGACTCCACTCTGTAAACAGAGGAGACTTTGAACTCACCCTGGGGGCCACTGAGCCTTTTTATGGCCATACAACAAAAGTGCACTTCAGATATTTATTTCCTTACTAAAGAGCATTGCTCTGCTGGGTGTGTCCTTAATGGCTAACACTGGCCTCCGTTGTTCTGTGTTTCCAGGGCTTTCCCGTTATCACTTAAAACAGGGCTGGGAGAGTCTGCTGAGCCAGGACCTATTACAGAAAGCTCCCTTCTGTGCAACATAAAAGGTATACATCCTGAGACAACAGTGAATGCTCATTGAATGAACATTAACTAAGAAGCTTTCACAGTCCAAGGATGGAGAGATAAATAGGCCAAAGCAATCATTAGATACAGTAGATTGTGTTAAGCAGTGATTAAGGCCTGAAGGAAGCTGTATGTGGATATTATGTAAGAGACTTTAAATAAGGAGACCTTGGGATCCCTGCAGGGATGGGGTCAGAGAGCAGGTTCTGAAGTTACCTTTGAGCAATAGCAGTGGTGGGTGACAAACCAGGGACGATGCTATGAGATTAACCTTGAAATTGTCTCCATTCCACCTGTAGTGTGGTCTTCTGAGTTTAGCTAGAAGCATCTTCCACCAATGCACTGGTTTCATGCTCTACTGACATCTACAAACGGATGCATGTTGTGCTGGGTGTCATCTACTCAAAGAAGACCCCACCCTGTTTCTATGGGATTGAAACTGGGGTCACGATCATCCCTCCTCCTCCAGAATGTCTCCTTGGAAACTGGAGAGCAGAGGACAGGAGGACCACAAATGATTTCACTCTTGGCAAACTGAGTTCTACTTGCACTTGAAGCCACTGTCCTCTGCGGCTGAGACAAGGCAGAGGGCGTATCCTGGCTCTAAACGAGGAGCTAGGGTGGGTGAATGGGTGGCTGTAGGCACCCTACTTTTAATAAGGGTTCAACCTCTCCTCTAGCCCACCACCCAGCAGGGGTAGTGGAAGAGAAAAGTTAATAGGATATGGGGGAAGTGGGCCTGGTCAGCAATCATTCTTCGAGGGCGAGCTCCATCTTCTTTGGCAACAGTCAGTCCTGTAGCAAATGCTAAATATGACCCAGCAGCTGCGGTCCAGTCCTCTAGGACGACAGACACCAGGCAGCTGTAGTCCACTCCTGAGGAGACCACCAGGCTTGCCAACCAGCCTGAAGCAAGCAATGGCGGCTTTATCACAAGTCGAGCCCAACCATGCTATGCGAGGTGAACCAATACATGGGCGCCATTAGCGAAGAGCAGTGGGGCAGAGCGAACCAAACCAGAGCTTGCTGCTCCTCCCCCACTGTCTGTGGGGTCTTGTTTGTAGTCCTTCATCCCAGGTCCTTTCACATGTCTGCTCTATCCAAACACCCTCCCACCTGCATCTGCTTCAGGAAAACCGTCTTTCATGTGTTTGCTTTAGCAAGACAGACACCCTTTCACCCGTGTGCTCCAGCAGAACATCATCTGACACGTAACTAACTTCCCAAAGAAACTAGAAGTTTCTACCTGAAGGTGGGTGTTTCTGCAAGATTCCCCCAGAAGAACACACACACAGGTATGCACACTTGGGTGCACAGGTAGCCACATCCCCAGCCCCCACCGCCACACACCCTGTTTATTACGCTCACATCTGATATCTTGGTGTCCAATCTCTACATGTTCCCCTGCTGTCCTGAACACCAAGGTCACCTCTTACACAAATAACTGGAAACCCTAAAATCCAGTCCCATCGTGTGAAACTACATATTTGCATAAAACTACATTACATACTTGTGACTGTCAGCACAAGTCGCAAATGGTGCAGTCTCTCCCTGTGCAGTTTTCTTGGCACAGGTTGAAAGCCTTAATCGTTAATCAGCCCGTCTTCTCTGGCTGTCATCTCCCTCCTGACTCCTGCCGGAGAAATCTTAGATGCTCCCCCATTGGATTTCTTCGTTCCCTTCCCTCAGAACCTTCGCGCTAACATTCATCTGGCTCCCAGCTCCAGCCCGGAGCCACCTGACTGGCTTCCTCACCTGACGGGCTTCCTGGGCCCTCTTCCCAGGCACCCTCTTTCAGCCATGAAGAACCCTTAAAAACCCTATCTGTCCTCATTAATATCACCCCCACTCCCATGAGAATTCCCCAGATTCCTTTTATACAGAAGGAGCTGGCTGCTGGCATTTATAACTCTAGAGTCAAAAGGCCTCGGAATGAGAAGCATGTGGACACCCCCTCCTCCCACTCTGCCTCAGTCCCTCGTGTTTTCTTAAACACTGAATCTTTACCAGGAAGGAGCAGGGATTTATGAAAGGATTGTGAGTCAAAAATGAAGAAAAGAAAGGGTGTGTGTGTTTTGTGTTTTGTCTGTGTGTGTGTATGTGTGTGTGTGTGTGTGAATGTATGTGTATGTGTGAGTATATGTGAGTGTGTGTGTGTGTGTGTGTGTGTGTGTGTGTGTGTAAATGGATGTGTACCTGTGTGTAGAAACACATGTGTGTGGAGACCAGAAGTCAACCTTGGGTGTTGTCACTCAGGCCTCATCGTCTCCCTGGGATCTGAGGCTCGCCCAGTCAGGCTAGACTAGCTGTTCCCTGAGATCCGCCTGTCTCCACCTCTCCAGGCCTGGGATTGGAAGCATGTGCCACCACGTTCAGCTTTTCTACATGAGTGCTAAGGATTGAACCTGGTCCTCATGCTTGTGGAGAAAACACATTGCTAACTGAGCTGTCTCTCCAACACCAAGAGCAGAGCTGTGTGTGTGTGTGTGTGTGTGTGTGGTGGGGGGTGTGGGGAGGGGTTGAATGATGGACATGAAATAAAGAAGAGGCAAAGTCTCCATTTTCTGAGCTTCAGAGGCAGGAGGTGGGCTGAGGAGATGGGAGCTGGGGACTGCCCCACGGGAAGGCCTTGGTCCCCAGCAGAGTGGGATGGCATATCACAAGTGGGAATTTATGTGAGGTAGAGATCAGAGACAGCAGGTGTCTTGCAGGAGATAACACTGAAGTCACCACACGAGACTCCCACGTGTGACCTTGAAGTTTGGATTCATTTTGCCCACAGTTTGGCCCGAACAGACCCTCCCTCACCTAAGACAGAGGCACCAGGGGCGGAGGGGGGGCGGGGAATGGGACTCAATGTGTTCTTTTTTGAGGCGTGTGCCACTCCGGACAGGAGTGAGCCTCGGCGAGCAGCCGTGGCTATGTTGTCTCTGGCCTCTTCTGAGCTTCTCCCCACCTTGAAGGCACTCTCTCCCTGATAACCATCTCCAATGGGCTGTGCTTCAAGGAGAGCGGGCCAGGTGGATTGTTTTTCATCTGTCTGGAATTCAGTGCTAAATGAGGTGCTGAACTCCGGGGGCCCCCCTTCATGATCTAGTGTGTGCATTACAAGGGCTTATCACACATTTTAGAGCCAGAGACATGCCCGGCTTAAGTGTCGGGAGATAATGCACTTGAGCGTTTAAACATATTAATGGCCTTCAAGAACCAGGAGGGCAGGCGGGTGGGTGGGGCTCTGGGCAGTGGTGGCTGGGTAAGAGATGGCGGTGAGCTCACCCCCACTTCCTGCCACTTAACTCCACTTCTCTCGGCCTTTCTGTTATCTAACTCCTGGGTACCCTCCTTTCTTCTAATGAATAAAGCACAGGAATGTGCCTGTGAGCATTTACCGTAAATACCCGACTTCCTATCAGAGGCCTGCCGAAGCATCTAACAAAGGCTGCCAGCACTGTCCCCAAAGCTTGTTTCTAGGTGGCCTTTGACTTGCCCCTTGCTTCCTGGCTTTGGATTGGGGGAGGGGGGGAAACCTGGTTTCCTAACTTTTGCTGTATGTGAGTTAATTTTCTGTAACCTTAGACGATGCCCTCACACTGGCATATAATAATAGTAAAAATCAATTATATGTGCCATTTCTTACTTTATTCATTTTGCTCCTGTGAGATTTACTGAGCCACGCGCATATATGGCAGGCACATAATATGATAACAATGAGTCTAACCGGGCCAAAGCCTTGTCCACATGAAAGTCACGTCCTGGCCTGGGTATAGTGGTGCCTGCGCATGCCTGTAATTCCAGCACTTGGGAGACTGATGCACGGACTGCGTAGCGTCACCACCGATGACAAAGTCAAAAGAAAGGGAGAAAAAAATCTCTCTGCGTTATGTGGCATACAGATTTACCTCCGGCTCTCTAGAGGCTAAGACCAGAGGATTGCAGAAGTTGGACATCAAGGCAAAACCTAGGTCCCAGCTTGGGGTATAGAATGAGACCCTATCTCAAAAACAAACAAACAAATAAGCAAACAAACAAATTAAATACTTAGTCTCTTATATAACGATGAGAGACCCTGTTTCCAGTACCGGGACTGTAGAGCAGGCCTCGGATCCGATCAGAGAGGGTCTGGTTGCCTCCGCAGCCGTCCACACCACTATAACACCAACGGTCATTTTGCGGCAGGTTGGTGTTGTAGCACTCAGGGTCCAACACGGAATAAGACCACTGCTGTCTTTTCTCCCGCTGTGGCCTACATAGCACCTTTCACGACCATGGAAACTAACCCTGAGGGAGGACAGTTTCATGGTAGTCCCAGCCTGGGTCCTCGGTGCTCTGCAGCCGACGTGTGTTGTGTCTTCAGCGATGGGTATAGACAATCAAAAGCAGCGGCAACAGTCTATGTGATTTGGGGACACCTCCGAGGTTCCCCCAGGAAGTATCTCATACCTAGAACTGAGATTTCATTTAATAACCCACGTCTTCTGGGGAAAGCAGGGCCTACCATGCAGGGTAGGTTTGCTCAAACCCCTTACAAGGTAGCTGTACTTTTTAGTTAGTTTACAAAGTAGTGGGTTTCTATAGGATTTTCATACATTTCTGGCTCTGGTTGACCCAACATCCCATCCTTTCTTTTTTTTTCTTGTTCCTAATTAATAAGAATTAGCTTGTCTATCACACGTTGGTGCCTTTCTCTGTAATAAATTAATTAACATGTTATAGTCATAGGAATATACAGAGTCCTATAGGATTTTTAAAATCCTCTCTTTTAAGGGTAACATTTGGTCCAGCACAGGACCGGTTTCTTTTGACTCCCTTCATTTTTTTCTCACTTGGGAATACACTTTCCACGTTTATGATTTGCTGGTCGTCTCATTTAGGACTGAAGTCTGGACGTGGCTCCTGGGATCTGCACATTGGCACTTCCCAATAGACCTTCCTCTCACCTCATGCCTCTCCTCTTTACGAATCTGACTCCATCGGCTGCTCACTTTCCAAGTCTTATACATATTCATTTCGGGGTGTGTGCCGGTATATACCACAATGCCTGTATGGAGGTCAGAGCATAGTTTTCAGGAGTTGGTGCCCTCCTTCTCCTTACAGACCCTGGGGGTTTAACTTGGCCGCAAGCCCCCTCACCTGCTGAGCCATGCCACTGATTCTGCTGTCCATGTTCCCAAAGCTATGTTGTCTTGTGTGTCTTGGCCAGAGTTGTAACAGCTTGTGGGGTCGGACTGGTGTGACCTTCGTCACAGGCAGCAGTCTGAGGAGAATCCCTTTGTGTAGCAGGTTGTTTTGTTTTGCTTTGTTTTGTTTTTTTCCCTTTTACATGCAAGATATGAAGGATTCTTGCAGGAATCCAGGAGAGTGTCAGTGGGAAGGGCTAGAGGTAGGAGCAGGCCCAGCCCCTTAGCAGATCAGTGTGGGAGTGGGGAGTGGGATGGGGGTTGGGAGTTGGGGAGTGGGGGATGGGTGTGGATAGCAGGGAATACAGCAAGGGAAGGAACCAGCTTTAGGTGCAAAGAACAGAACCAAAATGCCCCTTCATACCACACTAAGAGAAAACATTGTTTCTGTGTGTCTTCTCAAAACCAGACAGAAACGTAGTTACTTGTTGTTTTAAACAGATGTGATGTATTTCCCTACCCTACCAAGGAACTTTGTCAAATTTGCTTTTCAAGCCATGCATGGGCTGCATTTATTTAGCAGACCCAGGGAACAGATGAGAAAAGAGAAACAGAATGATACGTAGTGGGCGGTGGCCAGAGGTTGGATAACCAGTTACTACAAGAGAGAGAAGCACCAATACCCAGAGGTTAAACGCTTGTCCCTGCAGTGTTTGCTCGCAGTGGGCACAACTGACTGCTTCATCCAATAGATGACAGGACCATGAGGTGAAGACAGGTCCTGTAAAATCTCAACAGTGGCGACAATAACCCCTGTTTGGAGTGTAAAGGCATAGCCCCAAGCGCCAAAACTGCCTGAGCAGTCATCAAAGTGGATAAAGCGGTTCATAATGAGATCCTCAAAGGATGTGGTAGGTAGGGCGAAAGCTTCCCTAAATACAGCTGCAGGCTGCCAAAATCCCCAGCCAGGAGGATGAACAAGCTGGGGAGAAGCTGGGCTGAGACTAAGCACTCAGTGGGGAAGGAGAAGGTCTCCAGGCTGTGGGAGGCTGGCCCCCCGGCCCAGCTCTGCACCTGCTGTCTTCCCCACATCCTGGGAGGGCACGCAGGTCCTCCCTCCCACCGACTCCCTCCACCTTTCCATAGCGAATGAAGCAGCAGAGAGGGGGTGTTTTCCAATGCAGTCATCGATACCTGTGCTGCGGCGGCGGCGGAGGTGGCGCATAAGTCCATCGGAGGCGAATTACGAAACTGAAGTCATTTCTAAACCTTCAAAAGGCATCGTTGGGGGGAGGTGTTGGGAAATGGACTGACTAATTAACCGGGGGGCCCTTCATGTTAGGTTTGGTTTGAGTTCCATCGGCCAGTGCAGCTTTCCTATGCCCCGAAGCCTGTTTACAAGTAGAATGGAGTTGAAACACAGGCTGTACGTACGGGTTACTGTTACTTTAAAATGGGGTCTCAGGAAACCCATGCTTCCGTCAGATTTGCTCTGTAGTTATGAATGGGCTTGACCTTGTCAGCCTCCAGCCTCCTTCTGCCTCTCCGGGGCAGACATTACAGGTGTGCACCACTGCAGGCTCGTAGACTGTTTTTTAAGTGAAAGTCAATGTGTTTTGATGCCTCTCTTTGTACCCATGGTGGAAGCCTTGGAACAATCTAAGGGTGTCTCTTCCACTCAACACATGTCTCTTCTTCCTTTAAATTCTCTTCTTCATCCCCACCTTCCTTCTTTCCTCTTCTCAATCTGTAAACTGTAGGGATCGTTTCTGCCATTGCTTGCGTGGTTCTGATGTTTGCTTGTTTTGTTTGGAGACTAAAAGTCTCTTTTATACTATTTGATTAGAGTTAGCATTCGGTTCCCTTAAATAAGACGGCATTTTCATAAAATGTAATACATCCTTCTGAGTCAAGTACATCCTCTCTGAATTACTCTTAATACCTAATACAATGTAAGTGAATTTGAAACAGTTGATACGGCTGTGCTGTTAAGGGAATGGTGACAAGAGACAAGTATGACGTGTCAGCACCCATGCAGGACATTTTCAGAGTGTCCACCCATAGTCTCTTAAATCAAGGGCTGTGGAACCCCAGCCAAGAAGGGAAGACAGGGCTCTTACATTCATTCTGCCAAACAGAAATTAAGAAATGTGTCTTGGTTGAAAGCCGCCCCACTCCCCAGACATTGACAGTACTGAAACTCCATCCTCTCCTAAAAGTGAGTATCCATGGCAACGTGTTATTGCCTAGGTACCTGGCTCAGGGGTGCTTAAAGCACAGCACCTGTGCCCTGGTCACTGTAACCTCACAGTGTAGCCGAGACGTCTGCTCAGGAGTGCATGAGGCAGATACAGTCAAGTTAGTCACAGAGTTCACGGAATGTTGGGGTGGTTTCTCAGAGAAGGATGGATGGTTTTAAAAGGAAGAACATTGCATGGGTATCCTGTTCTAAGAACATCTGGGTGTACCTTAGTGTCACGGGACAGGGGTGAGCAGTGCCCGTCCAACGTGGACTCCTCTGTCCTAGAAGGAATGGGGAGACATCAACACGTTTTGGGGAGAGTAGGTGTGGGAATGGTTCATAGTCAAAGTATTCCTGGATGGGTGGGCTGCAAGTCTGAGACAAACTTGGGCTAGAATATGAGGCCAGAGAGAGAGAGAGAGAGAGACAGAGACAGAGACAGAGACAGAGACAGAGACAGAGACAGAGAGGGGGGACAGACAGAGACAGAGAGCAGGAAGAAAGTCTGTTCCCTACACCATCACTTTCTGTACCCCAGCATAGTTAGAGCCTTCTTAACCTTTGAGTTGGACGTCTGACTGAAAACCAGCCCTTCCCTTCCACCATGAAGGTAACAGGACTCACAACTTTAGTGGAAACAAGATCAAAGGAAGCTCCAGATCTTATTGCCGTGCTCTCTGAGGACAAAACACACATTAAGCAGACTCGTGAAATGGTGGACACTGCTATCAAATGTTTTTTTTGTTTTTCACATTTACATCTTTCATCCTAAAGGCTCATGAAAGACACGCTGCTTCTGGTTCTTACTTGGGCCAGAGACAAGGCTTTTCATGTATGTCAACCTAACAATCAGCCACCGCACCCTGAGACTTAGAGAGCCGACCAGCTGGAAAACAGCTATTACGGTGTTTGAACTGGAGTGCTGTCCCAGCGCTGCCCCCTCCCCAGCCCATGTGCCTGGACTTGCCACCGCCACAGAAGGCGGCCCCTGCTACCAGTGGGGGTATTGTGTTTCTCTGCCTGCTTCAACACCAGCAGGAAAAATATCTTCAGTCAAACACCAATGCATTAGAGACTCACACATGAGGACCAATAGCCCCTTATTGCACATAAGAGTAGCTCTGTGACATGAACTCATTGACTTAGGTTCAAACCTGTCCGGCGTCCCGTGGAGAGACTGGAACAGGGGTGTATTATGAAGAACATAATGAGGAAGGAGATGAAGCCTGCTAGACTGTTTTCAAGAGACTGGTTTTCAGCTTGCTTATTTTTGCATTCAGCATGGTGAACTGTCACTATCCAGAAACATATGTAGGCTCTTTAGTTTTATAGCTTTTAACACTGGGGTAGGAAGTTTCTAAGTCAGACATCCCAAACACCACTACCACATTGCATAAGTAGACTTCCATGTCCCTATCCTACCTCCACTCCCCCCTAAAAGAAATCCTAAATGTCATCAACTACATCAGACTTAGCAGCCCTCACTGTCAGAAGCACCCCCACACTCTAGAGTGGCAGCTGTCTCCTCTCCAGCCTGGGTACAGACTGAGGGTCACCGTTGCTACCAAGTTCCGTGACAGAAGATTACACTGCCTTTTGCTACTTCAGGAAAATATCCACATTCAAATTTTCATGCCTGATTTCTATTCATTGCACATGGCTTTCTAATTGGTGTAACTCTTCCCCCAAAATCACTAAATATAGTTATCATTGGGTATAAGATCATCTGCATGTTTCTTTTGCTGTCCCGAATTAACTTATCTACCATCCCCGCCTGACTCACCCTGGCCATGTACAGACTTGAGAGTTAGAAATGAATTCTCTCCCCATCAATTCCGTAATCCCTACACCCATCACAACGTTGTCTCTATAGGGGGAGGAAAGGCATCCTCTGAGAGGTTCTCATATTCTACACCGTCAGCTCAGTCTCTATCCAGCATTCATACCAATCAGTCAATTCAGCCCTCCCAGGAGCTCCAGTGTGAACTGCACAGAAAACACCTAGGGAGGAGAGGTTGGGTTTTGGTTCGGTTTCATGTGGCCTAGTATTTGTTCTCCGTTGCTGGAAATGTGTAGATGTGGCTCGCCGCTGTGATTAGCGATTTCTCTCTGAAGATCTTTGGGCATCGTATCTTCACAAGGATTCATATGTAAAGATTAGTATAACTGCCTGTCTATCCGATGGACTGGAGAGATGATGGGCACTCATCATCAGCTCCAAAAGGAATGCTAGGTTGCCAAGAAGGTACCAGCAAAACCCAGAATAGCCCGGAGAGTGACTCTGTAATAACGTACATGCCAGACCCTGTGGAGCACCCTCAGCATCCAAAGCATAACCACAGGCGTTGGTGCACCTGCCTGGTCCTTTATAAATAATGAGAAAAAGAAATGGGGCTTACATACCAGGAGGCAACATAACATCTCAGTATTCAAAGATCTGGCCTGAGAGCTACCCACAGATAGACAGAGAAGAGGAATCAGGTCCCCTTTGTTTCTGCTTCTCTTTGGCTTTGGCTTACAGACATGACTCTGAGTGATAGTGTTGGGATTTTAACTTCTGTCCTCAGAAGAGTTTGCACACTTAAAGCAAGCACAGGTTGCCGCTCCTCTCGTCTATGCTAGGAGCTCATCCCCTCCCTTTGAGATAGTTCATCTTTGGTATCAATTGCACTAGATTAGCATCACCTAGGAGACACACATTTTAGTGCGTATTCTAGGGTGTTTTCTAAGAGGCTTAACTGGGGGGGGGAAGCACCCTAAATGTGAATGTCACTCCCCCATGGGCCAGGGTCCTGGAGCAGATTTAAAAGAGGACATGTGAATACCAAAGTTCATCTCTATATCCAGACTCCGGACAGTCCTTCCCCATCAAGAAGGTCTATACCCTTACACCCTGAGCCAAAGCCAACCTTCCTTCCTTAAGTTGATATGTTGGGTATGTTGACAGAGCTGTAGGAAATATCCCCATTCTTCAGCCTGCCTCTTGCTCAATCTCACAAGACCCCTTCACTCATTTCCAAGTTCCCAGGACTCTCTGCTCTGGTCAAATAGCTTTCTGACCCACTATCTCTATTGATTTAGCAACTTCTGTATACGAGTCAAAGACCCAAACTCTCTCCCAAAGTTAAAGTCACATCAATGTGGACAAAAATCTTACCTACAGAAGTAGTACATGATTACAGGATTTCAATTCTAAATGAGAAGAAGAGCTGACCAGAGGCGGGCCATCTCTGTATGATTGCCTCTTACGTAGACTTTCACTGCTTAACAGAGAAGCTACTAGCTGTGTGTCAGGATTAAGATTTCAAGAATTAAAATCACATAAGGTTAAAACCCAGCTCTCCAGTCACACTTGCCATACTGGAAAAAGTTGGTAGCTGTATATTTGGTGCCTACCATACTGATAAGAATAGTTAGTGAACATTTCTTATGTCAGAGAGAGTTCTGCTAAGAAGTGTATATGGAGACAGTGACCTTCTTGGTCTAGGCAGAAACCAGCCATACCTCTTAGCTACAGTATAGGACATCTCAACTTTGGCTGAATAGTTGGAACTAGATCTTTCTTTGTTATAGGAGGCTATCGTGTGTGGTGTAGGACTCTAAGAAGCATACTTGACATCTATTCCCTTGAAGGTTAAAAATCCATAACCCTCTCAGCTACAGCTATTGGAAATAATGTCTCTATAGCCCCTAGAGGGCAAAAGTGACTCCAGCTGAGAAACTCGGCTAAGGTGGCAGAGGCAACAGAGGCCAGGGAGGACTCTACAAACCTGCCTCTGAGCCGGAGTTCAGGTTTGTGAACACTAAGAGGTGAAGACATGTGGAGGGAGGGTGGAGCAGGTCAGGCTCACTAGGGGTGCTCTTAGAATGTATCAGGTGGGGCAAAGGTTCAGCGTGATAGTTATAGCCAGAGAGGTAGTCTCCCCTGGACTTTGGGGTTTTTTCTTGATGCCAAAATATTATGTATGTCAAAGCGCTAAGAAAAGGCAGGGAAAATTGTAATATACAAAGAAATGCAGCAAATAAGGTGGCCGGAGGGACAGATTGCATGGTGAGTCGATTTATTCCAGTGAAGGTGAAGGGCCCTGCCTTGCCTCGCTCTGAGATTTCCACTGCTGTGTTCGACTTTCATATTCCCCAAATGGCCATTTGCATATTCAATGGCCATTACTGCCTCATCAACAACGTGACGGCTATAAATTCCAGTCCCGAGACAGTCTCTCTTCCCAGGAACAGTCATAAAAATGTTTGCCCTTCCATGGCTCTTTGACATGTGCTGGGCCACATTTGTGTATTTGTCCCTTGGCCCGCTTGAGAGCTTAGCACTTCTCCCTGACCCAAGCAAGATTTTATGTGCTGCGCATTCCTTTCAGCCGTGACGTCATGCGTGTATCTCCGCCATGGGATGCTGAAGCAAGGCTCAGGGAAGACTTAGCAGTCTCCAGCGAGCAAATGGTTTTCATTATTTAAGATTTTAAGGAAATCAGGTTCTGAAATATTTATGGTTAGCAATCCCCCCTTTGTGGTGCCTTCCCCTCCTGACCTCTCCTTTCAGGAGACATCTTGTAGAGAAGGAGAACCCTCCGCCTGGCTCCTCATGGGACCACTAACTCACAGCAGAGCTGAGCCAACCATGCCGTGGGAAGACCACAGGGAAGCTTATTTGCCATACACTCCAAGCTGAAATGAATGGAACCAAAGCCAGAACAGGGCCATGGCTCCAAGAGGCTGAAGGCCCACCCTGGCGGCGGCAGCGGCAGCGGTGGCATGCCTGCCTGCATCAGAGCCTTACCTCGTGTTCTTTTCATTTGGAGGAGGATGGCAGTGATCTCACAAGGAAAGAAAGACAATGATTCAGCAGTTGTGATGGCACTGAGATAAAAGAGAAGCCATCCCACAACAGACTGTGTGTACTCGAGCCTGCGGTAGGATGAGTTGCTGGATGATGCCTTCTGCAGAGACTTCTACTTAGCCCGTTTTCAAAGAGTTGTGGGAACCAACATTCTCCACTACCAAAGGGTGTCCGTACAAAGTTGTCCAATATAATCTGAGCCAGTTTTGAGTAGCCAAACAGTTCCTTCTATGGAACAGCTAAAGGTGATTCTTAGATTCTTTTTTTTATTTTTCTCATAGAAGGTGCTTTTGACATTTTGAATGGATAAGTCTTCATTATAAGGGTGTCACTTGGCATCCCTAGATACTGAGCAGAAGTCGCTAAGTGCTGTCCTTGCCACACACACACACCCACACACCCACCCACATTTCCCAACACACTGGGTGGATAGCACATCACAAAGTCGATTGCCTTCGAAACTCCGAATCTTAGTGCAAGTCACGAGGCATTTAGCAAGAGGCACGTCCTTTCCCTTTTTCTGCTTTCTGCTTTCTGCTCTTGTGAATCTGTGGAGATGCCCCTCCGGGCTGCTCATTCCTTGCCCCATAGTGAGATCATAGGGGTGGAAAGGAGGAGGCGAGAATGAGCAATTGCACAGATATTTCCATTCTCGCTCCCTGATCATATCCTAATGTGAATACACCCTAAAGAATTCCCCGAGGGGTGGGGCAAGAAACCTTACATAGGAGGGAAATTACCCCCAGGCAAAGCCTCCTCTGCCTCCTCGGGTACCTTGTCCAGGTGCTTCTGCTTCCCTGCTGGCTCTTTGCTTTCTAGCTCCTCTTTATGTCTATATGTCACAGAGACAGGAAGGGCAGTAGAGTTGTCATGGGACCACAGACCTTAGAACTGGGTCTGGGTACAAAGAGTGACATCCATGAATGTGGTTTTCAACTTCAAGACTGAGAGGTCTGTTGGTTGCAAATATACTGGAAAAGGATCTCAAAACTGCCCACATCTTCCAGAAGGATAATAGAACTACTAGATTAATAAAAGAGACCACATATATTAAAGTGCCAGGTTTCTCTGTGTTGGTTTGGTTTGCATTGGTTTGTTTTTATCTATAACTACATCAGCATTGCGCAGTGGCGATCAATTCCTGCTGACTAGCGGTCAGATTAAGACAACTTCTACTTGTTATAACTTCTACTTGATGTGATTGTTCTGAAGCAAAGAAAACTATGTGAAGACCTTACAACAATGACAGAAAGGCTAGGGAAATCTCAGACTTTTTCTTCAAAAGAAGCTGAGACCCAGCAGCATTGACTGGCTTGATGGAGGTCATACAAGTAGTGTCCTATGACTGCCGTGACCATGCCATGACCAGGACAGTCCCCACCGGACCCTGTTGCCTTGGATTAACCATCACTATGCATCTTTGTCATTCTAGAAGGAGTTCTAGTTTGGAGGAAAAGTTTGATGTCACCCTGCCTCAAACTCAACGCCTCCTAACTATGGATTCGTCACTTTTTCTGTTACACAACTCTGTCTCTTCTTTCTTTTCTGTGGTTCTCAAAATGGCCCCTCCTGTCTGAGGCCATCTGTCATGCGTTTGCCAATTAGTCATTCTCAAAGTTTGGGTGACTGTAAGTGACATCCCAAGTCCAGACTTCCTAAACCATCAGTCCCTTTGTTCCTGAGAAGAGAAAGAAACAAGAGAACCACAGGGGTGGGGTCAGCCAGGCACCCAGTAAACCCACAGCCTTGACAGCCTTAGACAACTGTCCCCATGCTCCGAGGTCCTTGGTGACAAAGGCTTGCAGGGGGGACTAGATGGTAGGGCAAATGGTGATTTTTATATGGTGATTTTGTTTTGTTTTTAATGAAATGCACACAGAGTTGAAAAGAAACTCGATATAAAATCCCACCCATTAGGCTCTGAAAGTCCCATATGTCCGATGACTCAACATGAAACTCAGGCTGGTAATACTTTGAAACCCTCTGTGAACAATAAAAGCTAAGTATGGGAAAGGAAGTGTTTCACATATACACAAAGAAAAGATAAAAAGAAAAGAAAAAGGGATCCTTTCTCATCTGCCTAATGGAGTGGAAGACACCAGTGTCCTGAATCTATTTATGCCACCCTAATGAATGTCCTACACGTAACGTAACTTGGTGGAGTTTCTGTACTAATGAGCCAAGAGGAGCCAGCTGTGAGCCGGGAACACCCACAGCTGTAAGCTTGGCTCACACCAGTTCTAGCGCCTCTGAAGCAGACCTTCTGATAGCCAAGGTCTATGGGACGTGGGAGCAACTTGTTGAAACGAAAACCCATCCTATAGAGAACTGGAAGATAAAAAACCCGAATCCATTATAGCCTAAGGGTCTTAGTAATGCCGCTTAATTAAAAGGGTGCTGTTCAGATGAATCTCTTTCTAATGAGCACCCTTCCTGACAGCCTTGGAAATAACTACACAGCAAACATTATTTAATCCACGCTCAACAACACAGTCTTTGCTGCCAGCAAACCTGGGTTTGACCGGCTTCTACTGACAGCGGGGAGGTGAGATCCTGAGTAAACCTCTCAACCTCCTTAAGCTTCATCTTTCCAACTGCACCATGAAGTCATTGGTCCCCACCAGTAGATACTATTGTTATTGGAAAGGGAGAAGGGAATAAACAGTGCATGTATAAAGTGCTCAGCATAGCGTCTAGCTCACATACCCCGCTATTATTACTTAAACAACCATAACTTTGGAGATCAAGTGCCAAGTATTGCATAAGACACAAATGAGTGAGACAAAAGGCCTGTCTGGAGGATTCTGTAGCCCAGGGGCAGTGACTGATAAACACGTGGATATTTATATGGGGATTCTAAAGTAGAGTAAGGAAGAAAAGATCAATTTTCAGATGCTGATTCATTGATTTATTTACTGATTTACTTAAAAGCTCAGCCTATCTGCCGAGCGGGATGTCACTTCCTACCTGAAACAGAATGACCTGGAGAAACAGCTGAGACAATGGGGGTCACTGCCCTTAAGCTGCTGGCTGCCATGTCCACTTCTGTAAATTCTCACCCGCATGGCCTCCCCCGCCCCTTGTGTTTTGGAGTATGAAATGAGAATACATACTGGACCCAGGATTGAAGCATCTCCTCTCTGCGGCTCTCCTGGATGTCAGAGCATCTGGGCTTGAAATATTCCCCCAACAATTCCAGGCAGCGGGGGAGGCACTATAGTGTTTAGAAAGATGACATTGGTGTTTCTTAGCTGTGGCAATTTGTGTTCACGTTTGAGAAAATCGTGGATAACAACTCTCCACATACAGAGGAAGATGATCGGAAGATCCCTGCTATTGAGGGACTTTTACCCAAGCGGATGGAAAAGGCCGTGGACAGCTTGGCTCCAGCTCAGCTCTTGAACACATTGTGACTCACTCCAAGATGGGAAATAAAGCCTACTATTGCTTAGTTGTGTCTTCCGGTCCCCTATAGAGCTGGGGACGCCATGGAACTGGGAAGCATGATTTCCTGAGGCCCAGGCACCTGAGCTGTGCTCACTGGGCCGTTAGTGGTCATGGTCTGCCGAGAACTTTGCCCGTGATGGAGGGGAGCTTCCTCTTCAGGCTTCTCTCAGGACTGAGTCCTGCTTATCTGAGTGGGAAGATTTTTGTTTTGGAAGTTTCAGTACACAGTTTAACTACCCTCAGTGTGTGTGTGTGTGTGTGTGTGTGTGTGTGTGTGTGTGTGTGTGTGTCTGTCTGTCTGTCTGTCTGTCTGTCTGTCTTTCTCTTTGTGTGTCTGTCTGTGTGTCTGCCCGTCTCTCTCTCATTCTGTGTGTGTGTGTATGTGCCTGTGTGTGTGTATCTGTCTGTCTTTCTCTCCCTGTGTGTCTTCTGTTTCTGTGTTTCTGTCTGTTTCTCTCTGTGTGTCTGCTTCTCTTTCTCTCTCTCTCTCTCTCCCTCCGTGTGTGTGTGTGTGTGTGTGTGTGTGTGTGTGTGTTGTGTGCGCGCCCTGGGAATTGAACCCAGAGCATTGAGCATGCTCAGCAAGAGCTCTACTGCTGAACTATGACTTGGCCCTTTTAGTACTTTATATTTCTGAGACAAGGTCTCACTAAGTGATGCAGGGTGCCGTGGACCTTGCTGGCCTCTATCTTGTGACCTTCCTACTTCAGGCTCTTGAGTGGCTGGACTCACAGGTGTGCAGCACTAAGCTTAGATAAAGCCCAGATTTGGGGTAAGAATCTCTTCCTGTTGAGGTTTCTGCCCCACAGCGGGGTCTTTATTTACACTGACTTCTTATATAAAACAACCCTCTTTGTAGGCATGGGTCTTAGAACTTGGCAAGATGATAAGTTTGTTTGGAGCGTCACTAACATCAGTCCAGGAGCTGGGGCCCTGGGTCTCTGAACAGTTTTAGGGTGGATGAATCTGGTTGTTCAGGAAGCAGGTGAAGAGTGAGGAATTGAGATCAGGCAGGGAAGGAACTAGAGGAGATGCACAGCAAGCAGTTACAGAAGTGGTTTGGGGCCAACTCAGTGGGAGACTTGAAGCCAGGGTGGCACCAGGGCTATCCTGGTGAGAGACACGGGTGCTGAAGGACTTACACCTCCGCCTCTGCTTCCTCATGTGCGTGCACAACTGTGCTTTGCCCACAGTCTCGTGACTTGCTTTCTTTTTTTTTTTAATTATTTGTCATCTAATTAATGCCACTCTAAGTAAAAGAAAATTCGAAAACATTGTTAGTGTGAATCTTCCCTTTCATTTCTACAGTATCCGTTCAAATGCAAACAAAGAAGCATTGAACCCATATGCTAAATGGCCAAAAAAGATACATGATTTGCATATCCCATTCTAACTGGAACAATGGAAATTCCTCAGAACCAATCCGACGGCTTTTGCTTCACTTCTGTTGTTTTTAATTGAAAATTCATGCACTTTATTCCAATCACGGTTTCCCCTCCCCCATCTCCTGCAGGATCCTTTCTACCTCCCCACTCAGCCAGCTCCATGCCTTCTCCCCTCCCCCCACCCCCGCCCCCACAAACACACAGGTCAATAAAATAGTTCTTCTTGATCTAAGCAAGCGCTCGCTACCCGGCAAAAGGGATGAAGCTGGCCTTTGTGTCTTCCTTTTCCAGAGCTATCCCTTGACAAAGGCAGGCAGGAACCGGAGTAAGAATGAGATAGGACTTCCTGATGCTAGGATAACCACGGGTTTCCATATTGGAGGTCAGTTTTTATCCATGAATGGAAAGTCTGACCTCCTGGGGCTATCAGTCTCCCTCTCCCTCCACAGCTAATTGTGATGTTGACAAAACATACTTCTCTTGACTTCTCCTCAAAGTCCATGGATTCCCACACGTGGTGAATGCACAGAATATGGTGCTTGCAATGAATGCTCTCTGTAAATGCGGTAGCAAGGTAGCACAGGCATGCATTTTCCTTGGACATGTTCACTGTTTCTGCACATGTTGCCTTGTTCCAAATTCACTTACTACATACATGTTTAAATAGAAGAGTAGTTCTTTTACTGGTTTTTTCAAAAACTTGTATTTGTGTGTGTGTTGCTGCATGCATGTACACACACACACACACACACACACCTGATTCCATGCATAGTTTTACAGCTAATCCTTGATGTGGGTGAGTCAGCTCCAAATGCATAGAGATACCTTTCTTGTGTGCCCAGCACAAGGGCTGTGCGAGCCATCAAAGCCTTCTAGCCATACCACCATTGAACTTCCCAGTCATCAGCACATGATCCTAGAGGCCGGAGGAGGATGATCCTGGAACTGGAATTAAACGTGGTCATGAACTGGGAAACCCAACTTGGGTTCTCTAGAAGAGGAGACAGTGCTCTTAACTGCAGAGCTGTTTTGCCAGCTCCCAAAATTAAGACTTTTATTATGAAGGCTCAAGCCAGCCAAAGGGTGCTTATGGGACAGCACAGGTGGCCTGCTTTGAGGTTGGCTCTGCCCACAGGAAGGAAACCCGCATGGAAATAGGAAATGGAATCTGGGATGTACAAGACGCACTTGGAAAGAGCACTAGTGACTGGCCACCTTCACACAGAGGGATACAGACAGGAGGAATCTGTGCAGCCAGTTCCATTGACTACAAGAGGACCCCAATACAGGCCATGCCAGTAGAGAGGACACACACAGAAGTGAGGAGATCCGAGTGAATGAAGAGCTAGAGAAGTGGTTTAATTAATGCTCTATCCTAGAAATTCCAGGGGAAATTGATTAAATAGAGATAAGAAGCAGGGGAAAGAAAGATGCTGGTTGGGCTAAAAAAAAAATCTCTTAATCAAAAAATGCTTGAAACCCAGAGTGTTGCAGAGTTTCGTACTTTTTCATCTATTTGTACATATTTATGTAACAGAGTGTCTCTCTGGATGTAGGACCCAAGTCCAAACAGTGAATTCATTTATGTCTCCTATACTCCTTAAACTCATGGCCTGAGGGGTAGCTTCATACAATGTTTTTTTAATAACTTCATGAAAAATGAAACAAAAAGGTATAGATAGCATGGGATGTTTTAGCCCCTTAGAAGTTTCTAAATTTGTTGCTTTAGGTTCAAATGGGAGATGTTTCTCCTGGACTGGCCAGTGATTTTCAGCAACCTGTGGCTATTTGGATAGGTTTTTAGGTTCTGAGAACTCTCTATGCCACTTCTAAAACTCTTGAGGATTGCTGGTACAGATGTGGCCCTTCAAAATGTCAATCCTGTTGGACAATTCTGTCCCTGATCCACCTTTCTTATTCTATCCTTGGTAAGAAACCAATATAATGCCAATAATATAGCAGCCTTCTTCCATTGTGGAGAATCCTACCACTGCTTTCCAAGAGTTTTCATTGCTGAAACAGGCAGGAAACAGGTTATCTGGACAGTGGCTAATAGAGGACCATCAACTAGCCAGACACCAAAACCTACTATGTATCTGTGAGGTTTTGCAATATAGTAACTCTAGGCTGTTCCAGGGAATTTTTCACAAGTGCATGATTCTATCCATCCTGCCACACACAAAACCAAGAGTCTTTTGTGTTAACTTAAAACAGGCTTTCTTGGCCTCAGCCCTGCTCACATTTTAGGTGAGATAACTCTGGAGAAACATTATCCTATGGACTGCAAGAAGTTTATACAGCACCTTTGGCTTCTGTGCTGCTTGAGTGGTTGTTTGTTTGTTTGCTTGCTTCTAACTTGACACAGCTAGAGTCATCTGGGAAGGGGAAATCTCAACCTAAAAGTGCCTTAATCATTGTAGAGAGATTCTCTTGTGTACTGTAGGGCTGCATCACCTGTCAATAAAAAAAAAAACCTATGGCATATAGGAAGGGGTAGAATAGAAGGTGGGAAATGGGGTAGAGCCAGAGTGAGAGGATTTGCCACCCATGTCCATGAAGGAGGACAGATCTGGGCAGAAGTAAACAGCCATGTGGCAGAACTTAGAATAGGATAATGGCATGATTAACTTATGAAGTAGTCAGGGAACAGCCAAGGCTTGTGGCCAAGGTGTTTGTAAATATAACTGAGTCTCAGAGTCCGTTATTCTGGGAGCTAGGGCTCCCAGCAGGCAAGCCTGTAGTGCATTTTCTTGATTGATGTGGTAACGTCCCACCCACTGTGGGAGCTACTACCCCTAGATAGTAGTCATGGGTACTATCCAAAAGCAAGCTCAGCAAGCCCTGAAAAGCAAGCTGGTGGGCAGCAACCCTCTGAGGGGCTCTTCTTCAGGGCCTGCCTCTAGGTCCCTGTCCCGCTTGGGTTCCTGTCCTGACTTCCCCTGATAACAGACGATCATCAGAATAACCCAGACGAAGTCTCCTTTTCCTTATATTGATTTTGGTCATAGTCTTTATCACTGCAATAGAAAGCAAACCAGAACAGAGGCTACCCAACAGATACCAATAGCAAATCTTTAGTTCACTGCATGACAGTCACGACACTGAATATTGCTAGATGCCACCCTCCTGTGTCTATGCTTCTCAGGAACATAGCTGAGGACATCAATGCTTTTTATAGTAGCCAGTGTCTGCTTTCTGAAAGCATCTCTTTATTACCTTTAGCCCCCAGCTACTACGAGTGGTAAGTCTGCTTGCACTGGGCCCACACAAAGAAAGTTATATCAGCATCTAAAGTATATATATATACACACACACACACACACACTGTTCTAGTCACTGTTGTATTGCTGTGAAGGGACACCATGACCAAGGCAATTCTTTTAAAACTAAGCATTTAATTGGGGACTTATTTACAGTTTCAGAGATTCAACCATTAACATCATGGCACTGGAAGAGCAGCTGAGAATTACATCTGATCAGAAAGAGGGGGGAGTACAGACAGACACTGGACTTACTTACCATGGGCTTTTGAAACCTCAAAGGGACAATTTTCCTCCAGTAAGGCTGTACCTCCTGATCCTTCTAATCCTTTCAAATAGTGCCACTCCCTGTTGGATAAACATTCAAATATATGAGCCTATGGGGATACTCTTATTAGTAGTAGATTCTTATTTAAATCAAAATACACACACACACACACACACACACACACACACACACCCTACTTGAAGCCTATGAAAGTTTCTGTTAACACACTCTCCCTTTTCTAGCTCTCTAGAGTAGTATATGTTAATATTTGGTGATATTAACCTTATCACATGTGTTGTATGATTTAATTCTCAAGGAGAAAAAGATAATTTTAGTAAAGTTGTATGTCCATTTTTACAGATGGGAAAGAAAGCCAAGAATTAATAAGGAACTTGTCCAAGCTCACCAAGGTAGAAATGCATTTGAACTTGAGCTTTAATTTTTCTCAGTTTTATTTTATGTGTTTTGGTATTTTACCAGCATGTATGTCTTTGTACCAGGCGCATGCCTGGTACCCATGGGGGAAGAGGAAGGCACCAGAGTACCTGAACTGAAGTTATAGGTAGTTGTGAACTGAGCGTTGAACCTGGATCCTCTAAGAAAACAGCCAGTAGACTTAACTGCTGAGCCACCTTTCCAGCCCCTTGAACTTGAATTTTTTCCAGCTGCTAATCTAAGACCCTTTCACTTCTGTGGACACTTCTGAAGCTGAGTGCATGAGAATGGCATCTAAGGGTGCATTTTGTGTGCAATGCACATTCTCACGTCACACCTAGATACTATGTCAGCAGAAATAGACAGAATAGACATAAGGAGCAGCACTTAAAACCAAAACATCAACACACATATCTCTTGACTCCGGTGCAGCTGGTCTGTAGAGGTTATAGTAGGAGCCCCGAAATCCATTTCACTATATAATATGGCAACGTTTTAGACGGCCACTGGCAAACAAAAGATTGGGGGAGAGATGAGATTGGAGAATCCAAGAGCACGCTGGCAATTCGCAGTTAAAAGTAAAGAGTTGATGCTCTCCTTTCTGCTTCATCCTGGCAGTCTTAGTCAAATGTCCAACAGTGGCAATACCTTACTGCAGATGCTACCCCCTGGCTTTATCCTGCTCTTGTGTAACCAGGCACATGTGGTCGGCTGGCTGGTTCTAGCAGGATCTCAGGCTTCTGTCAGCTCCCTGACAGTTACTCCTAAGGCACTTTCCTTGGCTTAACTTTCATTACTGGACACAACCCCATAGCAATGCATTTATCCAGAGATGCTTTAAGAAATCCTTGGCCTTCCATAGAGTCTTTCCCTGGAATCATGACTTCTGTTTGGATTTCCAAAAGCCCTGGATGAGCCCCAACATTGGCTGTCTGGTCTGGTCTCTTTAGCTTTTAAGCAGAAAGACAAAGCCAGGGCTGGGAGATTACCCTGCAGCAATGTGACTTCCAAAGAATATCAGAACCTAATAGTGGTGCTTGAAGCTCAGAGTCCATTAAAATTCAATAGATCATCTAGGGACTCTCTCAAGGTTTAGATCTAGCCAAGGGGAAAAGAATGTCCGAGGCAGGCTTGTGTTTCAAACTCTAGCCCTTCGAGGTCCCCCAAGAGGCATAAAATAAAACCTACAGATAAAAACCTTTGCTCCGTGTACTCATTAGTTGTTTGCAAGCAATTGTATGTCTGCTCTGCAACCCTCCCCAGGGTCAGGGCACTTGTAAATAAGCGTCTGTAATGTGACACACCCAGCCTTTCACCCACCCAGCTTGCTGGGAGTTGGGTGTCTCTGACTTGTGATTGCATCTCTCTTCTTTCTCCGGCCCAGCCACTGCTGCTGGGGACTCTGCCCCTCATTTGATGAGTTGCAGCTTCCTGGATAGGTCTGTAGCCACTCCTGTGACCCAGATTGGAGCACAGCTGCTCTACTTAATTGTTCTTCCACGAGTTCACCATTTCCAGAGAGCCAAATCCTGTTCGAGTCTGTGCTACTAACCCAGCCAGGCGGGTCAGATGAAAGACAGACTGTTGACTCACTTGGGAGCTAGATTCGGAAGAGACAGTCCCATCATCTGTGGCATCTGCATATCTCCGCTTTCCCTGGGAGGTAGGGCGCTGGGAACTGAGTTCTTTGCCATTATGCCACTGGTTGCTGAATTATAATCAGAGCCTGCTGTGTATGCAAGGGAGACCCCGCCTAGCTCTAGGATAAACTTTCCAAAAAGTCTTTGCATGGCCCAGATTTCCCTTTCTGGGCTTCTTGCTTCTCTTTTGTCTTTTCCACCTTCTCCCATACTGCAGATCAACCCTAGAGCCTCTCACACGCAAGATCACCACAGTTTTCTTCTTTAATGAAGAAGGAAGCCTGAGACACTGTAAAGCCATAATGTGCATATTAAATCTATGTAGAATAGGCAAGGAGCTGACTTGGGGGTCTGGCTCACCCCACCCCCCTTTTTGACCAAGTCACAGGTCATCTATGCAGACTGCTTCATAACCAAGAAGATGGCTCTATCAGACTCCTCTCCTCGCTCACCACATGACCATCCTAACAATCTTCCAAACATCCTTATGTCTGGGAGGGACAGCAAGAGCCATGTTCTGCTTATTAGAAGATTTCCTGACTATCATTCCATATTTGTGAGCCATAAGAACAGAAAGACTGGGCAATAAACTCTAGTGGGACAACTGCATATTCTCTGTAAAAAAAAAAAAAAAAACATACCAATGTCCTATGATAGCAATGCGGTAAATGGCATAAGCCCGGAGCGACATTTGTGTTTTATCTTGAGAGTTGGGTACAGTGGCTCACATCTAGAACCCTAGCACTTGCAAGGCTGAGGCAGGAGGGTTGCTGAAAATTTGAGACCACTCTGGCCACAGCCTGAAATGGGACCTGGAGTGGGGTGGTCTCCTTGTGTGGTGACCAGAGGCATCATGGGAGCTGGCCACTAGAGGTGCTGACATAGCCTACGAAGGAGAGGATGATAGATGATTATTTCTTTGGAAGGACAAGAACAAAGGAGCCTCCCAGTAGGGACTTCAACCTTCTGGAGTCAGACCTGACTCCAAAGTGAGCTATAGTGACTAGATTTAGCAAAACATGAATAGTGTTTCTTAAATGTACTTAACATATAAAATATTTGCTGCTTCTCTGAAATTCACATTTCACTGGGTGCCTTGTGTTTTATCTGCCAACACTCTCTGGGCAATCTGAAGTAAATGTGACTATATTTTCCTTCAAGGTCACATTTGGTGGTGAAGGTGAGAAACGCATGCTATGGAAATCTATTTCCAGAGAAGTGGCAACCAAGGGTCCTGAACCCCACCCAGGATTCTCTTTCACTGCCAGATTGAGTCCTTGAACTCGCTCTTCATCGAGGAATATGAGGTGGGAGGGATCTACCTAACGTCAGGGCAGGGATGTTCTACCTCATGCCCAGTGTTCTACAAAGGTTGGGTTGGCTTCCTTCCTGCCTCACGGAGTTGGTAGCTGCCAGCTGGGGTGGATGTAGCTGGAGATGCTTGAGAACCCAGGTCTGCCTGACGCTTTCCTAGAGGATTTCCTAGAGGTAGCAGACAGGACACGTCTGCAGTTACCTGGACGTGTTCAAGGAGAAGCAGTCTCATATGATTGCTTTATTTAGACTCATCTCTGGTGAACTATATTTCTGAGAAAAGAAAGGTTATCAACTCTGGTGGTAGCCACTGGTTACCCAACTCTTTCTCTCTCTCTCTCCCTGTCTCCCTTCTTTCACCTTATGTTTCCCACCTCGCTTCTCTGTGGTGTTTTGTTGTTGTTTTGTTTTGTTTTGTTTTGTTTTATGGATGGTTTTGCTAACATGTAATCTGTATACCATGTGCTCGCCTGGTGCCCACTAAGGACAGAAGAGGACGTCAGATCTCCTGGAACTAGAGTCACAGACAGTTGTGAGCTGCCATGTGGGTGCTGGGAATTGAACCCAGATCCTCTGGAAGAGTAGCCAGTGCTCTCCACGTATAATCCCGATTGACGGGAACATGTTGCTTGTTGTGGGCATTGCACCAACCAGACTTTTCACTGACAACCTCACAGGGCGTGACAATCTCTGATGGGACTGATTCCTGGGACTTTCCTGGCCTGAGGAGGGAATGTGTGTGCACACTTGTTTAATGAGAAGATAGCTTTCCCCTGCTGTTACTGTCTGAATCCTTAAAGCAGAGTTGTTATTGTCCAACCCACCCAGCAATTTGATGTTAGAGATGGAACCCATGGATTCATGCGTGTTAGGCAAGGGTTCTGCCGCTGAGCTTCTCACACAGCTGCTTTAATTTGTGAAGCACAACAGAACACCTTAAGATTATCTTGGCTGCAAATAATAAAAGAGACTTAACTCAACTTGGTACTGGGTAATAGGGAAAGGAGGAGAGGGGAGAGGTAGTAACTGTAGGGACAGGAATACATCTTGTGGTGCCACAGTAGGACAGCCAGACATTGAGGATAGCACTCAAGAATCTAGAGACCAGAAGTCTACAGAATGCTGTTCCCCTAGCCTGCTTGCTCTGAAAATTTTCCCAAAAATTTGTTCAGCCTTTGGCATCAATAACAGATGTTAGCTCATATCTACCAAGGTCATGTTGGGGATGAAATGAGTGAAGGGCTGTGTCTGCACCCATGCACCCATAAACATAAGACCTTCTTACTACAACTCCCCTCCCCCCTCTAGAGAAGGGTTTGCCCATCCCTAGTCAGAGGACCTGGAAGAGTAGAGCTCAGTAAAATTTTCTGGTTGAAATGAGAAAACCCTCAGCTCGATGTAAACCAGGCGAATCTTTGCAACATGGGTAGATCTACCAAATGGCGCCCGCACAGGTATATGAGGTTGTTTATCTTTGCTACGTTGGTATGATGACAAAAGAAAGATAAATAAAAATGGTACAGAAACAAAACTCAGTCTAACTGCCCAATAAACCCGTGTGCTGGTCAGTCTTCCATTGCTGTGAAGAGACGCGATCACCATGGCAACTCTAATAAAGGAAACCGTTTCACTGGGGGGGGGGGGCTGGCTTTCAGTTTCAGAGGTTTAGGCCATTATCACCATGGCGTGGAGCATGGCAGTGTGCAGCAGTATTGACTTAGCATGCTCAGGCAGCAGGGAGAGAGAGACTCTGGGCTTGGAATGGACTTTCTGAAACCTTAGAGCCCACCCCCAGTGACACACAAAATTTCTCCAACAAGGCCATGCCTTTTAATTCTTTCAAATAATGCCACTCACTCCCTCATGACCAAGTATTCAAAATATGAGCCTGTTGGGGGGGGGGCATTCTTCTTCAAACCATCAAAACTGTGATTTTTCGGGTTATCAGAGTATCATGGCAGAAATAAATTAGCTATGAACCGGACAGACCCTTACCTCTGCTGTTGCTTTTTTTCAGGCCCTTTTATATAAACCGAGTCATCCAAAAAGCTCTCTTGTAGAAAACAATGGCTTGATACTCTTGCTTATGGTTTTTGAGCTAAATCTCACTTGGTAGCCCAGGATGGGACTCATAGATAAGCCAGGGTGTCTTCAAACTCACAGGAATCCCCCTGCCTAAGTATGCTGATTGCTAAGATTGCAAGTATAGACCATCGTGATAGAATCAAAACAAAAGATCACAACAGAGCACGTCCAGAAAACATGTACATGGAGCCATTTTCTGTTGAACACACTAGTTGGCTGCTGTTACTTGTTACTAATAAATGTTGGGTGTGGGGACGTCCTCGTGGAGACAGGGGAAGAGGAATGGGATGAGGAACTATTGGAGGGCAGACCGGGAGGGGAATAATGACTGGACTGTAAAAAAAAAACGATTAAAGATAATAATAAAATTAATTAAACAATAAAATAAAATAAAAACTCATTTCTAGTATCCAGAAAGACAGATTTCAGGGCTCATCTCGGGGACATATTTCAATGTCATTTTAGAAGAGTGGGCTCTTCTTTTCAAAACGTAAAGACAGCATGGTAAGGGACTCAGCTGCCAAGTCCCTGTGTAACCTTACTGAGGGTTTGGTTTCTAAGGGCACCCTTAGGCTAGCAGATGCTCCTGGTAACAAGGAAGTAAGGGAAGTCAGGAACCTCACTTCTATAACCCCAGAAATTATATAAGAGGTACGAGTTCCCCATGTCATCAGGTCGCAGACAGTTGAGCAACAATCTGCCCTCTCCCTGCTTCCCAAAGCCAGTGAGCTCCTGACCACACCCCCCACTTCCTCCTGTCTCCATTACTTCTATTTTTTGATGAGCTGTATTTTTAATTTTCTGCCCTATACTGCACTTGACAATGGAGTCCATATTTCCTTTGTCTCTCTCAGTGTTAACCCAGAGGCATCCGGTGTCTGTCTCCACCATTCCATTGAAAGGACCTCCCTAAGAACACCCATAATCGAACTGTAGGATTCTCCCTCCATGTGGTTTATAAAATGCCAGGACACTCTGAACCTCTTCCTGCTCCTCTGAACCTTTCAGCACTATGCCTTCTTGGAACTGATTCAGACTTCTTCTGCTCCATTTATCAGGATTTTACCTCCTTGGGAAATTGAATTTTCATAAACAAAAGCAACCAACCAAACAACAACAACAACAAACCAAAAAGCTATTTTTCTAAACTTTATCTCAACATTACACAAAAATCCTCACTTTCTGTCTAAAATAGGGAGAAAGTCCTCCTGGTTGTTCACCAGCCAAGGCTTAGGACCCAAAGCCAATATGGATAAAATGGCTGAAGGGGACCCTCAATATTTTAACTCTTGTTCTTTTTACCAGCCAGGGCCCAGGGGATGACAGGACCTTCTGAGAAAGCCTATAGTGGCTCACTCCCCCTTCCTTCCCAAGCCCTTCTTGCCAGCATCATAAGCACTCTTCCTTCAGAACCGTGCTCGCTAAGCTCCGTGACTCTGAAGTCTACATTTCCATTGGCCACATCTCTCTAGATCCCTGATGCATGTGACATCCCCACATGAAACTAGAATGTCACATGTCCCACTAAGTCAACCACTGTTCCATGAGCTCATTTCTTAGTTTCCCTTTTCACAGTGACACCAGACTTCACCAGATCTCCTGAGCCTCTTCTTGTGAGCCGTTCCCCTTCTTTCTCGAGGCAGGGTTTCTCTGTGTAGCCCTGGCTGTCCTGGAACTCACTCTGAAGTGCAGGCTGGCCTCTGAACTTAGAAATTCACCTACCTCTGCCTCCCAAGTGCTGGATTAAAGGCGTGTGCCACCACCGCCCAGCTTTTCTTCTTCTTTCTACTCAGACTGTGGTCTTTTCTCTTCTACTTGTTAATCTGGATAACAATCCTTTCTCATCTGGATGAAAGCTGACCCCATGGCAAAATCTTTCAAAACTCCTACTAGATGCCAGACACCATGGATGGTACCAAGCCTCATACATACTGTGTTTGATCTTATACACACACACACATGCCTGTGCTAACACTCAATTCACAAGCCAGACACAGTAGGAGATGAACAACAGCGACTAAAAATAAAATGATTCTGCTGTGATGGGACTTGCCTAAGACCCATGAATTGTCTATTTCTGGAATTTTCCACTTAACATTTTAGTGCTTTAATTGACAGCATGGGTGGGGGGGGGGGACAGCTGTACTCACATGGCCTCGTAATGGATATCTCTCAGCCTCCACTCCGGGAGTTGAGCACTGAAGGAGGCACACATCTGGAGCAGCTGGGACTTCGGGAAACCCAAAGGTCTCGGCAAAGATGAGTCAGAGGCCTAGTGAAGACAAAAATAAAAATTAATAGCAGATGAATGAGGGAGGTGACGGTCAGCATCCAAGAATTATACTGGAGTGCAAAGGTGCCATCATATCTTCTCTTCTGCAAGATTCCTGCAAAGACCAGGGAAAGAGCCCGCGTCCAGCACCCAGTAGGACACCACCTCAGAACCTTCACAGCGAACACTGACCTTCGCCCACCCAGTTTTCACGACCGCCATGACTTTCTTCTTGGCCAGGCTTTGGCACCAGCTTAGGATATCTTGCTGTTTGTAAAGAATGTTAAAATGTGAAGTGTTTGGTTGCTATGCCTCCAGGGTGCCAAGTCCAATGCCCAGGCAGAGCCCCCTCTACTTTGCTTTCTCTATTAAGTCTTCCCCGGTGAAAACAAAGGAAACCCTTGTTTTGTAGACATTTAAAACATACCTGAGGATTTCCAATTCACTGGAAAGCCAAGCATCTCCAAGGACCCATCTATAAGAGCTGAGGTCATTTGAAGAGCTGGATACCGACAAGATCTAAACTCAGTTAAATGGAGCCAAGCCACCCATTTTGACTGTTTAGCCAAATTCAAGTATGTCCAATGCATTAGAATACTAAATCCTCAACAAATTCTCCTTTGGCGTGACCTGACACGATCCCTGGTATTTATTTATTATTTTTATATAAGTGGAAAAACTTATATCAGAACCGGGAAAACTTCCACAGGTAACTAGGTTAGAGTGCTGAATGGGACCCGAGAGAGTGTTCAACGGCATCTTCCCTGCCAAAGAGCAACAAAAGATTTGACTCTCTGCTCTGCTCGCAGGTGGCTGATGGACTGTTTTACGACGGGGATAATTATCTCTGTCTTTCCCTCTTAGTTACCTACCAAAATAAACTGTGCAAATCCCAACATATTAGAAAGACTCCATCATCAGCTGGCAGGCAAAACCTTAACAGGGCTCCACAGCCCGGGGAATGAGATGGCTAAGAAAGAGGAGTCAGTCAACCTATGGTTCAAAGGGTCTGTGTTAGGTCCGGTGAGGCGCTCTGGGGGTGTATTCTTCCTCCTTTCCTAGGGGAACATGACTGATTCCCACATGAGGGTCTTTCTCGACATCTTTGATATAAATGTGGCATGGGTCAGTCTTTATTTCCTCATAGTACCAATTCTTTAAAGGCAGGTCAAGCAGAGAGCTGCATTGGATTTATGATGTTCAACTGGGAATGTCCCGTGATATAACAGCAATGGAAAGAGAGAGAAAGAGAGGGACTCTTGGCTCATGATGCTTTTGCTAGTGTTTCAACAATTATATATCCAGATAGAGGATTGAAAGCAGATTTTCCTTTTCTTTCTCCTTTCTTTCTTTTTTCTTTTCTTTTTTCTTTATTCCTCTTCTTTCTTTTCTTTTCTTTTCTTTTCTTTTCTTTCTTTCTTTCTTTCTTTCTTTCTTTCTCTCTCCTCTCTCTCTTTCTTTTCTGTTTTTTTTTAAATTTTCCAAGACAGGGTTTCTCTGTGTGACCCTGTCTTTCCTGGAGCTTGATTTGCAGACCAGAGGTTGTCTCTAGCTCAGAGATCTGCCTGCCTCTGCCTCTGCCTCCTACATGGTGGAATTAAGTATCCACCACCACCATCCAAGAACAATTTTTAGGGGGCTCCTTCATTTTATGTATAACAAAATTGCGGCCCAGAAATGGTTGCATTTCCCAAGTCCCACACTTGGAGTAGATCCAGGGCCTCCAGAATTATACCTCAGTCTCTTCCTGTTGTCACTATTTTCACACATCTTCCAGGGGCAGAAAGGGATCATAGAAAGCTGGAGGACATTGGCCTACCTAGAAGCTACTTTTGGTCCATATCATCAAGGACCTTAATGTAAGGATAAGCTATCAGGCAGATCAGACATGCTGGGGGAGATAGGGAAAACATACTCTTGGTATCTGTGAGCAATGGAGCAGGGAAATATGGGCTACAAAAATCCAGGAGCTTAGAATGTGCTGAGGGAGGAGGCCATGAGAACCACCTTCTTCAGTCTGGCTATTAACTCAGGAAAATACCCAATCACGGGCAAATACAAGTCCCTGCTATCTTGCTCCAATGCCCCCAGCATGCTAATATAGCCAGACATTACAGGCAAACTGTTACCTTCTCTTTTATTTACTCCTCACAAAGCTCTCAAGAGGCAAATGTTTCTGTTACACTTTCGTAGAGAAGATTAAGGCTTTGAGGGGTCAACAACCTCACTTGTAAGAGATGGCAGCTACTTAATGGCCAAGGTCAGTGAGTAAAACCCTAACACAGCTTCCCAGGGATAGTTTCTTAGCATCCAAAGAAACAGGGAGTGGGGCATAAGGCACAAAAGTTCATTATCTCCCAGGGTGGGGGCTGAGAGTTGGAGGTCAAAGCCTGCTGGGGTTGGTTTCCTTTGGGGGCTAAGAGGGTAAAAGCTATTCCAGACTTCCATCCTGGGCATACAGATAGATGGTACACCTCCTCCTGCAGTATCCATTCATCTCTGCTTTCCTCTACATGCGCGCATTCAAATTCTCCATTGTAATAGTATAGCCTCTTCTTAATTAGTGCATCTGCAAGGACAGTGTCCAAAAATCCATGGCTATCCCCAGGCGTTAGGTCATCAACATAGGAATGGACCAAATGAAGAAGAATTCAGTCCTCAGCACTGCCTCAGTCCGCGTTTCCACAGAGGCTGTGTGAGAAAGATTCAGACAACCAAGTGATCCCAGACTCCTAAAGCCAGTCTGAGACTATGGTATCCTAAAGGATGAGCACAGAGAGAATGGCACTGAGTAACCGGTGGAAGAGTAGCTTGTCCCAGGGATGGGTGTCGAGGACAGCTTCTTCATTACAGGTCAGGGAGGAGTGAGTTTGGATGCAGGTGAATCCACACGGAGAAGGGAAGTTGAAGAAATTTGTTTCCGATGACATCCGCTGATCTCTTTTTCTTTCCTTACTTTTTTTTAAAAAAAATATATATTATACTGGGTTACGCAAGACTATTTTTGTGCAAGCAGATAATTGCATTTTAGTCCTATTCATCCACACTCCCCACTCTTCCCTTTTGCACCCCCCTCTCCCAGTTACTTTCCCTTGATCCTTTAAACAGTTTGTTTCTACTGTCAGGACATATGCACGTGCATGTTTGTATGTGTTTATATGAAATCTAGAAGGCACAAGCGAGAGATGTGGGGAGTCAAGTCCACCGTGGGTGGTGTCCACTCCCTAAGCAGTTAGTCCTGGGCTGTATCAGAGAGCAGGTAGAGCAAGCCATGGAGAACCATGGATTCTTCCATGGTTTCTGCTTTAGTCCTTGCCTGCAGGTTCCTACCTTGAGTTCCTGCCCTGATTTCCCTCAGTGACAGTCTGTGACATGGACTGCTTTAGGCCATGGTATTTTATCAAAGCAATAGATACCTCCATACTGATTTCCATGGTGGCTAGACTAGTTTGTGTTTCGCCAGCAGTGAATAACAATTCCTTTTGTCTTTCTCCTTTCCCAGCCCAGTGTGTCCACAATGATGCTCTGGGATATACACGTAGCTGCAGAGTGTGTCGGGTCCATGTTTCTACAGTGAGATACATGAGACAGGGTGCTTATAAAGACAAGAGGGTCTATTTACCTCACAGCTTTAAACCTGAGTCTAAGATCAGGAGCCCCACTGGCTTGGTGAAGGTGCACATCACAACAAGAAATGGGTTGGAATAAGTGTTCACATCTCTAGCCAGAAAGCAGCAAGGAAGGGTACCACGATCCCCCTGGAGAGCATCCCCAATAACTTAAAAACCTCCTGCAAGTCTCCGTCTCACCTCCCAGAGGTTCCCCTGTTAGTACTCTGTCCAAGCTCTACCCCACAATTACCAATTACCTGGCAATAGCCAGATAGGCCCTGCCCCATAGATCCTGGCCCACTATAAAAGGGGCTGCTTGACCCTCCTCTCTCTCTCTCTCTCCCCCCCCCCGCTCTTACCTCTCTGCACTCTCACCTCTCTGCCCCTCTTGGGCTCTCCTCCCCTCCCCCTCTCTCCACGTGGTCATGGCCGGCCTCCACTCCTCTCTACTTCTCTACTCTCTCTCTCTCTCTCATCCCTCTTACCTCTCTGCACTCTCACCTCTCTACCCTTCTTGGGCTCTCCTCCCCTCCCCCCTCTCTCCACGTAGTCATGGCCAGCCACTCCTCTCTACTTCTCTTCTCTCTCTTCTCTTCTCTTCTCTTCTCTTCTCTTCTCTTCTCTTCTCTTCTCTTCTCTTCTCTCTCTCTCTCTCTCTCTCTCTCTCTCTCTCTCTCTCTCTCTCTCTCTCTCCCTCTCTCTGCCTCCACTACATCATTAACTCCCATCCTCTTCCCTGAATAAACTCTATTCTATACCATGTCTGTGTGTGCGTGGTCCCTCAGGGGGAAGAGGTGCCTGGGCATGAGCCCGCCTAGGCACCCCTCTTCCCCCATGCTGCCGTGCCACACTCTCTAATACCCCTTCTCTTTTATAACCTATCACCCCCTCTCTCCCAGTGGCACAGCACTGAGAACCAAGCCCTTCTATGGGAACCTTTGGGGAACATTTAACATTCAAGCCTGCGCCAGTCCTCTGCATATCTGCACAGTGGCTGATCCCCTAGATCCATGTGCTCTGCTCTGTGGCTTCTAAAAAACAAAAAATCACAGTACCAGCTGTATCTGTCTAGAACTCAGACTTTATCCCCTGGATCTTCCAAGACTCCACATCTTCCCTTAGCCACCATTCTTCAAATAGCCGTGGCTATTAGCATAAATACGGTCATTGCTGTTTTGTATCACACGGATACTATGAGCACATTGCTATTTTGTATCACACTGATACTCTGTGTCTCCCAGTTACTCCAATCCCATTGATCTCCTCATGCACAGAGTGTATCTGGAGATGAGGAGCCTAGACACTTTTCAGAAAAAGAAATGATGACATACGAGAGCTATTCCTAGTACAAAGTGGTTAAAGCTAAAAGGAAATAGATGCCAATATGAATGCTATCCCACGCTGGTGGGAACATGCACTGCTCTGGAAAACATACCCATCGAAGTTAAAAGTATACACATACAGCATGTAGCTAGTGTATCTATCTCTTGGCATTTGCACAATACAATAGGTCTCCTAGAGCAGTGCAGGGCAAACTGGCATATGACTAGAGAAGATTTCACTGTGCACCAGCAGCGACGTGGATGAACACGGCTGCTGTGTCCGCACGCTAGGATAATCATACAACAAGTGCAAGGATGAGCTAGAGCCATCAGAAATAGCACCACCGAGTCACATCAACCCAATCCATGTGATAGCTGGTCTGTTTCTGCCGACTACACAAAGGAAAGGCAGGGAAAGACTGCAGGTAGGGAGAGACAGCTTTCAGTAGGTCTGCCGCTGAGAAGGGGAAAAAAATCAAAAAGAGAATTGCTATGATCACTAACGGGGGGCCCAACAGTATATTTTTGATACTACTTTGTTTATGTGTAGATACAAAATTTGTGACAGTTATTATATGTAATTAATTTTCCTTTCCACTTTCAGTGTGTGTGTGTGTGTGTGTGTGTGTGTGGATTTGCCTATATGTGGTATGTGTGTGTGTGTGTGTGTGTGTGTGTGTGTGTGTGTTTCTGACAGACATTGTTGGGAGCTATAAAATAAAATATATCACACCAGATAGTGCATTTTTTCCAAGAAATAAATCTGGAACATCCCTCCACCCCACCCCTCCAATAAAACAGGGTGTTTAAGATAAGAGTATACATTATAGTCTTATATACTTAAGACCTATAGCTTACACCAAAAAGCTAGTAAACAAAACTTCTGTCTGGCTTTAAGACTATTGGGGAATTTACAGCTTCAGGTCAGAATATGTAACACCAATGGTCCCCAGCCCAGCCACACATCTGAGCATTCCACTCCACGTTCCAAGGGCTTTGGTACCCTGGGCATGCACTTCCCAGCCCTCATGTCTATTTTTACCTTGTTATGTCCCCACCCCACCCCCAGAAAGGTGAGGCAGAGGTAAAGACCTGGAAGTAGGCTAGGATCACTGGGCTGGAATTACTAATGTCCTCTGACTCAGCACATGGTCTTTAAAAGGAAGCATGGTCTCCACATTCACACTACCTCTTGGCCACAGGCTCCTTCAGAAGGTGCATGGCTGGAAAAAATTCAGAATCTAAAGCCCAAGGTCCTATACAGAGTCATCCTCGTCTGGGGTTAAGGGCAGCATTGCCTTTTAAGTGTAAAGAGAATTCAGCAGAGAACCTAGTTGTGCATGTCTAAAGTCCAGGCTGAGCCAGGGGCTGAGGGAGACAGACCACAAGCTCCAGGCCAGCCAGCCCTAAGAACTTAGTGAGGACTGATTCAGAGGGAAGGAAAGATGACTGGAAATAGAGCTTGTTTGTAAAACATTTCCCTAGCATGCACGAGGCCTAAGGTTTAAATTCTAGTAATAGAAGGAAAATTTTAACAATACGTGCATGGGGATTTCACTGTAAATATTCAGAATGCCCGCATCACCGCATGCCTTCATTTGGGTGTCAAGTATGTTTCTTACAATCTAGTAAGTTCTACTTCTGTTTTGCATCAACATATGTAGTTTGCATTTACACACACACACACACACACACACACACCCTACACATACAAATATAATTATAGAATTCCTAGTCCTGTGCACTATGACTTCCCCCAAACAGAACTCAGCGCTAAGTGATTGCCTTGTAAACACGCAGTTTGGCAGCTGAAATGCATGCAGGTGTGAGGATCTGCAGGGAAATGAGCAGGATGCTGGGAACCTGCAGCTCCCTGCTGGGTCTCGGCTCCCTTGGGCTGGAGAGGCTTGGGTAACCGTGCGTGGGTTCCGCAGAACAAGGGAGTCATGGGCTCTTGTCCCCTTGCCTTGCAAGTGTCTCAGAGGAAAATTCCCTTCCCACCTCCTCGCCAAGATGAGAAAATACTGTGTAAATGAAACCAAAATTACAGAAGGCTGTCCCCAACCACGGAGATGTAGTGGGGACCAACTCCCATCGCCCTGTGCTTGGAATGGAAAGCTTCTTCCCCGTGAGGGAAGCTGTGTGGGGCCAGGAGGCAGTTAGCTTACCAACTACTGTATGCCAGACCCATTCCTCACCTTTCCGCTCCAACACCTACTTCATTTTGTTCTTGACTGGGGAAACTCTTTCCTCCTACAAAGATTCAGATTGCCAATTCTCAAAAATATTTTTAATATTTTCTATAAATACAAAGAAAGAGAGATGCACGTATGTAGAAAGACACACACACACACACACACACACACAGAGAGAGAGAGAGAGAGAGAGAGAGAGAGAGAGAGAGACATATTTAAAACTGATAACTGGTCTATGAGGAGATGAGAAAAGAAAGTGACATTTTGGCCAGCACTAGCCCTCTGAAATCCCAGTTCATTTTTCTTCCAAATTAAAAAAAAAAAAAATCAAAATTTAAGCTCTGCATCTCAGCTATTTAGAAACCACATTTCCAAAATATTGCTTTTCCCTCTTTGTGAGGGAAATCTGAAAAACACATGGCTTGAGTGATCCTCTCAAGCTACTGGTCACAGTTGGTAAAGCAGGAACTGAGGGGTGGCTTCAAATAGATAAATGCGAACACATGGGAAGTAGGTTTAAAGGAGGATCCCAAGATGAGGCAGACGACTCGATAGAACAGAAAGCAAACACTGTGTCTCAAGCCCTGGCTCGTCTCAAAAAACAAAAAAAACAAAAAACAAACAAAAATATAAAGCCCTGGATTGTAGATAGTGAAGAACCCCTTGACCTCCATTCCTGATGAGAAAACTTACAACATGTGCCCACTGCTGAAGACACACCCAATTCCCATCTTCTGTCTTCTTTGTGTTCTCTCTTGGCACACTGCATATGTGGCCAAGGTACCTGTCACTACACGACTCACTTTGCACAACCAGAGTGTGAGCTGCCGAGGGGCAGGGCCGTGTTATATGTATCTTTGCCGTTTAAGTTACGTGTAGCAAGAACTTTGTATGGCTCTGTGCGTGCATGATTAAATGAGTGGTGGATTCCATTCGTGATGCTGTGGATTTGACTTCCCCCAACATCTGTGATGGGACCCTTCAACAACAGAAATGTCTTGACCCATTCCAGAGTTGTACATGCCTTTGCATTTCTAACTTGTGTCTTCAAGGTTAGTGAGCTGTGAGTCTCCAGCACCAGACGCTGGCAGGGAAGCACACCAGCATTGTTCACGGGGAGCTATGACAAGGAGGAGACAGGCCAGCAGACTGCAGCCCTGGGACCATCCTGGACATCCAGAGCACCAACGCTCCTTACGGGAAAATGTGGGCGAGGGTGAGTACCGAGAGAGAGCACGATTTTGTGATTCTCTTTTTCTCTAGTGTCATGGGGGTCTATTCCTCTCGCATCGTGTGATGAATGGCGTGCCAAGCCTGGAATTGAATATTCTGAAGAGAAAACACTAATTATAGGACATCAGATGTTGCTCTGTTTGGTGTTGTTGTTGTTTTTTTTTTTTTTCATAGAGATATGCTGCTATGTATAGGGAATCTTCTTCGAAGAGTCCCTGTTGTTGTCATCTGGATACAAGTGGGACTTAGGAGAGCAGGTATTTGGGCAAACCTGGAAGTCTCCAGACCTATTCAGAGAGGCAGCCTGTGTGTGTGATCTTTCCTGCGCTGATCATGTTGGTTAACTCCATTCATATTAAAGCACGCCACAAGAACATAAACTTTCTCTAGGATAGTTCAAATGATCCGCTGTTCCTAATATCTCAGGCTTATGACACTACTTAGGAGGCTGAGGCAGAAGTTCAAGACATACCTGGGCCACAGAATGTGTTCAAGGCCAGCTAAGGACATTTAGCAAGACTGCTTCAAAGTAAAAAGAGGGCTGGAGCAGCAGTTCAGTGGTAGAGTGCTTGACATGCATGAGGGAAGCCTTTGATTCAGTCCCAAGAAATACTACAAAGACAGACAGACACACACACATACGCACCCACCCCATACCACACAGATACACACATCTATACACCACCATCACCACATACATACTACAAACATATACACACAATATACCACACATAGAAACAGACATACACGCATATACACACAACACCACACCACACAGACACATACTCCAGCACATACACACCACACATACTACCCAACACAGCACACATACACACCACACACACACTACAGACACAGAGAGATATACATACATACACACAACACACCATCACCACATATACCACTCACACACACATACACAACACATATATCACATACCATACCATACACATACAACATAGCACACAGAGACATACACACACACCACCACCACCACCACCACCACATGCATACATAAAAATCAGTTCATCTATCTAAATATGGAATCCTAAAGACTCTTAAGAATAAGTAGGAAAGCTTCTGTGTAATGTACCTATGGACTGCCTCCTGAAGGAGGCAGGAATCGTGGCCTGGTGCGGTGGCATTGGGGTCAGGGATCTACCCTTGACCTCACTCTCTTATTTAGTGATGTCAGCCAAGAGCCAGCTGCTTGGCCTCCTTGGTCCCCTGTCTCAGACCTTATAAAATGGCTCTAGGAGGGTTAGTTGGAGGCTGAAAATAAAATACTTAAAGTGTTGCACTTTAAAGGAAAAGTTAGCTCTTCTTGGACACCAGACAGCTGCTTTCTGTGTCACACAGAAAAACACCAACTACAGACAAATAGAAAACCTCTGAGCAGCCATAGCAAGCTGACAGGCCTCTCTTGCTTGCAGGAGAAGAGGCCGTAAGGTGGCTATTCCAGTAAAGAAAAAGACTGCCCCAGAAGTCACTAGAAACCACTTGAATTTTCACACCACCCCGGTGTTTTAAGATAAAGTAGTGACTTTCAGCCGCAACAGTGAAGATTTCCCAGGCATGAAATTGTCTCAGCTTTAAGCCGTCATGCCGGAGTTGAGAATGAACAGGAGTTGAGAACAGCTCAGGGGAAAACATTTAGCCAGGACCGTCTTTTGGGAAATGTTCTGCTGAAGTCATAAACACTCTCCAAACGAAGCTTCCTTCAAAAAATGCCAGTAAAGGAAAGCAGGCCCCGAGGTCACCCATTCCACTGTGACATCAGCAAGCAGTGGAGAGAGGTCACACCACACCTGCAGGGCCATCTGAGGGCTGCAGGAGGGCTAGGCACCCCTCGCAGCCCAGCCTTGTTTGATTTTGATTTGTTTTTCAGAGAACTGGCAGTTAAACATTTACCCAGGCACACCTGGCGACGACAAGGAGGCTGGCTCAGAAGGGCTGTAAACTACAAACTGCTTTGGTTGGCATTCTTACTCTGCGGCCTCAAAGGCAGGCAGGAGGCCGACCACTGGAAAGGCGAGTTGTGGTTAGGCTGAAGACAAAGCTAGACCATACTTCATGGAGACAAAAATAGTCCGTGGACCCTGGCCCTCCTTCCCCAGGAGATACAAGTTCAGTGCAGAGCCAAGGTCAACATTTTCTCTGTATACTTCAGTCTGATGAAGAGGGGGATGTGATGTATGTGGTGTCCTAAGGAAACTTCAGTTCCCCAGACTCCAAAGGGCAGCCCATATATCCAGAAATGAGCTCAAGATGGACTATAGGGTTTCGGGCAGTTAGAGAAAAGCCACTGTTTCTCAACAACTCGTGAAATCAGTTCCCATCAGCCAGAGAGTCATTTTACTTAGCGCTGGCAGAAGAAACATATGGCACCTCTACGCACATCAAAGCCCGTGCTGGCCTCCAGCCTTACTCAAGCTCACAAGTACCGACTTGTTACACATGTCAAAGCTCATGCTAATATCCCCTCCCTTCTCACCTCCAGCTTATGGGCTTCCCTCCTCCCCACAGCTGCTCATTCTTCTTCTAACCCAACTATTCTCAATTCTTTCTATCTATCTATCTCTATCTATCTATCTATCTATCTATCTATCTATTATCTATTATCTATCTATCCATCCAATATCTATCATCTATCTATCCATCCAATATCTATCTATCTATCTATCTATCTATCTATCTATCTATCAATCTATCTTTCCATCCAATATCTATCATCTATCTATCCATCCAATATCTATCTATCTATCTATCTATCTATCTATCATCTATCCAATATCTGTCTATCTATATCAATCATTTATCGTCTATCTATCCATCATCTATCTACCTCATATATCCATCAATCAATCTATCTAATCTCTCTCTCTCTCTCTCTCTCTCTCTCTCTCTCTCTCTCTCTCTCCCTTTCCCTCTCTCTGTCCCTCTCCCTCTCTGCTATCTCACTATCTCTACTATTCTCTCCTGTCCTGTTTCCATAGCCCTGGCCATGTTCCATCTACTTCTTTGCTCTGGACTCTTCCAGATGCCTCTGGTAGTTCTCTCGCTCATATTTCCAATACAAATCTTAACCGTATGGAGCAGTCCTTTTGGCAGTTTCTTTACTACGTTCCCCTCACATACATCTGTTGCCAAAACCCAGGAGAGGTGCTCATTGATCCCCTTTCAAGGGCCCAGCCTCTCATAACCAAACCAAGTTGCTGACTCGACTCATACGAGGCAGAGATCGCTTGTTTCCACTGCCTTCCGCCACCCACCACAATCAACTCCAAATATCAGAGTCCATTCCCTCAGCTGCGTCTCTTTCGCCTGCTCTAGTCATCCATCTCTCCTCCTCCACGCGGTAAGTGTACTCTGGGTCTCTCTGGCTCCTGGAACCTGCTAACACCTCCTTGGTACCCATCATGTGGAAAGGCTATCTCTCTCCTTGTCTGGCAGCAGGCTGCTGTGTGCTTCTCCACCGTGATTGGGGCATCTCTTGACTAAGTCCCCTCTCCCTATATTGGAACCCTCCCTCTGGCAAGTTTTCTGGTTTTGACCTTATTCCCTAAATCTCCCCCATCTTATCCTTGCTCTGTTCCTGGCTCCCTCCCCATCGGACTCTCGGATCGGATCCTGGGGCTTGACTCTCCTGCCTTCTCTAATCTCTTTCCCTCCTCAGACTCAGAGAGTACATTAAGCCTCAATTTCTGCAGATGCCTTGGCCTCTGTGTATATATAGCTCAATGGCCAAACCCCTGCACGCTTGATCCCCACACTCTTAGAGATTATAACAGCTTCTGCCGCTGTACAAGCCAATGATCTAAAAACATCTTTTATCTCTGAACTTTCTTTGCTCCCCACTCTTGACAGCCTCACAAATCCAAGTCTTCCTGGGTCTCCACTCACTCTGACCACAGGGATTCAGATCTCTTCTGGGTGTGGATAAAGTTGAAATGTTGTCACATGCTGTTATGCCCTATGTAAAGCTGGGTTACGACCTTTCCTCTCTAGACCCAAGCATGCTTGTTTTAAAGTTGTCTCCAAAATATCTATCCTGGGCCAGGGTGCCCACCTAACTCTGACAGAGAGAAGGAGAATAAGACAGAATAGCTCCCCTGCTCCAGAAAAGCAAAAACAACAAATAAATCAACCAATCAACACCCCTCCCCAAAACTATGTACTTTAAAATAGCATAGTAATCCATTCCCCATAGGGATTAATGCTGCTCATCCCATATTGCTCTTGGTTTTGTTAACGACTCTTAAAAATGAAAAAGAATAACTACCAGGGTTTAACCCTGTTGGCTGCCCCCCATGCATACAATGCAGAGGTGACTGTACACATGTTCTTTAATCATCCTTTAAAATATAACTATTCGGACATCCTTCAGAGGGTGTAGAGATGCCAGCTAGTCAGAGTTACTATCCTGCTCCCTTTAACCTTCCGGTTTCTCCTGGGCAAATGAAAATTAACCTGGTCTTATTAGACATTTATAAGTTTAAACCAAAGAGGATGTTTGAGTCAAAAAGGCATCTGAGAAGCGTTCCTGCACGCTCTTCCCTCTGTCTCAAAGAGCTCCCTGGCAACAATTGGCTGCAGTTGAGGCAGAAACAGAAGCTCCGCCTCCTAACTTGAGGGAGAACATTTCACAGATCTTAGGTACTCAGCATCACCAGAAAAGATTGTTGGAACACAGACCTGCAGACCCTACCCACTCATTCTCAGCGACTCTCATCCACAGCATCCTGGGCGAGGGCCCAGGAATGGACCATTTTAGCAAATTTGGTGTCTTGTTTGCTAACATGCAGACAATCTGAAGGCTTTCTGATTGAGGCCATGGGTACTAATCTTGATCCCAATACTACATATCTAAGCTCCGTTAGTTCCATGCTGAGAAGATGCCTGCGGATGATCCTGCTGGCCTTGGCATCATGGATTCTGTGAGTGCAAGGAGGTGTGCATCCCAGCGCATCTCAAAGATCTCTTCCTCTTACACAAATATCCTGTCTTCCAAAACCGAACCACACACAGGCCATGTTAGTTACAAAGTGAAACTAATTCTCTTTCTTGTCCTCTGGTTTTGCTGAGGTGTAAGTTGGCCGTGAAAAGCAATTTAGTACAGACAGGCATTTTATTTAAGGACGTGGATCCCCTTGGGTTTGTCTGTGGAATGAGAAGCGTATTTAAGAATGGAGTTGCCGTGCAGGTGTGAGCCTGTAAAGAGGCACATCTGGATCGAGGCTGCATTCTACTCTCAGATGGCATTGCTGAAGGGTTTCTATGGCTCCTTATGGCTCACAAAGTCCAGCTGTGGAAATTTCCCATCAGCAAGACAGAGCAAGGTCCAGGGAAGGCACTAGAGTCTGTGGAGCAGCAAGTGACCCTGAAGTGCCAATGAACTTACTCTCCCTGATTTGGCCCCAGCTCCTGAGGGTTTGCAGTGTCCTCTGTGGCTTCCTTTCGCCACAAATAAGCCTTGTTTATTCAAAAACCTGAAGCTTTAGGGATCTCTTGAAAATAGTACTTTGACTCAGTCAAAATATGACGAGAGGGATACTGTGTAGAACAGACTTAAGTAGACTACTTTCTCCAACCTATCAACATCCACCCAACCCTAAGTCATTTTCCACATGTTAAGAGAGATCCCAGAGGGACTCAGCAGTTAAGAGCACTGGCTACTCTTCCAAAGGACCATGGTTCAGTTCCCAGCACCCATGTGAGACCTTGTGATGATCTTAAAAATGCCTGATTCAGTGGATCCAATCCCTTCTTCTGGCCTCTGAGGGTACTACAAACCACATAGTGTACAGACATATACACATGTAAAACACACACACACACACACACACACACACACACACACACACTAAAGAAATAATATATCTTTAAAAATTCCTAGAAGCAGTACAACAAAAATCCTATACTCAGTGAGAACTCTACAATGACCTCATGATCACCCGCCTTATATGTATATCACAAACTGGGGATGATGACTCCTCTCACCCTTGGGTTTATATGCCTGATAGCAAGAGTGACTCTATCTCTCCGGATTGGTAACAGGCGTTTCAGTATCATTTCTTCATGCGTTGTCTCTATTCTCTCTTAAAACTGTCTTCCAACTTAACTCCTGTGTTGAGACACACATAGAGACATTGTCACATTAGAAGGGAGTGTGTGCATTCTCTCCCAGTCTCACCCTCAGACCTCTCGAGTTTTCACTGGTTCATTCAGAAAGAGTCTTTGTGAACATAGTTTATGCATAGTGCTATCTACCCCCATTCTAACTTTTTTGATAATTATTTATTTTATGTATATGAATACCCTGTAGCTATCTTCAGACACACCCAAAAAGGGCATCTGATCCCATTACAGATGCTTGTGAGCCACCATGTGGTTGCTGGGAATTGAACTCAGGACCTCTGGAAGAGCAGTCAGTGCTCTTAACCACTGAGCCATCTCTCCAGCCCCACCCCCCATTCTAACTTTTATCTTTGCCCTATACCTTGCCATTCTTTTAAGCACAGCTGGAAAGCGCATTAGTCATCATAATGCCATGGTAAGTTGCGGTAACAAGCAAGCCCTACCATCGCAGTGGTTCCACATAATGCAAATGAGTTCTTCCGTGTAGGACAGCACATGACTCCCGTGGTCAGCTATAGCCAAAAAACTGGGCTTTTTCCACCATGTGGCTCTGGCTTCTCTGGGTCCCTCACGTCTGGTAGTGTTGATGAAATAGCAGGCAAGGACATATCAGGGATGAAGGCTTTAAACTCAACTCAACGAAGGTAGAGAAATGGGCAGGCATGCAGGTGCCAAGATGACTCAACACTCTGCTGTTTTCCAAAGAACGTCTGACCTGCCGGCACTAATGCTTATCCATAAGCCCTCATAAAGAGCCAAATATGGTTGACCCTTCAGTCGAAATCGTTATCGCTAGGGCTCCAGGTTGAGAAAGTCTACGACTACTCTACCCCAAAACCACAGTTCCCAGGCAGCGCCTGTGGGCCTGAGAGCTGGACATATGCAAGCTTCAAGAAGCAAGTGCCAGTAGCAAACTCTAATTATGGGAACCGCATCCTGCTTCCTAAGGGAGGTACAGTTACTGCCGGGAACGCTGAGAAAAAGAGAAAGAGAATACGTGTGATGCTTCGCTCGGGGGCCGTGCTGCCTCTGAACGCTTGGGTTTTGAACCTGATTCTTTGAAGATAAGTTTAAAGGGTGGAGATGGGACTTATGGGAAAGACGCTCTGAAGGGAAGCTTAGCTGGCAGCCATCATGTGGTCTGGGGAAAATGAGTCCGGAAGGGTTGGCTTCAAGTCGGATAAAATGTGAAAAGAGACAGAGGCTTCCGAAAAGCAAGATAAAAAGCAAGGAAATGGGTGTGAGCCTCCAGGGTCTCCTGGAGGAATCCGAGAAGGGCCTGGGAGAGAGGCCTCATGTGTGGTAAAAATCCATACATCCACCTCTCCTTCTCCACATCCGTCAGACCTGGGCAGTTAGTTACACGCCCGTGTTAAAGAACATTTCTGAGTCCTCACTCACCATCAGAGACTGTGTACATCTAGAGGGCCACTGTTTTGTCTTTTAAAAAATAAATACTTTTTTATAGTTATTTATTTGGCGGCATGGCTGGTGTGTCATAGCACACGTGAGGTCAGAGGACAACTTGCGGGAGCTGGAGCCATGTGAGTTCCTTAGATTGAGCCCAAGCTATGAGACTTTTGAATAAGAGCCTTTGCCTACCGAACCATCTTGTTGGCCTGCATTGATAGGTTCTTTAGCCTGGCTAGTAAAAACCACACTCATTTGTGAGTGTGTTATATGTGTAAATGTGTTTGTGTGTGTGTGTGTGTGTGTGTGTGTGTGTGTGTGTGTGTGTTACATGTGGGTGTATAACAGAATCACAATATGTGTCCCAGGCTCTATTTATTTCACACAACCTCTATTTATTTCACAAATTCTGGGGTTGAGAGCACATGCATGATAGGACCTGGTTATACTCTCCATACTTTTAAGGCTCTTGCAGAAATTATTTATCATTCTGACATCTCCTATAACAGATAGAGAGGAAAAAATAAGTTAAAAATATTATATGCCACTTGTCTAAAAATGTTAATACAACCTTAATGTAAAGGTAAATAACAAGCCGGGTGCGGATTCACATGCCTGTGATTTCATTACTTAGGAGTCTGAGGCAGGTGGATTGCCATGAGTTTGAGATTGACCTGGGCCATCAAGTGAAACCCTTCTCAAGACAAATGTACAAAAGTCTAACAATAATAATAATAATAATAATAATAATAATAATAATAACAGAAAATAAGTCTATAGTAATAACCAGTTACTTTATTATATCTTTTCCATATTTTTATATATCTTCATAAATCTATTTCTTAGATGACAGATCACGTATAGGAAACAGCAAACTTCTGGATCTCAAGGTCAGCCAACCTCACTCTTCAGGTTTCTGTTCCAATGCCTTCTTCCCATGGTAACTGCACACACATGCATGTGCACACACCTTTGAGTTCTTTCAAGATATCCAAGCCACTTGCCTTCTCCTCATGCCTCCCACCCTCAAAACTAAGATTCAAGTGCAGACTTTGCCATACCCAGCCCATGCTCAGAAAAAACCATTAATCTTGTTGGTTTCTAAATGACTGCTAAAAAAATAAAAAATAAAAATAAATGGGCACCCTGTTTCTCCAAATGACAGGGATAAAGTATGCTTTAGAAACAATGTACTTACAGAGTGAATCTCATAAAATATTTATACAAAATGTAAAGGAGCCAGAGAGACAACCTTGACACAGTTAGCCAGTTATGGAAGTCAACCACGAAGCCACACATCTCAATGTAAAAGAGAAGAATGTAGAGCCAGGCTTGGTGGCAGGCATCTGTTAATTCTGGTGCTCAACAGGCAGAGACAGGAGTATTCTGACTCCCAGGCTAAGCTTGCTATACAGTGAGACCCTAGAGAGAGAGAGAGAGAGAGAGAGAGAGAGAGAGAGAGAGAGAGAGAGAGAGAGAGAGAGGTCTCAAACTTTAATTATGGAGCATAGCGGGGAGGACATGCATATGGTTGAAAGTTAATGAGCAGAAAGTCAGTTAGCTGATTGAACAGTTGATTCGCCACAAAAGCCCTGTGAAGATCAGAGAAACCCTAGATGCAGAGTCTACCCACATGTGCCTAGGAAAGACACTGTCTTGGTGCTAGGGTTCTTTGGAACACTGTGTCTCTATCTACCCTATGGTCTAGACTGCCTTACATCACCAGCAATCAGATATCCCAAGTGTCACCAGAGCTGCAAAACACGCTGGTCTACTCACCAACTGTGTTTATTACCTTAAATTAATATCATTCTTCTAATGCTGGGCCCTGCTTCCTTTGTAAGCATGCATGCCAGCCAAATCTCTTTTATGAGCCTAACAGATCTCAGGCCATCGTGTACTCCTCAAGATCAACAGAACAGTAAGAGATAAATCCACCCGAGCAGACAGAATGTTGCTTAGCAACACATCAGCCCTTCCTCTGAATGAGACTTGGGTCATTGTGACATCATCACATTCAAAGGTGGTTCTGATGCTACAGATGACTTCAGTGTCTGGATAAGCCAGAAACAGGCTGTGGGCTCAAGGATGGACATAGCCAAGACCATTTCAACAGGCCACTGTAGCTGTGACTCCACCATAGACAGCTTCTTCAATGGCAACAACAGAGTAATGCTGCCCAGGTTTTTCCATACCTCCTTCCCTCGAAGTGGCTGTTAGGTATGAAATACAGTGATAGCTTATTGCAAAACCCAGTCTCCAGGATGAGTTACACGATCCCTCTCACCTGTTAGGTAATGGTTGTCGTAAGTCTTACCCTTGTGCCTTCTCCAGATGCCACCGACCCCAACTCTATCTGGAACCTTGGGCATGAGAAGTCAGAATTTATGCAAAACCTGTAAAGGCAAGAAAAAAAAATAAGTTCTAAGGATTTCTATAGAGTCTCAGATAGGAATACATGACAGTCCATAAAAAATAGCGGATGAGAGGGATGGTGAGCGCTACGTGCCCCGATATACACAGAGGAATACTACCGCACTGCAGAAATGCATAGAATGCCATCAATGCCAACCAGAGGACTAGAACAAGATAATGTGTGGAGTGAAATAGGCCGAGCAGGGTGTGAGACAAGGCGGGCCTGGAGACACCAGCTGCACCGTTCACACTCGTGAGCGAGCCCAAGGGGTTGATCTCACAGAAGTGAAGCAGTACCCTGCCCAGTGGAAGGCTGGAGTCTAGGGAGGAGAGATGGAGCCAGGATGCTTGATGGGCCGGGAGGAGAGGAATAACAGAAGAAGGGTCTACAGCCCAGCATGGAGCTGCATCTCATAACTAAAGATAGAGAAAACCTGGTAGGACACTGTTAGACGGACCAAGCACATTGCTATGTGTTTGAGGTGGGCGAGCCCGTTATGCTGATAGGACCGTGACCCATTTGCATAACTTGTACTGAAGCCTCACACTAACCCCATAAAAAAAAACCAGTAGATGTCAAGTAAAACATGGGCCATTGGGATGGGGAGATGGCTCAGCTGTTAAAGGCTAGGCTCACAACCAAAAATAAATAAACAAACAAACAACAAATAAATACATAAATAAGGTAGAGGGATGGGAGGGGTTAGAGTAGGGAAAGGGGGTGGAAATGTTGTATATGCAGTGTAATCGTGTATGAAATCCTCGATAAGTATCATCCATGAATTTTTAAAAAAAAAAAAAAAAGCCTTAATTAAGTGTCTAGGAGGATTCCGAACCTTAGTTATGCCAGATTGTCACATGCAGACTTGAGTACCAACATTAAATGCGTGTTCTCTTTAAAGAGATCTACTGAAGCGCAATGGGTGTGTGCAAAGATACGTGGACAGAGGGTTCCACTTTTGTGGTGGTCAGCACCAGTGAGCCTGGCACCTCTCTCTGGACAATAAACAACTCCAGCAACTCCTCACATTTCCTTACACACCTTTTTAGCCCTACCTTCTGACTCCTCCTACCTTCCGTGGGCAACCTGTTTCTTAAATTTTTAGGATTTCCTAGAAATATAAGTGTGAAAGAAGCATAGATATGCCTGCTCTCAATCTCTCTCTCTCTCTCTCTCTCTCTCTCTCTCTCTCTCTCTCCCTCTCCCTCTCCCTCTCCCTCTCCCTCTCCCTCTCCCTCTCCCTCTCCCTCTCCCTCTCTCTCTCTCTCTCCCTCTCCCTCTCCCTCTCCCTCTCCCTCTCCCTCTCCCTCTCCCTCTTCCCCTCCCTCCCTCCCTCTTTCTCATCTCTCTCAATCTCTCTCCCTCTCCTCCCCCTCTCCCCCTCCCCCCCCTCTCTCTCTCTGTGCGTGCATATGTAGTGTATATACATGTTCATGAAGGTATGTTCCTATACACATCCTAGCTTCTTTCACTCAGCATACTTGATTTGATTTCTATCCATGTTTTAGCATATGTCAGCCATTCGTTCCTTCTCACTGTTGCTGTGCACTACTCCTCTGGGTGGACCACAGTTTACCTGCTTATATTTGAAAGACACTTGAGTTGTTCTCAGTTTGGGGCAGTTAGAAATAAAGTCCTTTAAATATTTATGTTAAAGTATTTGTATGGAAATACACCTTCTTTTCTCTCAAGTAATACATGGGAATAGGCCATGCATATGATCCACTTTTGGCTTTCTTTTTTTATTATTTTCTATATTCTTTGTTTACATTCCAAAGGCTTTCCCCTTTCCCAGTTGCCCCCCTCACCATATGTCCCATAAGTCCTCTTCCCCCTGCCCATTCCCCTATCACCCCCCCCACACCATTTCTCTGTTCTGGTACTCTCCTACAAAACTGGAAACTGCACCCCCACCAGCAATATGTGAATGTTCTGGTTTTTCTAATCCTTGCCAACACTTGGTGTAGTCAGATTTTTCCTTTAACTTTAGCCATTCTCATAGAGGGATGGAGTGACATTTTCTGAATTTCATTTGTGACTAGAGATATTAAAACATCTTTTCATGTGATTTTTGGTCACCCCAATTCTCTTTGGGGGGCAGGGTGTGCACATGACTGTGGAGGCCAAAGGTCAATGCTGTGTCTTCCTCAGACAAAAACAAAGACTCTCTGTCTTTGTTTGTGAGATAGTGTCCCTCACTGCCCTGGGGCTCACTGACCCAGCAGGCTGGGCTGACTGGACAGCGTGCCCCAGTGATCTTCAGGACTGTGCCTCTCCAGGTCTAGATTACACATCTTTCCATGTCACTGTGCCCAGAGTTTTGTACTTGGGTACTAGGGATTCAATCTCAGGTCCTTGTGCTTGTGCCTCAAGCACTTTACCAACTGAGCCCGTCCCCCTCTAGATACCCACCCCTGTGTTCTCTCATAAAATGTCTAGTCAAGTAGTTCCTCTTCAAAGGATTGCTTTCTTATTTCTGAGATGGAGTTTCTTATCCATCCTCACTTGGTGAAATTGTTGTGTTATGGTCCCTTTCTTCCAAAACCTGCTTTGGTCTTTCAGTTAACAATGTCTTTAGAGTAACAAGTGTTTTACTGAGGATATTTTATCTATTGTGTATTTGATGCAAATACACTTTGTCTAACAAAAATCACATACGTTTTCACCCATAGTTTAGTTTTGGGCTGCATGCTTATTGCTTGATATTTATATGGCGAAAGATAAGGACTGACACCCATCCCTTCCCATGTGGGTAGTCTATTGTACTGACAGCATTTGCTGAAAGGACTGTTCTCTCCACTCAGTTTTATTTGCCCCTTCGTCAAGTCAGTTATCCATGAATGCGTGGGTGGCAACCCCATTGGACTGACCCACTTGTCCGTCAGGTCCTACATTCACGAAGAGTAGGGCTTTGTGAGTCCCGACACTAAGTCATAGTATTCCTCTGAGCTCTTCTATATAGTGTCTTGCTGTGAGCTTGTTGTGGTTTGTTTTTGTTAGTCTGGTTTGTTTATGTTTGCACGCAAAGTAAAAATTAGTCTTCCGATTTCTACCTTTGGTAGATTGCATTAGAAATTTGCTGGGGAGAAGGGTTGCCATCTTAACTAGTACTGAGCCTTCGGGTTCTTGAATACATTGTGTGTCGCCATTTCTTTCTCTCTTCTCCCATTTTATTTTCTCTCTGACATTTTATGGGTTTTCAGTGTATAGAGAACTCTTGATGGGCAGTGGTGGTGCAGGCCTTTAATCTCAGCACATGGGAGGCAGATGCTGGTGGACCTCCCAGAGGACTCGTGAGAGCTCTCAGCCTGGGAATGGAGGGAGAAAGGAGGGAGGGAGGGAGGGAGGGAGGGAGAGAGAGAGAGAGAGAGAGAGAGAGAGAGAGAGAGAGAGAGAGATCAGCTTCCTTCTCTAGAGGAGCTGAAGGCCCAGACCCTTCCTTCAGCAGCACACTACAGAGACAGGAAGGAGTGGGCATTGGTGCCTGTTTGCCCAGAGTTCTGACTGCAAAGAGAAAGACCAAGATTGAGAACTCAGGCACTTGGGTCCAATCCCCACTCTGACGCATCTCTTACTTGGACAATGTGGTCTCTCTAAAATTTAAGTTTTCTGGTCAGCAGAAATCCCAGCAGCCCCTGGAAGGTCTCTGTGAAAATAAAATCAAGGCACTCAGAGCAATTCCAGTCACATAATAAGCAACTAATAAATATTAGCAACAGCAGCTGATTTCCTTATCAATAGCACCTTAGAGTAAGAAAGTAGGCGTATTGTCAGCTTACTAAGCAGACTGGGCCACTCAGTTAACAGCTTCAGGTATGCCTCTCATCTGCCTTGGCCATTATTGGCTGACCAGAATTTTCCAGAAGGAAATGCTATCCTTTGGATTATGTAGGGTAGTCATCAAGGGAGCCCACCATGATGGGCACATCCTGGTGTTTACCTTTACAACTGGTTCCTTTATTTACTTGCTGTATCTTGAGTATCTTGAGGGGTCTGGAGGAGGCTCTAATTGTTTTCCCCTTACTACTCCTGAAATCTAAAAGCTTGACTCCCTTAGACGATGACTTGACCCTAGAAACTGGTTCCAGAAGCCTCACTCACTACATCAAGCAGGAGAGCTGGAGGACTCCAGGACTGGCTACCTCTGGTGGCTGAGACCTTTTCTTGAATGATCTGGTCCCAGATGTTCACAGGAACAAGGTTAGAAACCAGGTTCAGCTGGTCTGTCGCTCAGAACTGCCCCCCCCAAAGCCTTCCACAAAGCACAGACCCCTGACTCCCACCCACCCTCAAAACTCCCACCCCCCCACCCTGTGCAAACCCAGTTAATGTCTTTGGTCTCAGAGAGAGCTGATAGAAAAAGCATTTGTTCCTTTGGTAAGGAGTCTGTAGGGATGCGGGAGTAAAGGCCTTTGCAGGAGTCGTAGCTCTTGTTGAAGACCATCAAAGGACCTGTGTGTCGGCCTCAGGCCTGATGACTGTTGAACCTCCCCGTTGCTTGGTGCCCTTGCTTCTGAGCTCACGGTAGACGGGAGGGGCGAGCAGCCATCCATGGCGGCGGCGGTTTGTCAGCAGTTTTCACCTCACACCATCAGCTGGCTAGGCAAGCATGTAAACAAGAGGACTGGGCTGGAGAAACACAAGCGGGAAAGAAAAGTTGTTTGGTCTGCTGTCTGGAGCAGTCCATCCCAGGCCAAGAGGAAAACCGAGCAGTAACAACAGGGAGTTCAGGGCTGTGCTCACATCCGTGACGCCTTCTCTAACGGTGCTGGGGAGCTCTCCCAAGACGACAAGCCCCTGGCTCATCCTCTCCACTGTCATGACCTGAAAAGCTCCCATCTGTCTGGAAAGGAAGGAAATGTCATCTGAGTCCACGAATGGGGGCGGGGGGGCGGGGGGGGTGGTGTAAAGAAACTTCAGTTCTGCCGAAGGTCAACAGGTGCCGGTGTTTTACAAATATGTGTTGTCATTTGGAAATCCATCATTGTATCTAGTACCCAGAAAACAGTTAGAGTAATGGAAGTTCAAGGCCAGTCCCCGTTCTACAGCAAGACACTGTTTTTAAAAGGTGGGCGTGGGGGGGGGATAACATCAATGATGTACCCTTCCAGGAAAAACAAACTTTCTAAAGGACACACGTTTCCATTACTTCGATAAAGCATATGGACAATCATTCTATTTATTTAAGTGACTCAGTACATGGCTATGGTGTAATAACTAATGGTAAGGCGTCCACAGGCCTAGCAGTGGTTTGCCCAAGCATTAAATGATCCCTGGTCATGGTTACTTTATTTAATGTCATTTTCAGATCTTACATAAACTCTGCAAGCTCCCCTTTATCTTCATGATGTATGGCCAGGACTCTGCTTATGGCCCCAGATACATCTATCTGTTATCTCTGCCTTCTAGCAATTACCACTGTGGACTAGAACAGCAGTTCTCAACTCAACTGTGGCAGTAAGATGAAATCCCCTAGGGATTATATGTTCCTGGATCACATCCCCCAAGCTGTGGCTCTACCAGTATGGGGTGTTGCCTAGACACTCCCATCCCTTAAACCTCCTTAGTTGTTTCTGTAGAGAAGTCTAGTCTGGGGACCACGGGAAATATGAAAATGATAACCTATCTGTTAGAAATGTGCATAACGTCAGGTTAACATGATCTGAGACTCTCCTATAAATACGTCTAGCATCTTAACCTCCTGCTGCGTGCTTAGAGAACTCAGGTCTCGTCTTCTTCTTCCTGCTGCTACGGGAACTCGACCTCAGGTTAGGGAGAGACAGGTGAAGCCGTAGTTAGATGCTTCTGACGGCAGGGCTCTAGCTAGCTTTGAATCTCAACTGTGGCACTTTCTGTGTGACTTTGAATGAGCATTTTTAACCTTTCTGTGCCTCGGCCTTAAAGGAAAAGTGACAAGTGTGAGAAGGATTCAGTGGGCCTGCGCAGAGCGGCATGTGACAAACCGTCTGTCCTCCAGAGCCTGCAGGGACCTGGATTCCCTCCAGATGGTTAAGGTAGAGAAGCAGGGCCGTGATGGCACCCAGAGGTTAGCAACCGTAGGAAGCTGCTTTTAACCTAGGCAAGAACAGGAAGCGGATTGTCAGGACTTAGGGCGAGCAGGAGCTGGGCAGTTATAGCAACTGACGGAGATGAGGCCCGGCCAGGCACAAACCAGCCATCCCAGCCTTCAGGAGGCAGAAATAAGAGGATGGCAATCTTAAGTCCAGGCTGCACTGTGTAAAGAGACATCATCTCAAAAATGGTGGAGGGAGCTGGAGATGTTGCTCACTGTGTGCGAGGTGCTGAGTGCAATCTCCAACCAGCATCCCCTCTCTGTCACACTCACACTCACACACACACACACACACACACACACACAGTATAAATGGAAAGAGAGAAGAGGACACAACGCAGAGAGGAAATCCCTAGCCTCTTTCCTTCCAGCCTCTCTCTGCTCCGTCCCGGAGGCGCACTCTGGCTGGCCACCCACAGAAGCCAAAGAGAAAGTGGAACCCACAAGCATAGGACAGAGGAAGAAGCAGGTGGGTGGGGAGGCGGACAGAGTCACCAGCACAGCGAGCTGCATTCATCGCCCCTGGGCCTGAGAAGTTCACTGGGAGCCAGCTAGGTTACATAGCACGAGCTGTGACACCCGAGACAGACTGGTCGCCCCCTCATCGGTCCTCATTCCCAAAACTAAGATGGGCCAACACTGTGATGGCGAATGTTAAATTCTTTTTATAAGTGCCACAAGTGCTGGTGGCATGTATAAGACCCCACGCATATCCTGTCACCGCCGGGGGCTAGTCCCCGCCCCTCTCTTGTGCCTTCTTCCTGCGCTCCTCTTCCACCATCCCTCTGAAGAGCTAAACGCAGACGCAGACGACGTGCCTCCTCCTCACTGCCTCACGAGTCCTGCCTCCTGGAGCGGAGCTGGCAGCATCCTCTGTAATGTCTTCCCGTACCACTTTCCTGTCCCCAAATGCCTCCTTTCTCTTTTTTCCCCCCCCACTCGTGAATGTTGACCTTTAGTACAATGGAGACTCTAGTCATCCACCCTCTCAGGCCCTACACAAGCAGCCATTCCTAGCTCCACTCACATCAGCTCCACAAAACCTTGTGAGGCGCTTCGGCAGCTGCCAAGGTCGGAGTGGTCTCAGCAGAAGCACAGGTTCTTCTGGTAGCTTCCGTTGTCTGTGCCAGGGCCAGAGGTGGCTCTTGCAGGAGGCATCCCTGCCCTAGGCAAGCTCTCTCTGGGCTTCAGCACTGCCCTGGTCTACAGACCCAGGTGACCAACATTTAGGTTCCCACCAGGGTCTCAGAACTTGTGATGTGTGTGCTTAAGTCAGACCCTCTGCAATGAGTCTTTCTTTGTTTCCGGCATTAGAGGTTTTCCAGATCCTACAACCACATATTCCCTTACCAGACTTGATTAAACTATTCATCTTTCCTTTTTACTGAGCGTCTCTCCAAGCCCGTCGGCCCCTCCTCCCGGCACACACTCATTGTGCTTGGCCAGTGGCCGTTACCCTGACCTGTTCTCCCTTGCATGTCTAGTGATGGCTATGACTATGCTTTCCCAGGGAAAGAATGGTAACCCACTCTTGGTGCCTCCCGGGACTGTGTACTTTAGTGCCTGTGCAGCGTGGGAGACCTCCAGACAAAGCAAAGTCTTGATGTTCAGTTCTGACATTTGGCAAGATTGTAACAAGTTAGCCAATCACACCCTGTAGCCTAAGCATTCAATCCATCCTTGTTCTCAAAGACTTGTTTTAGATTAGGGAAGGTTGATAGGGCAGGAGGGGGAGAGGGAGCTTTTATATTCTGTATTAGAAGGACCATTCATACTCCATGTTGTAAGAGGAATATGCATGCGCATGTTATCGATACCTCAGCGCACCATAGTTAACAGTTTGGTCGTTCTGAGTGACTCTCCAGCCATGGGATAGATAGATAGATAGTACTTCCAAGTAGCATCCAAGCCAAGACACCCAGGTTAAGGGAGGATTGATGAGAGCAACGGACATCACCCATCTCAGGAGTGGTTGGCCACCTAGTCCGAGGGGGAAAGACTGAGCTCCCAAATGAGTCTTCATGTCCCCTTCCCTGTATAATCAGCTGTCTGGAGAGTTGGAGATGAGATGGGATGCACTTTGCATCAGGTGTTAATTCATGGCCGTCTCGGGTCCAAGTTCTCTGAATAAAGTACACCTTAAAGATTCCATTCTTGCCGGGCGGTAGTGGCGCACACCTTTAATCCCAGCACTTGGGAGGCAGAGGCAGGCCGATTTCTGAGTTCGAGGCCAGCCTGGTCTACAGAGTGAGTTCCGGGACAGCCAGGGCTATACAGAGAAACCCTGTCTCAAAAAAAAAAAAAAAAAAAAAAAAGATTCCATTATTCACTGGCATTTGTGGCCACAGCATAAGCGTATCCTGGTTACAGGAAGATGGTGTGTGATAATTTGGGTTAGCACAGAATGAACGCTGCTTAAATAGAACAACGATAACAAAACTGCATCATGTTTCCAAAAAAAAATAAAAAAATCCATGACATTAGCATTTTCATGAGTGAAGACCCATTTCTTTTTTTTAAATAAAGTTTTTAATCTGTTTGTTTATTTTATGCATATGAGTGCACCACCATTGCTCTCTTCAGACACACCAGAAGAGGGCACCAGGCCCGTTACAGATGGTCGTGAGCCGCCATGTGGTTGCTAGGAATTGAACTCAGGACTACTGGAAGAGCAAGCGGTGCTCTTAACTGCTGAGCCACCTCTCCAGCCCTGAAAACCATTTCTTACTCCAGGACCATAGACTTTTTGATGGACTTCCTCATCTTTATTTACATATTCATAATCTAGGTGGCTAATTTCGTGCTCCTGCTTTCAAATTTCGTGTGTTGGTTGACATTTTGAATTCATGACGGTATTGCATGCCTACAGAAGGTCGATCTGTTGGTAGCTGAAGATGGATCTCGAGATGGCTTCTTAAGGATAAAACATTCTAAAGTAGGGATGATGTGACCCCCTCTTCCTGTTGACGGAGGTAGAGGTGGGGTTTGTACTTGTCCAGTTCCCCCTTCCTTCGATGTGGTCTCTCAGCAAAACCAGCCCCTTCCCTATGGGTCGCTGCATCGATAGACAAGGAAAAACAAAGCTTAGTTTTGAGCAGTCTTGTGTGACTCCAAAGAATGTCTCAGCTCCCAGTTCATACAGAGGAACGCAAATACAAGCAAACCACCACCTCTGTCATAATAGCGCCTGCTCTTATATACTGGAGACTCCTGCTTCACATCTGTCCCAGCTGCTGAAGTTGGCTGCTGAGCTTGCTGCCAATTATCTATCTCCCCAGTGAGAAAGGAATATGTAGTATATACTCATGGTATAACATATGATGCTTTGAGATTATATGGAAGAATAGTTCAATCAAGTTAAAGTATCCATTACCCTGACCTAGCACATTGATCTTTTTGTCCATAGGACTCTGAACGTCTACTCTTTCGGCGATTTTTAGGTATATTTTTCCTTTACTGTTAACTATAGCCACCATGTTGGGCAAAAGATCCTTGAGTGTGTTCATCTTTACAGCTTTGTGTCCCTTGAGACACATTCCCTCCCTACTCATCAGCCCCACCTACTCAGTGCTTTTAAGTGCTCATATAAAATGGCATTATGGGGCTATTTGCTTTCTTGTCATTGGCCTATTTGACTATGTGTGAAGTTCCCCGGGTTTGTCTGTATTGTCCCAGATAACTGAGGAAATATTGAAGACTGAGTAACAGTCTGGGTGAGTATGTGTTGTATGTGTGTGTTTTCACATCTTCTTTATCAGCCCATTTATCAGCAGATGTACAGCTCGTTTCCATATCTTTCCTAGTGCAAACAGTACAGCAGTGACGAGGATACAGATAACTCTTGACATGCTAAGCTCATTTCCTTTGGACAGATATCAAGTAGTAGGATTAGTATATCATATACTAACTCTGTTTTCAATTTTTTGAAGCATCTGCATACCATTTTTTTTTCATAATGGCTACACCAGCTTCCTTCCATCCAACCATGGACAAAGATCCCTTTGTCTCCTCATTCTTGCTGGCATTTGATGATTGGGAAGTTTGGGGTCTGGCTGTCTGGACAGATGTGCTGTGCTTCTCCTTGTGCTGCTCAGGCCTTGCTCTGCTCAGCATACCCTACTTGGAGCACTGTTCTTTAAACACAGTGGGCCCAAGGGGCAGGTGAACTGAGGCATGGATCAAGAAACTTCTCAGTGGGAAATGGAGACTCTCGGGTCTTCATCCTCCTGGAAAGCAGGAAGCACATGTAGCCACCTGTAATCAAGTGATCTTTACCCATAATGTCACACCCTTGCCTGTTGGAAGGACCCAGAGTATGTGATCCCTGCTCCATTAACCTTGTACCGAGGGCTGATGTCTGACTCGTGACTGGGGCATCGTTTCCAAGTCTGAGTAAGAATCTAAGGGCATAGCCTTGGATAACCCTTCAGAGCAGATACAGTCACACTCCCTGTCCATGGGGGTGGATGGAGCAGGGACCAGATCACCAGTCTGAAATCCTATCTGTGATAACAAACCACTTTTATTACTTCTGTAAAACTTTGAGATGAGACTACGTGCAAACGCAACATGTTCCAATGAGGCTCATAGCAAACAGCTACTTCAGTTCCAACCTGGTTCCTGGGTTTCAGGATGAGTGGACTCTTGCAACTTACCCTCAATGGAACAGTTTGATTTTGCTCTGAAACAATTTTAAGAAAATGACCCAGACAGAAGAGCCCACCGTTATCTCACTGTAGCGTTTACCTGAGTGGCACCATTCGAATGGGATAGAACAACTCTGGATGGGGAAGAGCTGTTGGTGTGGGCAACTCGGAAAGTTCTACAGCTATACACAAAAGAACACAGAGCACTGCAGATTCCTGTCCGCTCATCATGGCATGTGTGGAAAGGAGGCTTTTAGGGGGTGGGGAATGGGGGGGTGGATTGAGGTGTTTCCCAAAGAGCAAGCCCAGACCAGGTGATGCTCCAAGGATACAGGTGCCCTGTGAGTTAACTGGGTGTCTATTTCTGCCTCCGGTTGTGTCAACAATGCCTTGGGCAATGTGGATCTTGATAATATTGACTCAAAACCTTGAACTAATGAAGTCATCCTGAGTCACTCACAGGATGGACTCTGCCAGCTGGAGAAGGAGCACGGAGTTCAGCCCAGGGCGGGGCAGTGTCAAGAGCAGCTCGAGGGAGTCGGCCGAGATACGGTCACAAGCCTTGGCCTCCGAGGCATTGTGTGTGTGTGTGTGGCATTTGTCACGATCCAGACTGCCCTTGCTGGATTTGTTTTGGTAAAAGCTCAGTAGAGAGGCATTATTTATTTCCAAGCCTGGTCTTTCATTTTTAGAGTAAGCAGTCTTTTGGTGCTAGTTATCATAATGTTTAATGTTTTTTATTGTTGTCTGGCTATTTTAGAAAAAAAAAAGTTTTATTATGTAGTACAGGCTGGCCTAGAGCTCACTACGTAGATCAAGGTGGTAATCTTCCGAGGATTGTAGGTATGTGCCGTGTGTGTGTGTGTGTGTGTGTGTGTGTGTGTGTATACAATTTTCAAGAATGTATCTGTGAGTGCTGAGCATGGTGGCTCTCACTTAGAATACCAGCATCAGAAATTTGAGACAATCCTCCGCTATCTAGCAATTGTGAGGTTAGTCTAAGGACTGTCTCCAGAAATTCCAAAATTAAAAGAAAATCAGATCAAAAAACCAAAAATACATCTGTTAGGTTTAAGTACTCAACACTATGGAGGTAGATAATCATATGCCCATTTAAGTCTCAATATCACAAGCCTAGAGCTATTCCCAAATATCTCTACCTTGTCCTACCCAGTCTACCTTCAAGGAACCAGGTTAACGAGTCAACAGTTAAATACTAGGTTCTTTTTCTTCCCATAGGCTGGCACAGAGCCCATGGTCCCTTTGAAGATCTGCTAATAACCTATAAAAACAAATGGAGCCTAGTGACCAACAGTCCCCAGACCCCGCCGCCATAGGAGGCAGGCTCAGGCATGCACAGGCCAACAATTTCGAGGGTCTGGAGAGAAGCCGTCAGTTGAACCTGGAGAGAAGGGAAAAGCAAGCAGGCAGTTACAGGGGACTAAAAGGAGTTCAAACAATCCAGTGTGTGTGGGGGATGAAGAGCTCTCTTCTTTGCACCCTCGAGGGAGTGTGCGCTGAACTATGACCAGAATGAAGCCGGCAACAGGAAGGGGGCCTCCCAGGGCAGCTCCCAGCCATTCTTCCTTGAACACAGAGACTCCTCTGTGGTCTCACTTTTTTTTGGCTCTGAACCTTGGTCACATATTTCTAGGGGCTGTGTAAGCCAAGGACAGTGGAGAGGGCAGCAAGAAACCAATCAACCTGATGTTAGGGAGGAAGGAAAGACATGCCTGCTGGTATTCGTGAAAAATGGGACTTCCTCTTTTTTTTTTTTTTTCCTAGTTAATGACCTTGAAGTAAATTCATCAGGCACAACTTGCCTAGTCCAAAGAGAGAGGAAACCCTCGCTGCCAATCTGGACCAGTGCAGCTGTGCACATAGCCAGAGACAAGACATTGCCCAAGCATAGCGAAAGGAGGAAGCAGTTGTTTCGTTGCCTCTGGAGGTTTTGAGAGCATAGAGCCTGTGACATCACATCTTCCACTCAGCCTGGCCTTTCCTAGAAGAAGCATTGACAGGTGAAAGAAGTGTGAGATTAAAAAATGACAGATGAAACGGGCCATGGTGGCACAGACCTTTATTTAATCCCAGTGGAGATTGGGAAGGCTGGAGGATCAATACGAACCCAGCGTGTTTGAGGTTAGCCTGGCATCTATGAATGAGACGCCATCTTTCAAAAGTAAAAAGATGTGTCAGTGGACGTGAGGAGCAGGATGGATTCGTTTTCGCCACATAACAAGTTCTCCTTTGAGACATGGAAACCCTGACTTTTCAACTTAGACAAAAGAAAGTCCCTCCCTAGGCTGGGGATCCATCCAAGGGAGAAAGCAAAGAGGGAGGAGTTATTGGCTTGGCAGGCCAGCTTGACCATGGCCTGGCTTGTGAAAGGACACTGTCTACTGTCGGGGGACCACCAAGGAGGAGCTTGGGAAAACATATCAATATATAAGAAGCACAGGCAAAGCTGTGTCCTGCGGCTCGGGGCTGTTTGTCAATACTCCGGCCCAGTTTATAGAGCAGCGGCACGAACGCAGAACTGCACGATACGGTCATCCTTCAACTATGCATGTGTTTACCATCCCCTTACCAACAACAGCTGGGGAAATGGCTGGGTGACACGGGGGAGGAGAGAGCTGAGCAAGCCAGGGAGGCCAGCCTCTAGGATAAAGACTTACAGTGTCCTTGATGAGCTGGGCTTCAGACCCAGCCACCTGTCACTATTTCAGCAGGACCGTGACTCTGCTTTTCACAGAGACAGGAGGGGTGGACTCACTACCAAGTCAGTTATCCTGCAGCTTAACATCCTCCTGCCTTAGTTTGCTAAGGGCTGTGATTAGGTCCATGAATCACCATGCCTAGCAAGGCTAAGGACTTTCTAACCTTCATACTTTCAACTCTTACATTGATCGATTCCCTCTCAGAACGCCCCACCTTCTGCAGATCCAACTGTGAAGCCCTTTAGAGTGCGCCTTCTCCTCGTCTCTTGGAGCATTGCCCTCCAAGAAGTTAACCAGGCTCTGCCTAAAGCTGGGCACTGCTAAGACCGTCCCCAGCCATGGTCCCGAAGACTTCTGCAGCAGACACAGACCCACTGGGAGTGGGTTCCTCTGCCCTATTGAAGCAGGGCAAACACATGAGTAGAGGGATCTGAGCTCTCTGGATTGTGCCCATTGAAGGCAATACTCTGGCGCCATTTATCCACAGCTAGCCTTTGCGTTCCTATCCTTGTTTAGAACGCCCAGCCTCCCACCCTGATATCCACCCATTCCCTTCTGTGGTCTTCTAATTTCTCTGCTTCCTGCTTAAAGTCTTGGGTTCGGAAGCATCTCTAAGGCACAGGTGCCGCACAGTGAGGTCAGCAACCTGAAGGGTGAATGGTATCCATCCCAGTGCCTTGTTGATTCCATGAATGTTCCTCATGATGACGAGTGACAACTTTGAAGGCCTCTTCCCTGCACAGTCAGCTTCCACACACAGATAGACACCCGGGGAGTTTCCTTACTTCAGAGCTACATCACTGGAGGCCCATAAGACAAGTAGGTTCCTTCAAGGTCTTGGCTGGGCTGAACATGTCTGCTTGTTTGTTTTAGGTAGGTAAGTGTGGCTATCATTCCTGGGAATGGATATGCTGGGAAGTACAGGATCACTGGAGGCTCTTTGAAAATTCAGAACAATATGGTGGTACCCAAGAATCCCCAACACACTGAAGAGAGGAGGAGAACTTGGCGATACTGTGCTTCTAGCTCCTGTAGGTCAGTCAGTCACTACTTACTATTTTGTAATCAAAGCCACTGCAGTCGGCCTGGTTTCTCAGTTGGAGTTGGCGAGTTGCTAGAAGAAGTCTATGCAAACCCTTTCTTTTTTTGGTTGGGCTTTGCTTTCTCTTCTGTTTATCAATAAGGGATATTTATTTCTTAGGCTTTATTCTTCAGCGGAAGTTAAGAGATTATTCTTAGAAAGTCCCTAGGGGGGAAAAAACGAGTCACTGTGAGTTAGCACACTCTCAGAACATAAGCTGGAACAAACCAACCAGAGAGGAAGCCATGTTACCGTCATACACTGGGTTTCTCTTCGAGAATAGGACAGAACACAGAACAAACTAAAGCGACCTGATTCTCTCTCACTCCTTTTCCCCAAATTGCCAGCAGCTCTTTGAAGAACCTGCAGCATCCAAGGGTAAAATGGCGCTGTTTACGTGTGGCAGATAGCAGTAAGAACAACCTATTGCCTGCCTGACCAGAGTCTAGATCAGAGTTGCAATAGGACAAACTATGTAGAAGGGCCATTGCAGAGATCAAAGGTCAACTCTCTCATACTGCTGCTGACATTCCAACCCCAAACTTCGTGTGTGTGTGTGTGTGTGTGTGTGTGTGTGTGTATCTGTGTCTGTGTGCACTCATACTAACATGTGCAGATGTGTGCATGCAGAGACCAGGGCTCAACATTGAACGTGCTCCTTAATTACTCCCCATCTTAGTATTTAAGCATGGTCTCTCCCTGAACCCAGAGTTCACTGATTCAGCTAGACTTGCTACCCAGGATCCTCCTGTCTCTGCCTCCAAGCTCTGGGATGACAGGTGCACGTAGCCACACCAAAGTTTTATGTTATCTGTGCTTTGGGTCACACTGAGGACCTTATGGCTATGTGGCCAGCCATCTCTCTCAGTCTCCCCTTGAGCCCATTCTCCCTGGATTCTGACATTCACTGAATTCATTAGAATCAAGGTGCTTGGTCCATTGCTACACATTTCAAAGAAATCTGCACTTTTGTATGAGAAATGCTTTTGGGAACCCCAGCCCTTCTTTCTAAATTCAAACATCCCAATTCTCCAATCTTCGACTTTACTTACATTTCTTATAAACAAAGTCTCTCCTTCCAGTTTCAAGAAGATTAGATTTTCCCTCCCCTCTGGCACCAGATTAAAAGCCCAAGATAAGATATAATGCTCCCTTTTCAGTCAGTTGAAATAAATATAACTTCATTGCTTTTCTTCGAGCGCTGGCAAATTCTTTATTGTCTTCAAGAGCCAATAACTTGAGCTCACTATTATTTGAGCTTTTATTAATAAATGACTTTTTATGAGTGTAGTGATTCTGACTGGTGTTTATAGGTCCAGAGTTCGGATCCCAGAACCCATACTAACTATAAAATGCATGGTGGCCTGACAGCCTGCCTATGATCTCAGCCTTAGAAAGCACAGAGGATCTATAGAAGCCAGCTGGAGATAATAAACATATCACACACACACACACACACACACACACACACACACACAAATAGAAAAGGACAAAATAATGTACTGATTCTATTGTTTGTTTTGATTGTCAGATTTCCGATGTTATAATGGCTGCCAGATTAAGAATCGGGGAATTCTTCATTATAAATTAACTGTGTTTGATGGTTTGAAAGAGATTGGCCTTCCCCCCCCCCATGGGCTCGCCTATTTGAATGCTAGTTCTCCAGTTAAGAAAGATTAGGAGGTATGGTTTTAATGGAGGAAGTACATCACTATGGCTGAGTGTTGACATTCCAAAAGCCCATGCTATTGCCAGGAAGCTCTCTCTGCCTCGTGCTTGTTGGTCAGATGTAAGCTGTCCGCTACTGCTCCAACAGCATACCTCCCTGCTGCCGTGTTCCCTGCCGTGATGGTCATGGACTCACCTGTACGTGCCCATTAAATGCTTTTTTTTTTTTTTCCCATAATTTGCCTTGGCCATCGTGCTTTGTCATGGCAATGGACGAACAACCAAGTTAGACAAAATATCAATCCATAAAAGATGGTTAGAGAAGCTACAGAAACTTGAATGAGAGAGAATGGTGGGGAGAGTCAGGCAGAACCAGCGTGCTACTGCTGGGAGGTGGTTATATCCTAGGAGCTGGCGCTTTGCTTTGAAACCTGAGAAACGTAGTCATCTCTGTGTCTGGGGTAGTATCACCATCTTCTACTGAAACCATTCCTCACCTACATGGCTAAGGCTAGCCTCAAATTCCTAATCTTCCTCTGTCAGCCTCCCCCAGGCCGAAATTACTGAAATTCCACAGCCAGGCAGAAAAGCACTTTAAAGCTGTGTGAGGTGTCTTTTCTCCGTGTGCATGGGAAGCCTTAGGGTGCTGTGGTAGTTTTGAATAGGAATGGCCCCCATACATTCTTGTGTTTGAATGCTCCGCTGGTAGGGAATGGCACTATTAGGAGGTGTGGCTTTTTCAGAGGAGGCGTGGCCTTGTTGGAGGAAGTGTGCCACTGTGGGCTAGGTTCTTGAGGGCTCAAATGCTCAAGCTATACCCAGTGTGGCACACAATCCTCTTTTTCTCCTTTGGATCAAGATGTAGAACTCTTAAGCCCCTTCTCCAGGGGCGCGGTATGCCTACGTCTCCAGCTGTGCTCCCTACCATGAACAGAATCAATTAAACCTCTACACCTGTAAGGCAGCCCCAATTAAATGTTTTCTTTTATAAGAGGTGTCATGGTCATGGTGTCTCTTCAGAGCAATAAAACCCCAACTAAGACAATGTGTACAACCTTATCTAAAGACAGATATTTTGCCTGATTACAAATAGCAGTGCTGAGGAAGGCACTGGGAGAATGGTTGTCCCCCTTCCTCCTTGGCGTTCTACACTATAATCTAAGTATCGTATCACAGGAGGCATTTTGCATGGCACTCCTTTCCACCAACAGAATGCTATTCAAGAATGACGTGAATGATAGCTGAAGTCATCGTTGTCAATTATAAAATACCCGTTTCAAATATTTTCAATATTTTTGCATCCTTTGTACTAAACTAATATTTCCTCCTGTGCTGAACCAGTCATGAGGATGTTGAAATGAATCCAAATCTGGGATAAAATGGAGAAGGGTTATCTTGCTAGAGTAAATGCTGGAAATCAACACAAGGTGGATGGATTAGACCATGCTGCAGAACATTAATCTTTTAGGGTCATAAAGGTGTGCTAAGGAGACTTGGGAAACAGCTAAGTTCCATCAGGCTAATGTTCTCAACTCTTTGCAGTTAGAGTCACCCTCTGTTCCATATTCGTGAGGGTTTGGTTCCAGGGCCCACACAAATGCTAACTCTGCACTGCCCGGTGCCTTGAGCACCCTGCCATGAATATTCTCTCTCACACCAGATGTTACCGTTGTCAGCCCTTCAGAGACAGGATCCGCACAAGTTTGACTTTCTGACCCACCATAAGCTCAAAGAGAACTAATACTGTATAAAACTGAGCTCAACTTGAAATGGTCTGGACTTGCTAAAGGTTGAAACCTGGGGTGCCTGAAGTGTCCCCTTTGACTGCCTTCTTAAGTTCAACACACACTTATGGAATATGCTTAAAATCAACTTGACCTGATCTTGATTTAACATTGGTAAGTGGTGTCTGTCTAGAAAATGATCCATTTTTGTGTAGATTTTTCAGCTTTGTAGGCTTTTGAAGTAAGACCTAATGATTTTTTTTTCTGAAATTCCTCAGTGTCTGTTGTTTTGTCTCCCTTCTGATTGTAGTTTTGTTCATTTGGATGCTGTCTCTGTGCCTTTTAGTTCGTTTGCCTAAGGGTTTATCTGTTTTGTTGATTTTTCTCAAATAACCAGCTCTTGGTGTTGTTGTGTTGTTCTCTTTGTTTCTACTTGGTTGACTTCAGCCCTGAGAATGACTATTTCCTCCTGTCTACTCCTTTTGGGTGTGTTTGCTTCTTTTTGTTCTAGAGCGTTCAGGTATGCTGTTGAATTGCTAGCATGGGACCTCTCCAATTTCTTTGTAAAGGCTGCAAAGCTTAGCCTAGCCCTAGAAGCTTGGCTTTCTCCCTCAGCACTCAGGTATTCTGTGTTATCCTACTACCATTATTAAACAATACAAATTATCTAAACTATATTCAATAAACCAAAGTATGATTCCTAAGATATTCTTGGATTTTATTTGAGAATTTCATTCATGTGCTCAAGGAAGGATTAGCTTCTTATATTTGGAAAGATTTTGACCTTGTCAAAGAGTCAGACCAAGAATTCAGTCCTTCTACTATTTAATATGCACAAGAGATACTTGTTCTCTACAGGATTAGACTGGGTGATATGTCACAAGCCATTTCGGGCTTAGTTCTCTTTAAGAGGCCTGTCTGCAGGGAGACAGAGCAGAATGACTGTAGCTGAAAGGCAGTCACAGACATCAAGGGATACTGTTTTCAGAAAGAGCAGCTAAAGGTAGAACCCGAAAATGCTGGAGTTTTCATGTTTGAAGGCATAAACCAGGCAAGGAATCCCACCATATATAGGCTTTCTTGAAACATATGCTATAAAATTTGTTGGGCTGACAGCAAGATCTTTTCTTGAGTACAGCCATTCTTCTTCTGTATCTGGGATCTTTCGGCTAACTCAAAGTGCTGTCCTTACGTAGTCCTTAAGTGAACAAAGGTAAAGATCATTTCCTACACACGTGCCAGTCAGATCTAGTCTTGCTGCATTAACTTACTGATTAATGGAACTGTCAGTTTTCCAAGGATGGCGGGGCATCCTTGGCCACTTGAAAATGAGATCAGAGACACCCTCAGTCAAGGTCACTCAAGTTATCACTGGAAACAACTACCCTTGGTTGGATTTGCATAACTGGTTATGTCTCCATTTTCTGTCCTTTCCTGAGATCCTGAGTTGCTTCATAGTTTGAGAGCCTAATTAGAAGCCAATATAAAATGTTAAAGAGTGTTCTCAATAAATACACGGGTAGATACTAAAAAGGCTGATGTAGGGGGATTGCTACAAATTTGAGCCCAACCGGGGCCACAAAGTGAGTTAGTTCAAGGCTAGACTGATACACATAACAAAGCTCTGTCTATAAACAAACTAGCAACCACCCACATTCCTAGTAGCCAAGACACAAAACAAAACAAAAGCACCAACTCTGAAAGAGCTTTCATATCTAGGACAGAATCCTCTCCTCTAGGCTCAAGCTAGCAAATAGACTAATTATCTGTTTTAATAGTTCCTTTTTTTAAGGTTTTAGGGTGGAGTTTCTTGACATCACCATGATTAACATTCGGTTCTTTGTCTCATGCTAGCCTGAACTTGAAGGGCTAATATCTCCATACAGCTCAAGAAAGTAGCCATTAAGCCATCACCACCTAAATGCTTCCCTTATCACTGTGCTAGAACAAAGGAAGAAAGGAATGACATATGTGGCTCATGGTTTCAGAGAGAACTTCTGGATACAGGGACCTCACTCAGAGCAGGTATCCCAATTGTTGGCATCCAATATTCTCATTGACACACAAAGAAACACACAAAGGAAAGAAAGTAACCCAGATAGACACTTTAATTTCGCAAAAAGTGATTGCTACAACCCAAACTAAGCAGCACATATGGCCAAGGTAGCCTCTGGCATTTAACCCTAACTCAAAGTAGATCTTGGCTGCTCCTCATTGGCTGCCGTTCAACCTCACAGTCTACTCCTGATTGGATAGTTTGGAAAGCAGCACAAAGGAGATGCCCTGAGCCATCATCAAGTTGGGAGAAGGCAGCCAGGCCTTTGCATAAACAAAAGTTGGGAAAGATTTAAAGATTACATTGCATAAGAGTTTTATAAGGCTGGGGAGATTTATGGAATATTGGTCCTTGGGCTAGCCATGCCAGCCACTTTTGATACATTAAAAAATGAATTCATAATTAATACTCCTTAGAAACTTCTTGACAGACACACCTAGAGATGGATGAAAAAAAATCTCTCTGATCTAACTAACTGACAATATTAACTGTTCACATTCCTCCTCTGGAAGGGAAATATTTACTTTAAATATAAAGTATCGAAAGTTTTTTTTTTTTTTTGGTTTTTTTGTTTTTTTGTTTGTTTGTTTTAATTTTACCATACACCCCAAGCTTGCCTCAACCTTGGAATTCTTATTCCACCCCAGTCTTCGGGTCACAGGTGTGTGCCTTCATGCTCTGTCACTTAATTGAGTTTTTTGTTCGTTTTGTATTTAGTTTTATCAAATAGTCTCGCACTGTAGCTCGGACTGGCCAAGTCACTATCCATTCTAGGCAGAGATCACACTCACAGAAATCCTCCTGCCTTCACCTCTTGAGTGTTAGGATGGGTTAGCATGAACTGCCAAGTCTCGTGAGCCATTATAGTTATCAGTGTTTGTTTTAGTTACTTTTTTATTACTGTAATAGGACACCATAGCCAAGGCAACTTATGAAAGAAAGCATTTAATCTGGGACTCACAGTTCCAGAGGGTGGTGGAGACCATCACCATCGTGGTGAGGAGCATGGCAGCAGACAGGTAGACATGGCCCTGAAGCATTAGCCAAGAGCTTACATCTGACCCATAAGCATGGGGGGGGAGAGAGAGAGAGAGAGAAAGAAAGAGAGAGAGAGAGAGAGAGAGAGAGAGAGAGAGAGAGAGAGAGAACGAGAGAACTAATTGGGAATGTCATAATCTTTTGGAATCTCAAAGGCTACCACCAAGTGACATACCTCCTCCAAAAAAGCCACACTTTCTAATCTTTCCCAACTTGGGATATAGAATTTAAATATATGAGCCTATGGAGTTGGGTGGGAAGAGGGATTCTCATTCAAACTACCACAGTGTTAGAAAAACGATTGGCTTGATAGGAAGAATGGAGTTTGGTTACTGATGGGATGATATAATTTGTGATAGAGATGTCCTCTCCTTTCCTTCCCAATCTACCCACTGGAAATTGAAAACACCCTCAATTAAATAGGCACTGACTGCACCAACCTATAGGTCATCACATCTGAGCTGCCCGGCACACAAAGGGTGTCATTTTCATCCCTCTCTTGGTTGGTCTTCTTCTTCTTTAATAAGGGGGGTTATTTTTATGTGAGCTGTTCTGGAACGCACTAAAATTTGGAAACAGGCTGGTCCCAAATTTTTGGAGATCTGCCTCCTGAGTGTGGGCCTGAAAGATCCAAGTGTTATTGGGTACTTTAAAAAAAAAAAAATAACTGCTGTTGTCTCTGGTGAGACTCACAAGAGAAGACTGACCATGCTAGGAAAAAACTTCAGTTAAGATTTGACATACAGTTTTTGAGTGAATGTGTATCAATTTCACGTGGCTGGAAAGCTACCCATTCAAATCCACTCATCCTGGTTTGGGACCAGTCTGTCCATATTTACATGTGACTCTTGCACCTTTTTCTTTAGCTGCACGTCCCACAGCTGTTTGGTGTCAATTCTATTTTAAGTGAATATATAATCCTGAATTCTTTATTTTGACTCTTTTTTTTTCCCTAACCCACTTCAATTGGTTTTCAAGACACAGTATTGGCAAATAAGACCCACAGACGCTAGTTCATGAGCTGTTGAACTTTGATAATTACTACCTATGCTTTTCTTACAACTCAGCAAGAGGTCAAATTCCTGGTGACCATCTCTGTTTTCGGGCTCCTATGGGACCTGCTCTACCACACTGGAGCTCGGTGTCACTCTGCAGTGGCCTCAGTCTAGAGATTCTCAGAGAATCTTCTGGGCCTGGATTCCAATTTAGACCATACTACTCATTAGATATGTGATCGTGGAGAATTTTCTTTAGCTCCAATGTGCCTCAGTGTCCTTAAAACAGACCTAAGATAGTAGCATCTTTGTAGGGTCAAATCATGTGATTGAACAAAATCATATAAAAGTAATGCCTTTGACAGAACCAATGTGATGGAATCCCATCATAGTCTATAGCCTAGTGATGCTGTAGACACCTTAGTTTGTGTATGCTCCATGCATGGTTCCTTTGATGGCTAAATCGTCCAATGATGTATTTCTTAGAATGTGTCCCCACACTATGACTCATGACTGTGCTATTAGAGTTTATACCTTCATCGTACACTTACTTTTGGAATTTTTTAATAGACTTTCATCCTGAGACATAAAATATATTCATGGAGTTCCTGATACATGCTTTATATTAAAACATTACAGTATGCCTCCTTGTATAGAGGGATACTCTAAGGTGTGATTTTGGCATAATCTAAAAAAAAAAGAAAAAAGACAGCTACTAAGCAATATGTTGATAAGTGCAATAAGTGTTCATACAATGTGAATGCAGTCAAGAGTTAGGCTGACGAGAGTGCATGAGGGTAAAGTGGATGGTGTTTCTTGAAGAGTGTGGGAATGTTCCTGCCTAGAAGAAAATGGTCCTATTCCTAGCAGAGTATTCGATATAATCACGAGGTAATAAACTCCTAGTTATTGTAGAAGTTCATTTTTAGAATGAGTGAGAATATTAAGAACATAAAGAAGGCATCCTCTAGTGTCGATTAGGATCCTCAGGGTCCCTCATGGGGAGAGAGAAGCTGCCACACACTAAGGCAGACTAGAGATAGAAATGGAGAGATGTAGCTCCCCAGGACAAAGGCAGGAATCCTGGGTGCTTTGTCTTCTCCATTGATGGGAAGAGTAGGAAGAAGGAAGTAGAGGGTACCCGAGTTCCCGGGGTGCAGAAGGAAGGAATCTGCTCTATTACTGATGAGAGGGAGAGACAGAGACAGAGAGACAGAGAGACAGAGAAAGAGACAGTATATGAACTGTGGCATGGCCCCATGTCTGGGCAAGAGGTCCCAGCCCAGCCTGTCACCTCATCTCTAGACACAGACAATATAAGATGGGCTACTTTCCATCATGGATAAGTTTTGAAGGGACACAAACTTATGGAAACATAAGTTAAACTGTGGGTTAACCAATAAGAACTGAACTTGTTTGCTTGCAAGGCATTCGTGGAGTTCCGTCTCTCAAGAGAGGTTACAAGTTCCCTGGGTCAGTGTCCCAGACAAAAAATGGCACCTATTGGAACAGACTTCCAATCTAACCTAACTGTGATCTCATGATGTTAAAGGCCAGGAATGTGAATTGGGGTGGGGGTGAAACTAACAGCCTGCTTTCACTTTCCAAGCGTAAGCCAGCCAGCCCAAGGCCGGCACTCCGCAGCTCAAAGGGACATGCGTGTGCCAGACGGATTAAACACTAAGGGAATCTGATACGCACACTCCGGGGAGGGATTTTTCCACTACTCTCTAATCCAATGAAGCCTAGCCTGGCAAAGACAGTTGGATTGAAAGAGTGACTAAATATGCAGAGTCCTTGGAGGACAGAATGCAGACGGTCTACAAGTCGAAGGCATTTTGCCTTCAGTCTGTCTGGATTCCTAATATCTCCTGCAGACTATTAATCACTCAGGCCAGACTCCTGAACCTCTTTGAATCATTTTACATTCAGAATCCTTCTTACCAAAACAAAGCTGCAAAACCCAGTCTGGTTATCTCAGTTAAATGACTTTCAAACGTTGGTTGACAGGGAATATGTGACCCACACTGAATGTCTATTTTAATAACCTTCAAATGGACTTTAGATAAAAAACAAAAACAAAAAAAAGCAAAAAAAAAAAAAAACCAAACAAACAAAAAAAAAAAACCCTACAATGCTCAACGTCAGATCATGAAATCAGAATTAAGAATTAGCCAAGGACGTATTGTTCTTTTCCTTTCAATTCCCTATTAAAATGCCAGTCACCCAACGTTTTAGCCGTCAGGAATACTAAACAAAAGAATTGTTTTTCTATAGGACAATTTCTATCAAATTTTATTGAGTGAGAATTTGGCCCAGCATTACATGTGAATGCTACCACTTTGCGTTTTAAATGTCGTCTGGTTTTATGAAGTACAAGCAATGACTTATGAAGCCATGCCTACCTGGAGCCCTAATTACCTGTGGATTTTTTTGTTCATCCGTATGCTTCTTCTCTCCCTTGTCCAGGATTTCCCAGCTTTCTCTGGTTCCATTCTCTTAACAAATCCATGCTGTGTTGAGCCCAAGTTTTCTCATTTTGTTCCCTGGGATGCGTGGGATAGAAATGTTTTTCTCCAAGAACTTTATCCTGGAGTGACAACTGAAGCCAAATTGAAGCTGTAGACCTGGGGCTGGTATCTAGACTCCAGAGCAGACCTAACCACGCCCCTGAGGCTCCCTGCCCACCGCCCCCCACCCCCACACGCACACTCCAGCCACATATAAATTCCTAGGTTTGCTTCCAACAGAAAAATATGGAAGTGAACAAAGTCTGAGTTTTCCCCAGAAAGGAGAAGCTGAGTGTTTTACACCTCAGGGCAGGGAGGGACTTGACAATTCTGCTTTACACAAGCTAAAAGGCTGGACTGGTGTGAGAGATCAAATATTTAGCCAGGCAGGTGGAAAATCACCACCAATCTGTCACCCTGGTAGGTAGCTGCTGACATTTCCAAGACACACACACACACACACACACACACACACACACAGTCAGCTTTTAAAGCTTCGGGTGGTTTTGTTTGTTTTGCTTTGTCTTGCTCTGTGTTGAGATTTCTTAATTTTCCCCTGAGCCTCCAAGGCAATTTGAGAGCTAAGTTTACACGTCCCAGGCTGACAGCAAATAGACTGTGGACCAACAGACCAAAGGGTTTCACTACCACAGGCTTTTCCAGATCTGATCTAGACACACAGTCTAATATCCCTCACTGGAGACTGTTCCACAATGCTTATAGCTTTTATCTTGTCTAATTATTAAAACAAAAAACAAAAACAAAAAAGAAACGCTTGGATGTCAAATAATGTTAAGGAGTTTGAGAGATGCTTAAGGTAGAAATTTCCAGAAGGAACAATTCCCCCAAAACGAGTTGCAAATTCGATGACCTGGAGGTGACACAGAATGTGCACACATTGCACTAATGAGGTGCGGTCCTCCGTGGACGCTGGCGCTGGGACAGGGTGGTCTTTCCCTGAATGGATCTTCGGGTCTGCAGATACTGCAGATGTTGAGGTAAAAGTGATGTGTATGTTGGAATGACAACCTTAGGGCCTGAACTCAATTCGATTTGAGCTCTTATCATCTCTGCCTGTTGTCATAAAGGCTGTTATACTGCCTAGGGTGGGTGTCTCAAGCTTTTATTAGGTAAATTAAACTTATAATTTACCTACTAAGTTAAACAGTAAGTTTAATTAAATTTAAAATTAAATTAAAATTAATACCTACTATATTACTATTGCAAAAAAAAAAATAGTGACACCTACTAAAAAGTCACCTACTTTTCCAAAGCAAGGTTCAGGTTTACTGTTCCTTGAGTACAATGTTTACCTTTGCATTTCTAACGTGTGTCAAGGGACTGAACTGAAAACCAGTCAGCTAATGTGACTGGAAAGACAGATGGGAAGGTGACTATTGGCTTATGGAGTGTTATCAATTTGCTTCCATTATTGGATTTTATCATAAACAAAGACTGCAGAAACCCCCAGTTCAAGCCAGGCATGGTGACCCACAGTCTTCAGTCCCAGCACTTGGGAGGCAGAGGCAGGTGGATCTCTGTGAGTTCCAGGCCAGTCTGGGCTAGGGAGACTCTGTCTCAGAACCTCAAAACAAAACAAAACCCAAACATCTGGATGCAGATCCTGGCTATGCAGGGTCATTGGCAAAGTTATTAAGTCTCCCAAAGGCTTGGCTTTTTCCCATCTGTAAAATGGGGATACTAACTCCCCTAACTTTGCTAGTGCTGTGAGCTTTTGACATAAATCAAAGGCAACAATGAATCGGAAGGTAGAAGGTAAACTAAGGAAACATACACAAATGTACATCTCTGTCATAATCATTAGGACTGCTAATAGCAGTCTTCTGGGACTCTGGGAGCTCAGCCACCCGAATCCTGCCAAAATGAAAACCACCACGAGTCACATGCCACATCGGCACTTATTCTTCCAAGTGCCTTCGATTTTATAGTAATTATAAAATAATTCATAACATTTTGTATTTTGTCACCACAGTAAGCCAACAAAGGAATGATCACAACTTGGAAATTAGAGAGTGCTAATCTCAGAGAGAATTCTTTTATAACACACACACACACACACACACACACATACACACACACACACACACATACATACACACACACACACACACACACACACACGCATGTGTACACAGATACACTCATGAATGCACACACTCATATACACACATACAGACACATTTGTGGATACGCACATTCAAGTGTACACAGATACACACTCAGGTATGTACACATACTCATGCACATAGACACATTAGTACAGCATATATATACAGATACACACTCACACACACACATGCACACAGACCACCAAGTACCCTTTTAGCACTGAAAATGGTTGTGGTAGGTGTGAAAACACACCCTTAAAAAGCAGAAATAGTTTCTCTTCTTTGATTAGCAAACTTTCTGTGTCTTCTCTTCCACTTCCTCCTCCTCCTCTTCTTCCTCCTCCTCCTCCTCATCAATATTGTTCTCAGCTAGATTACCAAGGTGCCAAAATTGTCACATTATGTAGGACTTGTCATCTATGACCTACAAATAGCTAACACTTCTGTTTAGTAAATCAGTCCTGGTCATTACATGCCCAGGACTATGCTGGCAATGAGTGGGCAAGAAACCCACTCTCTTCATCTTTGTCCGTCAATATTTACTTACTAGGTCTTTATGTTCATTGTCTCTTTCAGTCTTGACAACACCCTATTAAAGTTCAGCCCCACCTCACAAAGGAGCACATGGAGGCGTCGAATGATTTAGCCATTTTCCCAAATGCACACGGTTTCCTACAGCACTGTCTGGATACAAAACCAAACCCACCTGAACCTAAAAACCTATGCTTTAAGCACCTCTCTGCACTGCCTGCCCAGGTGGTTTTATTACAGGAATTTTGAATGCATTAGGATAGAAACCAGCCGTGGGGCAGAGAGACTTGTGGAAACTTCTCAACCCAGGTTTGGTACTCTGTGAATTACTGTGAACGGAGTGACACATAATTTTTAACCCATTTCTATACATGGCTCCATTATGCTAGGCAGGCTGGAATATATATATATTATATATATATATAATAATAGAATATATATAATATATATATATATATTCTAGAATGTAAGCAATTAATAGTGACTTAGTTCTTCCTGGGGTTGTCTGTATTTTAAAAGAAAAGTTGCATGATGTGAGCCAGTGAATGAAACTCTAGTGGTATAACTTCCGTGCTGAGGCAGGCAGATGGACAAGCAGGGTTTACTTCGGGGAAATGTGGGAAGGTGTTATACGTGCTAGGATGCCTATTCCATCCCAGAGGCAGTCTGATGTGAGCTCTCCCCAGAGCTCTGACATCATGGTACTCCTCTCTTCACCCTTACACTAGATGTAAGAATAGGTGGTTACTATTAGAACTCCCCCCACCCCACGCCACCCCCCACAATAATAGCTATCTCTCCTATGAAGGGAGTTGAGGATTATTCCTTTATTCCTAAGAGATATGCTTAAGATAATGCATCTCTCTCTCTCTTGCGCTCTCTCTCTCTCTCTCTCTCTCTTTCTGTGTGTGTGTGTGTGTGTGTGTGTGTGTGTGTGTGTGAGAGAGAGAGAGAGAGAGAGAGAGAGAGAGAGAGACTGGACTGCTGGGGATTTAAATAAATAGTGTCCAGAGATCTTAGACTAAATTATTACACAACATATCAATAAAATTGTGTTCAACTCTTTTGTAAGACTGATGTTAGGCGATAAGACCAAGTTCACCTTGAAAGTGTCCTCTGTCACATCAAGCTCTCAAGCCCTATATGATGCATAATGCCTATAATCCCAATGTTTGGGGGGGTTTGAGGCAGGCAGACACATACATACACGCGCACACACACACACACCCCAACAAAACACAGCAATGTGTGTGTGTGTGTGTGTGTATGTGTGTGTGTGTGTTGTATGGTTCCATTGCTTTTGCAGACAATATATATGATTATGAAATTACTTGCTCTAAAGGCTCTGGGGAGTAGCCGTCTCCAGATGGCCACTGAGACTGCAGGGTCCTCTATCTAGTCTGGAGACGGCGAGCCGCAGCTAGCGTCTGACTAAGCCAGCTCCGGGCATTAGTCCTTCCAGGTGTCTTGCGCTTGCAAACCAGCTCTTCCTTCCAAGCTCCAAGATAAGACACAACACAAGAAGCCCTCGGGCTGCCCAAGGCTCCTCTTTTGCAAGGCTTCTCAGTCTGCCTGGGGTGACTGGAGCAGGGAGAAGAAACAGAACTTTCTCACTGGGTAAGGATTCAGGCCATACCTGAATTCCAGGCCCGGTTCCCCTTTTCACCCTGAAGTCAGCTCAGCTCCTTAACAACAATTACTCAGGGTTACCCAGGAGTCCTTCCTTCTAAGACCCTTCCGTTCTGCCCACAGACATTCTACTTGACCTCACAGAAAACCACAGGCAGCTCGGAGAGCCCGCAGAGAGGGATGAGATGTACAGGTCATGGCTGCTCCTCCCCTGACGTGAACAACATGAGCTGGGCTGTATCTGAGCCCATGACTGCAGTGTCATAGCTTAACCTTTCCCGCCCCTCGTTCTGGCCTTTGATGAGCTTCATCTCACTTCGAGACATAATCAGCTCTGATGAGTCCTGTCACCCAAGGGCCATCACCCTCTGGTGGTATCTCCTGGCCTTGCTCTTCTCTCCCAACCTCCTCCCTGACCAAAAAAAAAAAGTCCCTGCACAGTCACCAACGCACCGTGACCTTCGTGACCTGTGGTCCTTCAGACCCTGCAATATTCAGTCCTGCTAACGAGAGAACTTGGGTGGCGCGATGCCCTCTGAAACAGGTCACAGAGGAAAAGTAAAATAAAATCGTCAAGTGACGTGAAATTTCGATGAAAAGGAAAAAAAAAAAAAAAGGAAAGGAAGAAAGAAACCACAAAGCCACTTCCTTTCCAATTCTTGATACAGGACATGAGAGGTCAGGCCTACTAAGGGAAGTTCAGAGAAGAGCATTCACACCTTCTCCAGAGGGGCCAGCTGAGGCTCCAGGGCCCAAATGCTCTCAAGAAAAAAACGCTGACATTCAAGACATGTGGCTGTGCAGCTCTAAAGCTCCCATCCGGGGTAGGTGCTAGCCCAGAGCGTCCCATCACCCGAGGCTCTGAAGTCTGAGAAAAGTTAGTAGCTTTAAGGAATTGGCTATGTGTGTGCAAAATGTTGGTGTGGTGTCAGAGTCTGTCTTCACTGTGGACTTGGGGTTCCCGGGGTTCGTTTAGAAAAGGGTCTCGGTGGCTTGCACTCACACAGCTGTCGTGGGTGAAAGCCTCTCCCTTCTGTGCTGTCTCTTTCCCAATAGCCTAGCTCCACAGACGGTCGCTGTGTGGAATTTGTGAGCTGCTTCTCATGGCTTGCTGTGAGGGACGCTCCATCCCAGTCACAAAGGCGTCACATGCTGATGTGAGATGGACTCAAGAACACGCCTGTGGGTCAGAGGACAAACAACAGAGACAGAGATACAAAGACAGAGAGAGGATATCGGTATTGCGCCTCGGCAGAGACTTATGCTGTCCGCTGGGGGTGGGAGGCTTCTCTAAGTTTGTACCAAAGATACAGTGGTACCTAAATAGATTCCTATTTCGTGATACCAGAAATCCATGGCAAAGCCTCTGTTCAATCCAGAGTTGTAGTTAAGTATTAATCCATGATCTAAGACTCACTAAAGCAAAAGGCTCTGGAAGATGGGCTGGGAGACAGTTCAATTGATAAAGTGCTTGGGGAGAAAACATGACAACTGAATCCAATGACCCGAATCCACACAAAAATGCCAGGTACAGCATGCACGTGTAATCCAATACTGGGGAGGTGTATATATATATATATATATATATATATATATATATATATATATATATGTGTGTGTGTGTGTGTGTGTGTGTGTGTGTGTGTGTGTGTATACATATATACACATACACATATACATCCATATATATGTATGTATGTATGTAATGTATGTATGTATGTATGTATATATACTCATAGGTACATCCCTGGGGTTCACTAGCCAGCCAGCCCAGCCTAAATGGCAAGTTCTAGGCCAACAATCTGTTTTCAAAGATACGGTTGACCTTTTGACCCCCTAGAACCCATAAGCATCAGATATACAGGCAACCCGTCACAAACACCTGCCCCAGACATACACCACAACCTGCACTTCTTGGCCATCCTTTTGTGAATGTAACCAACAAGGGCAGAGGAGCCTCTGTGGGGTAAGGGTGGGCGGAAGAATTGTCACAAGTAGGCCAAGAGTTACAGAACGGTGCTGCCCACCCCCACAGATACACTCGGCAGAAAGGGGGGCCAGTGGAGACTATCTCAACAGCCACCGTCTAGATCCAGCAGCTGATCTTCCCCCTTGGGCTCTATCTCCAGGGTTTGGCCTGTTAGGAAGAACACGGGGCAGCCGGCTTGGGAGCCAGCCTGCCGTCTTTCCTCTGACCTGCTGAGGTTGATACAGCCCTGTGGGTGCTGCTGAGCTCAGGCTGTCCCATGCTCCATGCCTTACCACCCTCCAGCCAACCCCAAAACCGTAGCTTGTGAAATCCTGCTCACTGTGCAGAGCCAAGACCCGGGGTCATGGACATCCTGGTCGGCAGCCCAGTGGATCCACCCCCATTATATGACGAGATGAACACAGCGTGTTGCTTTGCCAGATGACTGCTGTTATGGTGGCTCCCGACTGACCCTCCTCTCACATAGTTGACTCCTTCTCCACAATGGGGATGCTGGTGGTCAGCGTGAGATCAGCGAGTGCATACCTTGGCAGGAACAAAGAACTGAGCATCCAGGAAAGACAAAAGAGTTGAACATCTGGGAAAGACAGAAGACCAAGCTATAGGGAAGGGGAAAGTAACAGTTTTATCCCTTCTGTATGAGAGGATCCCCAAGAGTCGAGCTGGGCTGTGTGTATTTTATAGGGTCCTGGGTCCTCCCCTTTCTCTCACTGGTCCTGTTTAGATGCCTATCCCCAATGCCTTCCTAGCATTTCTCCTTGCAGTGTCTTCTGGGAACAAGAAGGCATCATTTCAGGGAGCCTTCTGTGATGGTTCATATATGATTGGCCCAAGGAGTGACCCTATTAGCAGGTGTGGCCTTGTTGGAGTAGGTGTGTCACTGTGGGTGTGAGCTTTAAGACCCTCACCCTAGTTGCCTGGAAGTCAGTCTTCCACTAGCAGCCTTCAGATGAAGATGTAGAGCTCTCAGCTCCTCCTGCACCATGCCTGCCTGGATGCTGCCATGCTCCTACCTGGATGAAAATGGACTGAACCTCTGAGCCTGTAAGCCAGCCCCCATTAAATGTTGTCTTTTATAAAACTTGCATTGGTCATGGTGTCTGTTCACAGCAGTGAAACCCCAATTAAGACACCTTCTCTCCCTCTTCTTGTCCATCTCTGTCTCTCTAACCCTCCTACATTGTAACCTTCCCTGCCCACAGATGATGCTGTACCTCCCCATTTAAATGCAGGGCTCCACGGTGCCCTGAAAATTAAGATAAAAATTCCAGCAGGTGTCAAAATGTTCACAGCTCTAAGGACTCACAATCCACTCTCCCACCACCATCCCCCGTGTGTTAATCCCAACTGGTCTCCAATGCTCCCGGTCCTGTCAGCACCAGGGCCTTCCCACATGGGATGGGCTATTCTGTATTTTTACCCACAAACTTTAACCATCCACCTTATGTTCTAAGTTTGATGGTGTCAGGACACTAACTATTGATTGCAAATGACAAAGCTCAAAACATTAAGTATCACTGAGCAGGATGTGGTTGGTGTGCACCTATAATCCTAGCACCCAAGAATCTGACTAGACGTGAGTGTCAAACCATAGGTGGAAGATCCACGTCAATATCCTTCCCCCACAGCTCAGCAGCCAGAAGGATGCAAGAGCCAAAGGATGTGGAGGAGAGCTGTGAGATGCTGCCTTTTAGACTCGGCATGGCTAATTAACATCAACGCACAGCAGCTGTGCACAAGATCAAGCCAGTCAAAATTCCAGCATAGATAGGAACCCCGACCCTAGCAAAGACAGATTATGAATGGTTCTTGAGGGAGAGTCACTTTTGTTTAGGAATATGGCTGCTGGTAGGTTGCCTATGCCCTACTGGATGAACCATGCCCATGTACATATTGTCAACAGTAATTGGATTTGGGATGGGGTGGTGGTGGTGATGATGGGGCACGAAGCCAGGAAGGAGACAGGATGGGAGTTCCCAAGGGAGTTGAGAGTAGTAGGGACGCATAGGATCAAAATATACTTACACGTGCATGGATTTTCAATTCCCCTCCAGAATCCCTTGGATATCAGTGTGATATTACCCTTGCATAGAACTAACTCTTCCACGGTATTTACTCCTTTGACTCTATGTTCCTGCTCTCAGTGCCAGAGTCATCATTATTGTCTTAGAGGGTGGTGCTGAATCTATTGTAGTCTTCTTCCATGGAAGGCTGGACTTAAAGCATATGCGTGTCCCTGCATGTGCTCTCCACGAAGAAGGAATGGCCATTGGTGGAGGCTGTTAACATGCTCCCATCATCAGAAAAATTACATCTCAGAACCGTTCCCGGGTTTTCCACACTAAAAATGTTGCCTTTGAGCCATAGCAAAAATATTAAAACAGAAAGTGGTTTTGAACCTCTAACGTTCAGGCCTGAGTTCAGATCTAAAAGAAAGGCATTACGCTTACACTCGCATACAGGCACACATACACACACACACACACACACACACACACACACACGGAGGTTCTTGGAGTTACAGGATGTTTCAAGCAGAAGGGGAAAAAAAGGGAAGGCATGTATCCTGATGTGGTTTGGCTTTCAGCAAAAGCAGCCACTACAAGACACATTCTCCATCCCACCTCCTGGAAGAGGCCGCAATGGAGTCTTTCGATTGGGATGTCTTGTTGGACATCATTAAACATCTCCTCTCTCACTGTCCTGCAAGGGGACCTCCCAGACACACACACACACACACACACACACACACACACACACACACACCTTTTTTTTAGTTAAGAAGCATGAAAGTTTGGCCTGATTAGATAGATTTCTGTAAGCTCTGGGGTTACTCCCTTCTGTGAATGAGCGAATGAGTTGAGAAGCCATTGCACTGAAATCTTTGCATTTTTACCATAGCCTGGCAAGGTCTGGAGGCTCTAGAAAGAACACACCCTGCTTCTTCACAATGGAGACGCTTGTAAGACTCGGATCATTAAGATGAGCTCAAACAGTCTCTTGTCCCTGTGGCTGCCCTAGATGATAATGTTTGGTTCCTAGGCGACCATCAGGAGAGCACGGAGAACACCTGGCACAGCAGACTTGTTTTATTTTTCCCAAAGGGAGGCTTTCTTGGTGAAGACATAGGAGACAAGCAAGGAGAGAGAGAGAGAGAGAGAGAGAGAGAGAGAGAGAGAGAGAGAGAGAGAGAGAGAGAATGTGTTCCTGGCAGTTTGTGTCTATGCCTACTTTTTTATTGGAATATTAACACCATGTGCATATGGTCAACAGTAATTGGTCTAAGGGTTATTAATAATGATAATAGCAAAACAAGACATGAATTCAGACAAGTTGGGAGGTTCTAGGGAAGTTGGACAGTACATGTTGTTTCTTATATGGTTTGACCCCTAGAATCAAGTTACTCATAAAATAAACATTATCTTTAAAGTGGGGGCTTTCTTTATTCTTATTTTCTGAGACATTGGTTTCTTCAGTTCATCATTTTCAAGCTCAAGTGTTGACGGCAGCTCTTCCCTCGAGCCAGCATTGATGGGACCAGGCATGGCTGCCTCCTCACAGCTTCTTTCTGATCTCCACAGTGCTTCTTTGACCATGGAATGGGGTAAATCCAGAAGGCATGGGAAAAGGTCAACTCTAATGTCCAGGGTCTTTAACGCCCATTTGCAGTGATTCATGTTTTAGTGCCTATCTGGGAAGAGTTGGGGGGGTCTGCTCTGAGTGCTGGCGATTTATATTCCTCTTTAAAGGCACAGAAGAGACCACCCAGACCCACTGAAAATTGTGGATGCAGATTGTGGAAAGGCGCTCGGTGTAAGCAGAAATCAGAAATGAGTTGGTGTGAAATGGGGACACAAACCGTGTGACTCAAATAGTCCCACGGGTACATGCTAGCCTTCGTTTGATTGGCGGCCCCTTTAGAGCTGCCAAAGCACTTTTGGATTTTTGTGTTTGTCTGTATTCTCAGCTGCCAGTGAACTGGAAAGTTTCTGACATGCTCAGGCTGGAGAAAGTGAGAATCCATCATCTCTGGCCTAGCTTCCCAGACACTGGACCGAGTCCTGGGACGAGATTAGTAAGAAGGCTCAGGGGGTAAAGGGGCTTGCCGCGACCTAAGGACCTAAGTTTGATCCCCAGGTCCCACATGGAAGAAAGAGAGGACTGCCAACCGCAGGCAGGTCCCTGGCTTCTACACATAATGGGAAAGATCCAAACTGGAGAGATAGACCAAACTGTAGTGTTCAGGCTAGGAGATGCGCGCTCTAAACAGCACGGGAAGAACAAAATATAATGCGTGTCTGGCTCACAGGAGTCACGTAACAGCCAGGCTGAGACCCTGGGGCAGACACAGAAGCACACAGCTATGCTTCTGCATTTCATGTGTAAAGCAAGCAGGGCCAGAGGGAAGCACACACTCGGGCCAAGACGTAAATCAGTACGAAGTCCCCAGTGTCAAGCCATCAAGGGCAGCTAGAGTTCACGGGGTCTTCTTCTTCTAGACACCAAGGGGAAAAGGTCAGCATCCGTCAGCTCAGCTTTGCCCGTGCTCCTGTTTGACTCATCAGACTATTGCCCCAGTGTCATTGAGCATTAATGCTCTGTGTCTGCAGACAGGAGCCCAGTGAGCGGAAGGGAGTGGAGTTTGATTGAGGACCATTGCAGTCTGATCTGAACTGGGTCCTCTGCCCAAATAGAATTCTGTCATGGATCTTACTCTCCTTCTAGGGAGAAAGGGGGGGTGAGAAACCAAACAGGTAAACCATTGCAAAACAGCTGCTGCAGGATAGGGTAGTTGCATAGGAAGACTGGTTTTCTTCTGCAGTGTGATTGGTTATGTTGGCACTACATACTCAACTCCCCCTGGTCTCCAAAGTCTCCTGTCTCTCAAAGCTCAGTGCTTGCACCCCAACATAGATATCCCATTAGCCAAGGCCAAGGGACAAGGGAAAGGTGAGTTTAATGAATGATTAGAACCACCACAACAAACTCATATTTATGGTCCCCAAACCACTGTTTTTTCTTGAAATGTCAGCATGGGACTGACTAGGACATAGATTTAGATCAGTCTGTGTTGTTGAAGAGAATCAAGATCAAGAGAATATAATGAAAGCCAATACTTTTTTGTGTGACTTTGATTTTATAGGATTGGACTTGCTCTGTCCACTGTAGCTTATGTATTTTTTTTTAAACCCAAATGAAACAGCTGTTTACCTCATACCCCGTCGTTTCCTTAAGATGACTTACAACAGCAAGCTTCAGGAGATGTTTCCACATACGGACCTAGAGACATGAAATTGTCACCATGCTATTTGAAGGTCAGAACTCGAGGTGAAGTCAGGAAGCAATTGGCAGGTGTATGGTTTCATTTTTCAACTCTAATAAGAAGGTTCATTTTAGGGCCTCGTTAAATTGACAAATAAGACCTGAAGCATTCTGGGATGGTGAGTGCAAAGACATTGGAGTCTGGATAACCAGCTCCAACTCTGCAATCTCAGGACAGAAGTCACAGTGCAGCCCCAGTGTGGTTATCCTGTCATGATAAAACTGAAGTGGCGGCTTGACCTAGCGGGCAGATCTGGGATCTGTGGAGAAGCCACCTCATTGAGGGAATGGCATGTGAGGGAGGGGTGCCAGAAACCTCCCAGGCTGGGGCAGCCCTGCCCTTCCTGCTCCACTGTACAGACCTGGATCTTTTCCTTTTAATGTCTATGACGCTGATGAGAAGAAGAGATGTTGGAAGCCATCCTGGGAAGGAGACTAATGGGGACTGGGGGTGACATGGGGTGACCCCGGCAAAGCCAGCATCCCTCTCTCATGGTGTGTCAAATTAGATTAGGCTTTGGCTACTGTGCTTGTCACATGGTCCTAAGGCTCCTCTGAGCCGGTAAATCACAACATTTACTTCGCAGACACCATGACCTACAGGGATGGCAGACAGACAGACAGACAGACAGACAGACAGACAGACAGACAGACAGACCGTGTACGACCAGGGTTCTTTTTGCCTTCTTCTGTAGCTTCTACCCGTAGACGCCTGCTTGACTCTGCCCTCAGGCACAGCCTTCCACACAGACATCTATTCACGTAGACTGTTAAAATATGAGAGTGCTTCAATATTACAAAGTTTACTTGAGCAAGGAAAAAAATCCTAGGGCCTGGCAGTACTTCAGACCAAAGTCTAGAATGCCCCCTCTAGCAAGGTGGATGGCTCCTTTCACACCCTGTTCCTACAGCCTACTGCCTCGTCTGTCTTTCATGAACAACTTGGCATGTCGGACTGCTACATGGAAGAGAGTCATCCACGGCCAAATCTAAATCTGTAGGACTCAGTAAGTGTTTGTTTTACTGATGCCATCAAGGGTTTAGTGAAGCCCCACGATGGAGAATAATCCGTGTGTCTACAGTCTGCAGACCTGTCTATATTTCATCCAAAAGCATTTCAGACAGACTTCCAGAATAACATTTAAGCAAATGTCTAGGGCCCAGCCACACTGATATATTAATTAACTCAAGAGAAAAGCCACTGCTCTGTGGCCAGTGGACTGCGGAAGAATCCTAGATTAGAAGAAACAGCTTAAAGGGGAGGGCAGAGGCCAGTGGAACTCAGGAGAGTATCACAGCTTAAAGATCAACCAGAAGAGAGACAGGGATCTGGCACAAGAGACTGGGCCAATCCTCAGAGACCGGAATGTCAGGGAGATATAGGTACAAGAATCTGGACCTCCCAGGACGACCGTGGAGCCTCAGCGCCCCAACAAGGAAGTTCCCAGAACAAAGGAGATAGATGAGGTGGGTTCTGGCACCAGAGAAATTCAGGGTCCTCTGTAGCCTGGCCACCAGCTTCAGGATAAGCCTGGACTGAGGGCTGTGGCAGGCCAAGGGCTTCTGTAGCTTCTACAGTGAAGAACAGAGAGCTGCAGTGGTTATAAATAGGCTAGCAGAACAGAACTCCTGTGTTGTTCGGCCTGTTCTGCCAGAGTGCCTGGTGCTGTTTTTCTAGTGTCTGTTGGTAGAATAGCAGTTTCCTTGCTGGACTGTTTTTTCTTAACCAGTTTGCAGATGTATGGGCAAGCTAGAAATGTAGCTAATGGTAGGAGACTCTGGTAGTATTCAAGAGTTTGCAAGACCCTGGCTTTGATCCCCATGACTACACACACACACACACACACACACACACACACACACACACACAGAGAGTTTGATCATCCACAGACTTCAAGGGCTGTGCCAAATTATTAAGCATGGACCTTCATGCCAGGCTGGCTTCTGTGCAGTCCTTGCCGTGTGGTCTTGATCTGGGCCATCTCCACCTTCAGCTTTTGTGATGTAGAATAATTAACTCCTATCTGATGAGTCTTTTTTTTAATTTTCTATATTCTTTGTTTACATTCCAAAGTCTTTCCCCTTTCCCAGTTCCCCCCTCACCATATGTCCCATTTGTCCCCTCCCCCCATTCCCCAATCACCACCCCACCATTTCTCTGTTCTGTTCTGGTACTCTCCTACAAAACTGGATCCAGTCCTTTCAGGACCAGGGTCCTCTCCTTCCTTCTTCTTGGGAATCTTTTGACTTGCTAATTGTGCCTTGAGTATTCGGAGCTTCTGGGCTCATTAATATCCACGTATCACTGATTGCATTTCATGTGCATTCTTTTGTGATTGGGTTAACTCACTTAGGATGATATTTTCCAGATCCAACCATTTGCCTACAAATTGCATGAATTCATTATTTTTAATTGCTAAGTAGTATTCCATTGTATAAATATACCACATTTTCTGTACCCATTCTTCCTTTGAGGGACATCTGGGCTCCTTCCAACCTCTGGCTATTATAAATAAGGCTGCTATGAACACAGTGGAGCATGTGTCTTTATTGTACGCAGGGGATTCCAGTCAGAATGGCTAAGATTCAAAACTCAAGAGACAACAGGTGCTGGCGAGGATGTGGAGAAAGAGGAACACTCCTACACTGTTGGTGGGACTGCAAGATGGTACAACCGCTCTGGAAATCAGTCTGGCGGTTCCTCAGAAAATTGGGCATGACACTTCCAGAGGACCCTGTCATACCACTCCTGGGCGTATACCCAGAGGATTCCCCTATCTGATGAGTCTTAATGGAGGCCGGGCAACCAACCACTTAGCCTCATCTGGCTCAGGGGACTCTCCTTGGTGCTTACAACGGAGTCGTCATCTTGTCTCTCTTGACCCTCATCCCTCTTTTCTTTCTGAAAGCCCTTTAAAGCATTGCCCACACTGCCCGCAAAGCTTGCTTTCCTTTTCCGTATTTTATTGGTATGGTTGAGCTGTTTCACTTCATTTTCTTTGTCAAATATTAGATGGATACATGGGTTCACGCATCTGAAGTATATTTTTAAGTATACAGAAAAAAATAAAAAGCCAGTCTCACGTTTGTGTTCAGCTTTGAAACTGAGTTGAATGCAAAATTGCAGCTGTCTCTAAACAGAAATGAGATGAGTTGTCAAGGGCTCACGTGCAGATGGTGAGTGGCCCAGACCAGTAAGCAGTCTCATCCCAAAGTAAAGAAAGTGTCTCGAAAGTCTCTGATCCACCTCCGTGGACCCTGCAAGAATAACTGAATCATATACTACATAAAGGTGGATTTTTATGCATGTGGGGTGTATCTCAATAAAAAATAATTTGCTATTGCCTACATCAAACAGGGAATTGACTACTTTTATGGTCAACTATTGTACAAAGAACTTGCTGGCCAAAAGGTACAGACAGGGTTTACAATGGGACACCGAGCTGCTCCATGGTGACATAGTAGGTGGGCTGGGGCTGATCATAACACTCATCAGCAGAGGCTGCATGGAATTTCAAGGGGCTGGAACTGGGGCTGAGGAGTCAGGAAGGGCAGATGGGCCTGAACTATTGATATAAAAGACAAGCATCCCAAAGAAGAATCCACAAGGAAAAAGGAGGTCCCGGTGTTCGCTTTTGATTACTGTTTTAAATTTTCATATCTTTTTACATTGTTTCCAGGGACAGATGGAAAGAATGCTGTCTTAATCTGTTCTATTATTGTTGTAGCTGAATATCTGAAACCCAATGTGCCGGGTGTGTGTGTGTGTGTGTGTGTGTGTGTGTGTGTGTGTGGTTGAGTTGGGTTCTGAAAGTCCTAGATCAGGTGGTTGTCCCTGCTCAGCAGAAAAGCAGAGGGGAGGCAAGTGCGAGCAGGAAGAAAAGGGGGCGGAAGTTCTGCAAAGGTTAGCCCATTCCAGCGAGTGAAAATGAGTGCAAGAACCTTGTGATGCCCCTGACTGGCCCTGCCACCTTTGTCGCTGTCACTCTGGGGACAGCCTCAACATGAGCTTTGATGGAACTATGCACATTCCAGCAGTAGCATGGGCTGCCTGGCCGTGGGTCACAAGGTCTCCCTGCAGGGGAAGCTTAAGCACACACCCAGCTTGGAGGCAAACAGAGAGACTGTTGGGAAGGCAGTGTCTTTACTCACCAGGCATTTGGAGGTTGTCACTGCAAAGACCTGCCTGAACTCTGCCTGAGGAAAATGAAACTTCTTTGTTTTAAAGAACTAGACCAAGCTGGGCTGAGGGGGGCCGGTTCCTGGGCAGCCATCTTGTTTTCTTTGGGTGTGAAGCAAAAACCCTTACTTCCTGCAGAGAACAGAAACCAACCAAAGGAGCACACTGATCCCAGTGACCTTTAAGAATGGCTTCCTCAAGCCGGGCGGTGGTGGCGCACGCCTGTAATCCCAGCACTTGGGAGGCAGAGGCAGGCGGATTTCTGAGTTCGAGGCCAGCCTGGTCTACAGAGTGAGTTCCAGGACAGCCAGGGCTACAACAGAGAAACCCTGTCTCAAAAAAAAAAAAAAAAAAAAAAAAAAAAAAAAAAAGAATGGCTTCCTCTACTGGACCCCTGCAGGCCAGAAAGGCTTAGTCCAAAGTGAGCTTCAAAGTCTTGACTGTTCTGTACAGTGTCTTGAGGTGGTTGACAAATGGCCATGCTGAGTGATGTGGCTAAACTCAAGACTAGAAGAACTGAAAAGTGGCCCAATCCTTCTGGGGACAGAGCTCAGGGCTATAGCACTGCTCGGCTTGTGCAAGGCCCAAGGTTCAAAGCACCTGAAAATGAGTGTGTATTACATGTGTGTGACATGTGTGTGTATGTACTTGTTATATTTGTCTATATAATATATTTGTGTCTATATTATAAATGCAAGTGAATGTGTCTATATTATATGTGTGTATGTGTATTTGTTATATGTGTATATATTATATTTATATATATATATATATATCTAAATGCAAGTGAATATATATTATGTGTCTATTATATGTGTGTGTGTGTGTGTGTGTGTGTGTGTGTGTATGTATAATTTCTTTATTGACCAGCTAAGGATGCCGTTCAGTGATTGAGTTGTCTAGCATACAGAAAGCCCAGGATTCATTCCCTAACATCACAAAATAGATAAATACATTGCATTCCTGAAACCTGAGTGGGTCCGCCTTTGCCTCTCTCTGGAACTATAGGTCCCTGTGGAACAAGTCTTGGAGCATGGACATGCAAATCACCTTAAGGTCCCATCCGCCTGAGCCATGCTCTGCACTGACCTCCTGAGGTACAGACACCAACAGTACCTGTAAGATCTTCTGACAGTCACTCCATTAGCCTGCAATGTTCTGAGGGCTCCCTCTATGGTGTATAGGAAGTCTGGATCCGTGCATGCCTTCATCCTTTGGTGTGGATACTATTATTTGGTCCACAGTGTAGCCCACCTCTGCCCCTGCCACCCACCCAAAAAAGAAAGAAAGAAAAAATACTATCTTCCCTAAAAAGAAATGATTTCTCATAGTGAAAGTTTTTAAACATCCACTTTCCAGATGGATCACTTTGTTAAATAGAAAAAAAAAGAAGAAGAAGAAAAGGAAAATAAAGTCGAACCATGTGGAACGGTCTCTGAATACTAATGCTTACTAGACTATTTCATTCCATCTTACGGAATTTTATGATAAAATATCAGCAAGCTCATAAAGAAGGCTGTTTTAAGGACCGTAATCTTTTTAACCATAACAAAAGGGGTGGTAACTATATTGTACAAGGCTACGATGGAAAAATGTGCTAAAGTATTTCCATAAATCAATCGTAGCACTTTGGCATTAGCAAGAAAGCATTAAACTTTAGCAAATTAGAACCAGATGATTTTAAAATAGAAACTTACATAACTTGATGGTGTGTGTGTGTGTTTTTTTTTTTCCTCCCCTGCACAAAGTTTATCTTCATGAAGTTACCTTGGCTGCTCCTGTAATAGGTATTTAAGACGTAAGGGCAGCGTCTGGGTATTATTCATCTTTGCGACTCCCACGGTGCCTACTGTTGTGTCGAGCAGTTGGGATTGGCGGAGGGGAGAAATGAAATCTCAGCAGCTATTAACAAGGACAAAATAATCAGCAAGGAAATGGGATACTGATGTCTAAATGGCTTTGCAGGTGCACAAGTCCCTACTCCCCAGATCCCAGCTGAAACGGTATCTTGCTTTCCCTTTCATTGTTAAAAATTTCCTCCCAACCAACCAACAAATCTCTATCACCATGCTCTGAGGTGCTGTCACCCTGTGATTTCCTAATACCTGACTCTCCTTTCTGTTTCAGCCACCTCAGTGGTCACTTCCCCCTCTCCTCATTACACAGTGTCAGGATCCTGTTTCTCCAGGCCAGGCCAAGAGTCTAGCGCAACACACTGACTGGGGTGTCTTTGATCCTAAGACTTCTGTGGAAAGGACCTGCAGAGTGCACTTGGGCAGGGAGAGTCCCTTGCTCTCGGGAAGAGGGTTAGTGCAATGGAAAGAAGCCGGATTCAGATTGGGTTAGGGGAGAAAGACTTTCTTTGCCTGTCTTGGTTGGGTTTCTCTTGCTGTGATATAACACCATGAACCAAAGCAACTTAGGGAAGAGAGCGTTTATTTCAGCTTAAAGTTCCCCATCAAAGTCCATCCCTGATGGAAGTCAAAGCAAGAAGTCGAGGCAGGAACCTGGAGACAGGAATTGATGCAGAAGTCATGGAAGGATGTTGCTTACCAGCTTGCTCCTTCTAGCTTGCCCAGTCTGGTTTCTTATACAAATCAGGACATCCTACCCAGGTTGTGGTAGCCCCTTCCATGAGCTGAGTCCTCCTACATCAATCATTAATGAAGGAAATGTCCCACAGATGTGCCCACAGGTAAATCTTATGGACGAACTTTCCCAGTTAAGATTCCTTCTTCCCAGATATGTCTAGGTTTGTAGCATGTTGACAGAACCCAACCAGCATGTCGTCTTATGAGTTAGACTTCAGGCATGGCTGATTCAGGAGACACAAACAAGGTCAGGACTTTCCATTCCTTTGCTCTTGGTCTGTGCTTCATTTTGCTTGGAGAATAATCCTCTCTCCCTGTAAACACATGTTACAAAGAGGAAAAGGTATTTACTGTTAAGCGTAAGTTTATAGTATATGATCCAAAGATGGAGAAGACTTTCTTTCATGGTACATATACAAAATCTCGAAGAAGATCTCAGATTGATTTTCTGACTCATGTGCTGAGTTCTCGGGTAAATCACTGAGGATGAGGGGGGGTCAAGGCTCTGCTTGGTCACACCTGAGTGGATGGATGAGAACGGGACACTAATTGCATATGGGAAGTACAATCAGAGTGAGGGTTTGTCTCTAGGTGACTAAGACAATGGTCATGTCAAAATAAGAGTAGCTTTAAGTAAACAGCGTTCATTCGAGGGGATTTTAGGTTTGCGTTATTCTGAGGAACAGAACTGCTTGCTGCTGCTGGTGGTAGTGGTGATATTGCCTGTGTTGGTCCGCTTCCATTGTAACAACACCTGAGGTAATTAAGTTAAAAACAAATGTTGTTGGGGTTCAGTTTTGAAGTTTTCCATCTATAGTTGGTTAGTCTCATTGCTTTAGAGGCTGTGACAAGGTAGCATATTATGGTAGGAGTATGTGGTCTAGGCAATTATCTATCCCTGGACTGGGTACCAAACTTAGAAGGAAGAGATTGGCACACCACAATCCCTTTTCAGTGATCCAACTCCTTTCTGCTGTGGTCCACTTTCTAAAGATTCCTCTACCTTGCAATAAGCCAATGGTTCTCAACCTTCCTAATGCTACGACCCTTTCTTACAGTTCCTCATGTTGTGGTGACCCTCAATGGTAAAATTAAGTCACTGATACTTCATAACTATAATATTGCTACTATTATGGATCATGATGTAAATATCTTATCTGCAGAGTATCTCATATGTGTCCCAACCCACAGGTTGAGAACCTCTGGTCTAAAACATAATTGTTTGGAAGAGGAAATGGATAGAGATGAGACAGAGAAGACAGACAGACAGACAGATAGAAGCAGATGAAGGATTATAACTATGTTTTAAGGAATGGCAAACAGATCAAAATATGCAGCGTAGACTAGTAGACTAAAGATTCAAGAAAGAGCTGTCACGCTGATGAAACAGCCAAACCTGAGGTCAATTTAGGCAGAATTTCATCTTCCTTGGAAGACCTCAATCTGTGTTCTGGTAGCCTTCAACTGCTTAGATGAGGCCCACTCGTGTGATGAAGGCTCATCTTTATGCATTGTCTACTGATATTAATGTTAACCTAATCTATAAAATGATCTTCATATTAGCATCTAGTATGCAAATTTGTCTTTTAAATAGCCTAGCCGGGTTGACATATAGAACTAATCACAACATATGAACACATAGCTCTTAAAAGACGTCACTGGAATATCTGGACATGGTAGGAAGTGGGTTTGTGACTCAGAATGTATGGCGTGGAAGTGCAGTTGTTTCTGGAATAGAAGCAAGAGGATACATCGCAGGAGAGGATGTCCTAGAGAAGGGGGCAGGTGCAGAAGACAGACATACTGAGGAACGCCTGCCTGAAAAGGAAACAGGAAAGCACTGGGCAGAGGTGGGAGGGGAGCAAAGGATCTGCTGTCCGTCTGGACACCGGAAGGTGGATCTAGTTCAAGCCGGAGGAAGTGAGCAGGCACTGGGTGCAGAGAGGCAAAGCAAACGGAGAAGACCCTCCAGCTTCAGCAGGGAGACGTTGGTGGTTCTCCATGGAGCCTGGCCCTTCCGATGGGCCATGCAGGACTCACGTTGGACCACATGCTAGACAGAGCCACAGTGAGTCGGGCGCAGAAATTAAGAATGTCTTCATTCTCGATTCTCTGAAACTCTGAGAGCCATCCTACAAGAGCCATTTTATATTGTCTGAAATGATTCATCCCCACTGTCATGGTTATAAGCTTGTGTTTCACAAACCTTTCTCATCTTCTTGTTCTAGTAACGTAAACATTATCACTGCCCTGAATGCTGCTGCTTAGGAAGATTGCGGATGGTAGGGACAGAGGCAGAGGTGCTGGCCTAGAGTTAGGAGCTAGCATGCGAGACCTGTCGCTCTGGCTACAGAGATTGGTGGGCACTGGGGAAAGGTTGGTTGCCACGGGGAGACTCTGGAGACTGGAGGATGTATTCAGACTGCCACAAATATAAAATGCAAAACTCTAGAACTCCTACATGGCTCACTTGGCCACAAACCCCTCTTGGATTGGCCCAAGGCCGTGTCTTCTTCACTTCCCCTGCAAATCCTCTGAAAGATAAATAAAGCAGCTCATAGGATCGTCTCTGACCCCATGGGAGCCATTGTCATCTGGGATAGCAAGGAGCTGTTCTTGGGGCTGGGGATACCTGAATTGATCCAGGGCATAAAAGACTAGGGAACTTGAGAGGAAAGAATTAAAGAACTGTCTGGAAGAAGGACTCTTTTTCTGACAACGGGAGATATAGAGGTGATGGCTTTTGAGTCATTCCTTCAAATGGCAGGTTCCACATTCTCCATTCAATCAACTGTGAAATTGAAAGTGCATTGTGGGGGGGGGGAGGGGAGGGGGTTGCATGTCTGTTGAACATACCCAGATGTTTTTACTTGTATAAAGTATCCCCTATATAACCTATTTACATAGCATTTACATTGCATTGGGTATAATGTATGAGCTGTCTAGAGAAGATTTAGAGCACACAGGGAGATCTGCATGGGTTCTCTGCTAATGCTGATGCATCTTTATACAAGATATTTGAGCACCTGTGTATTCTGGTGACCATATGAGGTCTTACAACCAATTTCCCCACAGCCGCTGAAGGAGGGGATGACTATGTAAGGTGATTTGGGGTGGCAAATTGGGAGTTGTGGCTTTTGCCACCAAAGGTCAGCGGAGGCCCAGAACTCGCTGCTAGTCACTCACTCCCTTCTGCCCTTCCGAAGACCAGAAGCTCAAGTTTAGAACATGAGTCACGGGAACTGCCAGGCATCAAAGTCGGAGGAAGCCCTTGTAACCGCCCCCCCGCCCCCCATCTGCATCTTCGACGATGAAACCACAGAGTACCAAGACTTCAGCAAATTAAGGGATCGCATGCTCTGTAAACCTCAGTGGTGCGCATGAGTAAGGCTGAGCGGCTAGCGCCTGCTCGTTAGCACGGCCTCCCTTCAGCTTTTCCTATAAAGAAGGGAGCTGCCCCTTATTTCTCAGCTTCTGTGGGAAGAAAGGAATGTGCCATGCATACTCCACTGGGCAAGCAGAGGGTGGACGCTGTGGCCTCTGCCACCGCCTATGCCGAGGTCCCACACCAGACCAGCCTCTTTCTAGCAGAGGGGATAAAACATCATGGATAGCTGGAGCTCTCATCTTCTTCAAATGAATCGCACTCTTCAAAAGCGAGGCTGGAACTGGGCACGGTGTGCTGTGCTGTGTCTCCATCCCACAATCTCCCCCTCCTGCCCCCTCCACCGGGCCCTGCATGGCTGGGATTCCTTTTCCTGGCTCAGCAGCAGCAGCAGCAGCTGGCAGTGTTTCGAGCTAGGCAAACAGGCCCCGAGGCCCTTGGATCTGTGGATGTTTGCTGCTCGTGTGGGGACACAGCGAGGGCCTTCTCTGACCATTGGAGCGGTAGCTTTCTTTGGGACTGTTGGAGCGGGAGATGCACCTCCAACCCATAAAGAAAGAGCTAATGCCAGCCAAGTGCTCATTTGGGATTTCAACCCCCCACATACCCTTCCCAGTGTTGTCCCAACACCACCCGTGCTCGGAGTTACTCTGGATGTGAGATGCTGACAGTGACTGTCGACAGCCACTGTGCCTGTGGAAATGGCAAAGCTCTTACGTGCATTGAAAACAGAATATCCAGCCCCACCCTGGAGCCAGGGCCCTGAGTCCACAGTTTGTTCCGTTAATTCCACCAACACAGACATTGGGCAGGTGAAACAGGACAATCTCTGGGGCTCTCTGGCCAGGCAGCCTAGCCCAAAACAGTAAGACTCATGCCCTATTAAAGAATCTGTCTCAATTAATAGTACAGGGTCTGGAGAGAGAGCACAGCAGTTAAGATTGCATGTTGCTCTTTAAGAGAGTAGTTCCTGGTGCTGTTTTGGGTGACTCCCAACCACCTATTATTCTAGCTTCCAGATCTGGGACATGGGAAGGATCCGGTGCCCTCTTCGGTCCTCTGAGCATCCGCACATGTAGCCTACACATATACACATAGATTAAAATGAAAAATAAATTTTGAAAAACTAAGGTAGATGGGCCCCTGGAGATGACACCCAGGATTGTCCTCTGATCTCTGCATGTACACACATACGCACATGCACGAGCAGACACAAAGGAGGCACATACACCCACACCCATAGACAAGATAGATAAGTAAATTCAATCAAAAATAGGAGAAAGGGTGTTTAAAGGAAGTGCTTTGCAAGTGTGACACTGTATGAGGGCTAGCAAGGGGTAGAAACACATGTATTTGTCTTTATCTTTTAGAAGATGTTCTGTAACATCGTTGCGTGGGGCAGTGAGGTTAAGAGAAAACTTCTCAGCCCAGTCATGGGCTTGCCATTTATTTGGTACTGGCAGATCCCCTTGACCTTTGTAAAAATCCACAATCTAAAGTTTCTGCCTATCCTCAGAAGGGATTTCCACGGCAGTTTCATATAACAAGTTGGACGAAGTAAAGCTTGCAAGAACAGAACACCTCAAAGCTAGAGAGAACAGGCCCACACCTTTGCCAGGCAGCCTGCACACTTTTTACCTTTAAGCCCCTTCGTCCATATAAACTATAGAAATCTGAACCTTTGCATAGTTTCAGAAGACAACGAATGTAAATCTTTAGTGCATGCGTCTATATTTTTCTTACGGCTTCGCCCCCTAGTTAATTCTCCCACTGTTTCAAAGAAGGGAAATGCTAAGCTCAGAGTGGAACCCTGCAATTGCTTGTCATATTTCACCGGAGTTGAGTGAATTCACTTAGTGTGTAATTTAAGCTGTCAGCCTTCCTTAGTTCTTTGGGAAGAGAAAGGGTGTAATTAAGTATTCCCGGGTTAACAGCATTAAACATCAGAACTTCACAGTTACAGGGCTGCCCACGACTCACTCCACTTACCATGGTGTGCCCAGGTTTGTGGACAGTTGGCTGGAACTAAGACATTCAACTCTACCACTCCAGTCTGGGGACAGAAGCTAGAAGTGGGGGAGGTGGTAGGTTTTTTTATTTTTTATTTTTTATTTTTTTTAGAAGACTCTGAAGTGTCATGTGGTGAAAGGTTGGCGGAATACAAAACCTCATGAAGTCATTCCAGTGGGCAGTTCGTTTCGACCGTGTCACTCTGAAAGAGGTCCTTTCCAATTCAGAGCCCCATCTGGCCCCGGGTGGCCTGGCACTGAGTTAGGGAGGAATGAAGTCTAAAGTAACCCAGGGATCAGGACCCAATAAGCCTTTTAAATATATGCCACCCTCGTCTACAGAGACAAATTTTCAAGAAATGTCTCCTTACCGACCCCTTCAGGAAATGTAATTTATTCCTAGCTCACTGTTGTTAATAGAGTGTGTTGGTGGGGTGGGGTGGGTGACCCATGGCCCGTGATGAGTTTTCTAAGCCACAATACATTAAATGGGTTGGCAGGGGCGAAAGGGGTCTGTTGGGGTCTGACAATGAGAAAAGGTCAAATGGTCATGGCTGTTCCTTAAGGGAAGGAGAATTTGGGAAGCCACGACCTTGGCCATAGATAATGGGAGACACAGGGAAGGATGTGGAAGCCTGGAATCAGAGAGTAGACGCAGGAATGGATTTTCTAGGAAAAGTTTCCTGACAGAGATGGACTGCAAGCTGGGGCAAGACAAGATGCAGGTAATAATGAAAGGGGCCTTGTGTGTGTGTGTGTGTGTGTGTGTGTGTGTGTGTGTATGTGTGTGAGTATGTGTGAGTGTGTGTGCATGTGTGTTAGTGTGTGTATATGTGTGTATGTGTTTGTGTGTGTGTATGTGTGAGTGTGTGCGCATATGTGTGTTAGTATGTGTGTGTGTCTGTGAGTGTGTTTGTGTGTGAACACCATTTGACAGCATCACCATATGCCTAGTCCTCCACTGAGCCGTAGACTTACCCTTAAAGAAACAATCCACAGGGCTCAGATAATTGGGCTGAGAGGAAGCCTGGTGGGCACTGGCGCTCTATTGTGAGGGCCACACCAACCCAGGAAGGAGCCCGCCTGGGTTTCTATTGTAAACCTGTCACTCATCTCTCCCGTAACTGTGTGTGAACAGTAAACCATTCCGGAAGTTTCCATGCTGTAATACGTAAGCTAAGAACAATCCACCTCCTGGATTTGGTGCACAAGACAAATGCTGAGGGAGACAATGTCTGTGGGTAGTTACCTCAGAGCCCAGCCTCTGAGAAGGCTCTGGGAAAAGGTCATTGGACTGAAAGAGAAAACTCAGAGGCTTGTCTTTGGAGGATTTTTGAGACTTGACATAGAACGAGAGAGCAGCATGGACATTATTCTTTGAGATGATTTAGTATATACAGATTTTTTTTTAAAAATATGTGACATCAAACTAGAAGTGGTAATGCATAGCCCTAGCATGCCTCTTTGTTTGGGATTTAGCCTGCTTTCTCTGATCTGTTCTTCACTCAGCTTCTGGGTTGTTCCAGATGTAGAAAGATCTGAACTCAAAGCCCGCAAAGTCTTGTGGTATTTTAGAACCTAAGTAGCACATCTTCTGTGGAGAGGCAGCCAATGCTATTTTGTGTGTTGAATCTGTTTTGTTTTTGTGGGATTTGTTGTTGTTTGGTTGGGGAGAGAGGGCGCTCTTAGCTCACCCACACCGATCTTGACGTTACCAAGCGTTCCTGGGCAAGCTGAGATGATAGACATGTGCTAGCCCCCTTGGCTAGAATATTATCTTATAATAAACCCACACTTTAGCTTTGCGATGTTTACCAACTCAGGGGCAACCACTCAGCCCTACCTTTGCAGCTCAGCAGACTGTCCGTAAATGTGCCAACACAACTTTCTCATGTAGACACAGAAATTTGAATCGCACATCATTTTTACATCTCTCAAAATGTAATTCTTTTGCCTCCTCCCAAGGCACTTAATGCTATTCTTAACTCACAGAGACCGAACTGACAGCAGCCTGGCGTTGGTTCTGAAAAGGTGCATCCTGCATCTCTGCTAACAAATGAGAACTGGTGGGTGTGCTCGGGTATAAGGTTTTTTTTTTTTTTCCTATTTCTTTCCTGGGCTCTAGGCAGAACTTGGAGGTAAACATGCATTCTCAGAATTACTTCCTGGTCCAGAGGGCAACGACTTAAGCACCTACAAGATATAGAGAGACAGATCAACTAGCCTTCAGCCTGTTCTTCCCGAACCCACCCAAAGCTGGAGAGACAGACGTCAACCCACCCTCAGCACCCAAACATGGAAAAGCATTTTCAGAGATCTGTGATCCCAGGACAATGGGAGCACAGTCAGGGGAAGAAGGGATTTGTTCAGAAAGGGCGAGGTGGGCAGGGCGGGGGCTGTGCACACACAAAGGGGACCAGTACACACAAAGACTAGTGTGTTAAGCCCGGCCTGACAGCCGACAACTCGCCAGAGCATTCTCTGTAGAAAGACCCGTCTGTGCAAAGCCAGTTAAGGTATAATATAAGCTTGGGGTGTGGAGGCAGAAACTGAAATGAGGATCCGTGAAGCTCTCATTATAGCCCACACCAAGGTGTCCCGATTCTGTTTCCTAAGGTATTAGCGTATATCACCAAGAGACTGTTAAATTCATTCTAAATGTCAGCCCCTCTAACCTCTGGGAAGGAAATGGGTAGGAATGCTGAAGACAAGAGAGGCTTTGAGGAAGGAAACTAAAAAGAAATCTCTAAGTAGAGTGGGACCTCGGGAGAGTGGTGGCTTATCGTACATAGGACTGGTAGGACCACACCCAGAGGGCCCAAGGTCTCTGAGTGTAGGTTTGGGTTCTCCCTGAGGGCTTTGACTACAGATGTCGCAGGGCCTCTCCTCCTTGCTCATGGGCTCTAGTTCTTTCACCCGGACAGAATGGCCCCTGGGTTCTGCCTGAGCCACGAGGAGTCCCAGCATTTGCTTGATTTCCATCTTCGTTCTGACCAACGTCCAATGGCTACTAATAAAAATCCCTCGGATGGCACCGGGTGCCATTTCCCCGGCTCCTAGGTGCTGTAGGGTATAGCCAGGCGTGGTTTTGGCCAAAGAGGCAGCTACTCATAGAATGCTGGTGAGCTCAGGCTGGAACTGAGCCCCAGGGTCCTCGCCAGTTCTGGAAAGGTACCAACCCACTCGTTTCCTGAATAATTTAAGTATATAATCAGTTTTTACATACTTTTCACATTCAGCATCTCAGGTAACCAATGCAGAAAGGGCTATTTCTTTATTTACTGAGTTTGTGTTTCTCAAAAAGGTTTAAAGGGCACATAACCAATAACATCATAATTACCTGTGCTGCTTAAGCTGCGCTGAAATCACAGCTTAATACTTTAAGAGCGAAAACAGGGAAATAGATTGTTTTCTGCTCAAACTACTTGAGCGGCTTCCTATCACACTCAAGGAAAACCCCTAGCTCTCTTCCCTAGCAGGTACGCATTATTTATGTCTTCATTTTATAAGGCTAGCATTGAGAAGTTTAGAAATGTGTAGCGATTCAAGGTCACCTGATAGGAATCAAGCCCTCTGCCTTGAGAATGCAGTTTCGCAAACGCCTAGCACAGGCTTTGGCAAACTGCTTTTGCAATGTTCAGATTTGGGTGGCTTAGCCTGGCTTTAATTCACTCATCTAAGCAGGATTCAGCCTGGCTGCTGAGGAAGTCCAGGGAATGCTATCTCCACCTCCTGGGGGACCGAGACACATCTAGAGAGAAAGACCTTTGGCTTGTCCTGCAAACATATCACACTAGTATGAGTCTTCAGGGCTTCCAAGATGATCCTGCGACCACAATCTGCTTCATGCCTATTCTGTATCCAAAAGACCTTGCAAATCACTCAGGTTCAATTCTGCTTTGAGGTCAGGAAGTAAAAGCCAGGACCTGGAAGGGGCCTGAACAGGGATGCCAACTTCACGAAGGCTGCCAGGAGCATCTTGCAGAGCAAAACTCAGAGCTGCAACCAAACGTGGATTCAATTGTCAGTGTAAACCCAACTGATCCCCCCAAAACAACTGTTACGGGGCATCTGCTCTCCTGTGCTTTTTGCTTACATCATTCATATTCAAAAGTTTTAATCCATTGGGAATTTAGAGGGGGAATTGGGAGGCAAAACTGATTCTGGTCCAGCTTAGTCAGGAAAAAAAGTAAGAGCTGATTTTTTTTTCCACCCGAGTCGTGCAGTCTGGCTGGAATGCATCCCAACTGGGGGATACTCATGAATGCTTCAAGTCCGGAGGCCCAAGGAAAAGAAACTTCTGTCTTCTCCCGAGTGATTCTCTTTCTCTATAGAAATCGCAATGGGAGCCACTCTACAAATCATGTCCCCGTGCCTCGCCAGAAAGAAGCTGTTCTTTTTAAACCAGGCTTATCAAACAGTAGCGTTCGGCCTGAATAATAAGTGTGAGTGGGCTAATGGGTCATCTGGGGGAGAGAGGTCAGAAGAAGGCCTCCTCGGTGTTCAAAAGCTGAATCCGGCAATGCCAGCGGTCAAAGAGCAGAGTGCCCGGTGGACAGGCATGATGTATATAGGGTGTGTTCTATAGAACCTGCATGGGTTCCCACCTAACCTTTATCCCCATCAGAGAGGCCAAGACCTCTTAATGTGTCTGATGCTGTTAACTCAGAGGTCCTAGTGAGATGGTCCGGGAAAACCTGGTGTTTGTGAGCTCCTTTTCATTGAGGAAGAAATGTTTTCCAGCTCCTAGCAGGTTGACTTAGCAAAGTACTTTGAACACTGGAGGGGGTGGGGGGAGCAGTCACAGAAAAGGGAAGGGGAAAAGACAGGGAGAGAGAGTTATCAGCAGGGGTGGTTAGTTTAAAAAAAAAAAAAAGGAGAGGGTCGTGGAGACAGAAAACCTTTTGTTCCCCCAGCTCGTTTCATGTAGAGATTGTAAGGTGAATGTCTTTGAATGGGTTTATGAACCAGTTGCTAGGTCACAGGAAGCGCGATCGTCAGACTGCTTTATGAATTCAGATTCTTTAAAACTTAGGTTACTCTCAAAAGGAACGTACCTCCTTTGTCTGGTTCCTACGTCTTTCCTCTTTATATTTTTATTTCTCTGGGTGGTTTGGGCCGCCTCCCCCACTTTCTGTTTTCTTCTCCGCCCTTTTGATAACGTGAAAAGAAATGATCGTATTACACGCTCTTTGTCGGAGGGTTTCTGAAGTTAGCGGTGGGCGGGGTGGAGGCGTCACCGCCAACTCCTCACCAGCCAATGACGGAGAGGTATGCAAATGAGGCCCGGGCTCCGCGGGTCTGGATCTGGGCTGTGAGCTCAGAGACTCCGCAGTGCGCGGGAGGCGAAGGTTCTCACTTCCATCCAGCCCTGCGCTCAATGGAGGGGCGGACACTGCAGTGCCTCACCGTGTGACGAGATAGGACCGGGGCTCATCTGATCACCGCCGAGATGAAGTACAAGGTAAGAGTGCCTTTTTACGCAGTCTCCCGAGAAGCTGGAGGCAGCTGTGCCGTCGCCTTTCCCACCTTGACAACTGGGCTGGGATCCCTTGTGTTGTCTGGTTTTGCTGAGCTGCATCTGATCTCGCTTCCAGGCTTCCCTGGGGTGTACCCGCGAGCAAACTTGCGCTTTCAGATCCACCTAATTCTTGGTACACGGTTCTGAAAGTTGTTGTGGGTGGCGGAAGGCAGTGGAGAAGAGTAGCTAACATAGGAGCTGCAGTGGCCGCTGGAGATCAGAAGGGTGTCTGACTCGCCTCGCAGCAGGCAAGCCGCAGGTCTCTGCCTGGTCAAAGCTGGCCTGGGGAGCCATAATAAGGAGGGTCCCAGAACTGCTGAGTCCCTGACAGGCTCTAAAAGCACCTTTTCAGAATTTGTCTTAAGCACTTGATCTGGGACGCGCTGTCTGCTCTAGGTCCTTTCGGTAGAAGCAAATTAAAAACCCAGACACTATCATAGGGGCGATGATGGAGAATTCCCACATCCTTAGATAGTTTGGTCTTATGAATAAATGGGTGTTAGTCATTTCTGGATAACTCTTTATTGGGGTTGAATGGGTCTGAAAGTATGAAGGCTCCGGCTGGCTTATTTTCCCTGACGCTTACAGAATGTCCCGCTCATATTTTGGCAGCATTATTTTTCCGCTGCCTTTTGCACCACGGTTTCTGGGGTTACTCTTGGCAAAATGATTATGTCTCGCTCAGCACATCCGTCTAAGGAGGCAGTTTCCAAGGGACTTGGCCCAGCAACAGTTCATGGCAGTGGCTTGGCTGTGCCTACCTATGATCCCTTTTCATTTTAATGGTGACTAGACGTGAGCCCTAGACTTCTAAAGGACAGTGTCATTATAAAAATTCGATTCGGTAAGGTGGCTTACCAGATCCAGTTAACTGAGCTAGCTAGGGGCTAACTTGGCTTCCCTCTGTGGTATGTAGCCTCTGGCTCTTCCTTTGGGATAGAAGACTGTAACACTTGCTATAGCTAACAGCCATTGGTTTTGGTTTCATGTCCATAAATCTTGTTCAGAAACTGTGACCCAAAACATGTGCGATAGTTGTTGGGGAAGACCCAGGTATCCACTGTCACCTCCTGTCAGCTTTCCATTTCAAACACATCCGTGGGGAGGGGCAGAAGAAAGGACTGACGGCTCCAGGAAGCGCTGGAGCTTTCTACCTGGCAGGAACAGAATCTTTTTGGAAGTGATTCTCTCTGTTGCTACAACTCCTCGTTTGCAACTGATGGGGGCTACATGGTATCCAGCCTGCAATGATAGTTTTTTTTCTTCCTTTCTCTCTGTTGTTGAATCAAGACGGCGTTATAGAGAAAAGACAAAGGATTGGCCCTGTTATTGGGACGTTAAATAGCTGATGTGAACTCTGAGGGCTGCAGTCTAGGTGGTGAAGTCTAAAGTCACTTTGGTTCAGTGACCTCATCGTGTTTAGCTTTGCTCTTTATGGAAAGAAAATATCATGGGGGATGATGGTTTATACTGCAGATGAGAAACTGCAGCTGGGGAACACTTTCTGCCTGCCTGGGTCTGCCCAGAGTTGAACACTTTGCCAAGCAATAGAATTGTTTATCATCATCATCATCATCATCATCATCATCATCTCCATCATCTCATTATTATTGTAGGCAACCTCACCACCAAAACTGCTGCACTCCCCAAGTAAACAACTGATACATGGACACCCCAAGTTGACCATAGGTGAAGCGAGCCTCTTTTCCTTCCATCACAAAGTCTATTAGTTAATGAGAGATAACGGTCTTTCAGGGGAGAATTAGTCATGCTATGTAGGAGATGTTGAAGCAGAGTCATGATGCTAGAGCACTGCAAGTCTGTCTCATTAAATTCTCCCCATCTGCTCCAAGGCACACTTATTTTCAGAAGTAGCCATTGTGGCACACAGGGGCTAAGTGATATATTTTTTTCCAATACAGCAGCTGAGGAGCCGGGAATTAAAAACAATCTTGATCTTATGCTTGTGATTTTTTTTTTAAGATTTATTTATTTGATTTATATGAGCATACTGTAGCTGTCTTCAGACACACCAGAAGAGGGCGTCAGATCTCATTACCGATGGTTGTGAGCCACCATGTGGTTGCTGGGAATTGAACTCAGGACCTTTGGAAGAAGAGTCAATGCTCTTAACCTCTGAGCCATCGCTCCAGCCCCCTAATACTTGTAATTTAAACACTACCAGGAGAAGAAAAAAAAAAACCCTAAAACCGAAATCATCTGTAACTCCCTAAAACATCCCCCTGACCGGTATGTTCTGGTCTCAGAAAGTTCAGAACTATTTCCTCCCAAGTGTTCCCCCAGGATAGTCTCTTCTATTCTGTTTCAGTGGTAACTCTGCAAACTGAAATACGAAGTTGGCATTTATTTGTTTCATTTGAGCTACTTAAGTAGTAAAACCAGATAATTATTAGATTGTAAAACCCAGGAGTCTGGAATTATCTCTTAAACACTATGTTGCACATAAACTATAAATTTAGCACGGGCTTAAAAATGGATCATTGTGAGATTTATAAGTCAGGCTTAAAAGGTTTCTTTCTTTCTTTCTTTCTTTCTTTCTTTCTTTCTTTCTTTCTTTCTCTCTTCCTTTCTTTCTCTCTTTCTTTCTTTTTCCTTTTTCCCCCTGTTGTTAACCAGATGGTCTTGTTTAGCTACTTCAGAGTTCATAACCAGGGAGCAATCAACTTCCACTCAGCTTGTCCTCAAAATACACAGCTCCAGGCGGCCAGCAGTGACTTACAGCTAAGAGGGCTGTGGAATGCGTGCTACTGCTCTAGGTAAATCTTTCTGCTTAGTACTCATCCAGTCTGCTTTTGTTTTACTTATATTTTTGTTCATGGGAAGGCTGTCATGGGTTTTTAGGGTTCCATTTCTCTTAGACGAGTCTGACTGAATGATAGTAAACTGTAAAGGCTTCCTTTGTTAAGAGTCTACATAAAGAAGCCAGGCATGGTGGAGCACGCCTTTAATTGCAGTCCTTCGGGAGGCAGAGGCAGGTGGATCCCTATGAGTTCCAGGCCAGCCAAGGCTACATCATGAGACCTCGTCTCAGACACAACAACAGAATGCTCTATATAAAATCCCTTTAATGTATAGCCTATGTTCCTTATGCCTCTATGGCCCTGGCTTGCTTGTCCAATAGAAGATCCCAAGGTTGCTGGCAGGTATGGCCCTTTGTTCTGAAGGTGAGGGACTAGTTCCAGGCCCTCATCCTTAGCAGAAGCCCCGAAGGCCCCGCCCACATCGTGTGGGCCTGGAATGAGGCCCAATCTATTTCATGCCCAGGCCTGGGAGGTACTCAACAAGTGGAGCCTGTGACTGAGTTCTTCCCGCTGAGGCGCTTTTGGGGCATTGCCAAGTTTCAGAACCCTTAAGTGTCTGCAGTCAAGGTCTAATCTATTTTCTAGTCAATAGAAAGAAAGAAAGAAAAATCACTCTTCAATGGTTTGACTTTAAAAACAAAGGATAGTAGAGTATGGCAATACAGCTTTTTAAAAAAACTATAGTCTGGAATTCAGATTCATGTAGTCCAATTGAATGGGAGAAGAAAGTCAGGGAAAAGAGACAGCTATAGCAAAAAAAAACTTCTGTGGGGAGGAACTTAGAAAATATTTTTATTTTCCAAAGCTGTCTTAAAAGAGAAGTTATAGCAGGCCTTTGGTTTAGTCGATCGATATGGCCATTTATACCCTTTTTTGCTTTGATGTTTCAGCTTTAAATTTTTTTTACTAAGTTACTTGTTGTATTCAACTGAAATTTAGGAGCCCCTGCTACCCCCACCTGCTTTCTAAATGCTGTGTGTTGTCTGTGAATTTAAAAGCACCAGAAGGTGTTTTGAAAAAAAAAAACGTGGCCTCATCTTGCATGGTTTTATATTTACTTAGGAAACCCGGTTCAGAGCTAAAGGACTTACATGCCCAGAGATGAGGCTTTGTCGAAATGCAGGTGTCTTGATAATAGCAAGTTTAGCACGCTGTGTGACACGCGCCCCCAGCAGCCCCTTCCCTTTGGACCACACATGGTCTCTGTGCCCAGAGCCTTGCAAGCACCTTCCCATACCTGCCTTCCCACCCCCAGTCTCAGACAAAATGAAACAAAGCCAGACAAATTCCTGCCTCACACCTCTCAAAGCCTTGGCAGAATCTGTCTCTCCTTTGTGTCTTCACACCAGTGCCGCATCTGACCTTTCTAAATGAGCACTGCTGGGTGTCACTAATACCAGATGCTCCTGTGGCCTCCTGGCACCCTGCTACCCACATGGACATGATGCCCTAAGTGCACACAGCTTCTACCCCTCGCCTTGGCTGCTCCTTGGACTCTTCTGTGGGGGTTCTTACTCCTTTCATGGGCATGTGCTTTCAAGCCTGTGTGACTTGAGTAACTAGTACATCCCACTTGTAAAGTCTCTGTATCCATCCACTCCATAAAGCAATCAAAGCCTAAACCTTTGTCTCCTCTAGTCCCTGAAACAGACCTTACATTTTCCCCCCCTGCCTCATTCCGTTAGCACTGCCTTACTTATTAACCCACTATCTAAATGATACCTGCAGTAGAGCCAGTTTTAAGGAAGCCACATTGAATACAAGAGGCCCATCCTTTACTGATATGTAGGGGCGGATCAACAGGCAAGCCCTTGTGGAAAGTGTAATGTAGGCTCTGTCAGCCTTGAACAGAACAAGAACTCTGCTATATATATTCTTGTAATAGAAACAAGGAGTGTGGAGGAGGACATTCCCATTTCTTGTGATTTAAGGCCCTGTGGTCTTGGGCAAATTAAACTCCCAGAGATTAGGTTTACCTGCAAATTTGAGGCACCATTAACTGCTGTATACCATTATTCTAAAGTCTAAGCTAATGTGTAAAATTCTTATCTGGGATCCTAGCACAGAGGGAGTAGACAATGAATCCTAGCTAGCCTCAGCTCTGAGTGTGTACCCAGTGGATAGTGAGAGGTCGGGATTGGTTTCACGACAAGATTATATCCAAATCTCAGTTACTAAATTAAGCAGGTTGAGTATTATGGAGTTTAGCACAGATAACGGTGCACATGGTGGGCATGGGCTCGCAGGCGGAAGGAGCCAGCGGCATGCCTGTAGCGCACAGCCCCCACTAGCCAGTGCCGTACGCTTGGTTTCCTCATTGTTAATGACAAACCTCGAAATTCCTGAAATTACAGGGCCTTTCTCCTAGTGGGTACTCAGCAAACACATTCAGTGCTGAGTTACAGAAAACATCTATGCCAGCAGCTTTTTACAAGGGTTCTACCGGTCCACAGCACATTAGGAAAACGCATGTTCGTTTCAAACCCAACTTTTGCTTCATTTTGACAATTTAATTTTCAGTTGCTACTTCGGAGCATTATCTCATTGAATAGCCACAAGAACATAGTAAATGAAAGTCATCAGTGCCTAGCATACATAGGCATTTGATAACTGACAGCTATGTATTGTATTGACGTGGTGAGCTCTGAGTTCGAAGAGAGACCCTTCCTCGGGGAATGAGGTAGAGAATGACAGAGCAGGACCCCCAGTGCCTTCTTTCATCCACACGTCACATATTTACACCACACACACACACACACACACACACACACACACACATACCACACTGGGGTGGGAAAGACTGTTTACCATTACCAAAAGACTAGCGAGGAAAAGAAAAGACCATTTATTTAAATAGGCGCAATCCATAGAACGTGGGTTGTGGGTTTGTGGGGAAGTTCACTTACTTTGCTGCAGACCTAGTGACATCGATATAAGAATCACTTACTTTTTAGATCATTTAGGGTTAGGAAGCAGTGGACAAATTGATTTGGAATGCTAACCCCTAGGACGGTGGCACTATCCTCAGAAACGTATAGACTTAATTACCAGGCCTCTTTGCCAGGACCAAGGCAACAGGGCCCTTGGGAACAAATACAATATTTCCAACTTAAAATGCCAGAGCCGCTGGTTGCCTAGGCAACTGCAGATTACAAAGAGCACGGGCATGGAAAGAAGACAGAAATCCCCAAAGTCCTGTTTAGACTCCGTCAACAACGGCCCCTCCGTCTTGTTTACTTTGAGCATTCCAGGCATCTCCCTGCGGTAGTTCTTGCTGGCTAATGAGAGCTCTGCATGCCGGGGAAGGGGCAGCCTGCTGCCAGGACTCTTCCTGAAGGATTTCCATTGTACGATGAGTGGTCTCATTGGAGACCTTTCCCACTCCAAGCTGGAAAGGCAGAAGCTTTCTTTTTAGAGGGTGCTTTTAATGGACCATGAGATCTGGGTAACTTGAGGGTTGGCATGTCATCTAGGGGTAATGCAATCAGTATTCCAGAAAAGTAGAGTTATGTTGTTGTTTGTGGTCGAGGTGGGGCCTTGGGGCAGCTGATCGTGAAGATGCTGAACTTGTCAGTGGAAGGGCTGGGGAGATGGCTTGGTCAGTAAAGTGCTTGCTGCTGCCCAAGCGTCAAGATCTGAGTTCAATCCCAAGCACCGTAGCCTACAAAGGCTATGCTACAGAGACAGGCACAAGAGGATCCTGCAGCTTTGGTGGCCAGGCGAGGTAGATGAAGAGGGGAGCTCCAGGTTCAGCGAGAGACCCTGCCTCGAAACCTAACCGGAGCGCATTTGTGCAAACACACAGGAACAACTACACTCATACACACAAAAACGCCACCAGAATGTTTTCCTCATATGCCTGGGCTTTACCACATCTACTAAATTCTATATGTGCTTCAAGGTGGGGGCCAGTAAGCTGGAAGATGTCATGTTTCTTGATAGATCTTGGTGTTGCCAATTTGAATGTCTCCTGATACTTCTAGTGTGTCATGGTAACAATAGGTCTAAGATGTTACCAAAAAGTTTCTTGTATGAAATGCTGATGTTTGTGCTCACCAGAAATAAGCCAGGGATGTATAAAAGTGTAAGCTCTGCCAACCACAGAAATGCTTGATGGCTCCTTTGGAAATCAATTTTAATTCTTTATTTATTCTTTCGGGGAACAGTGAAGCGACAGGGTTCGTCTGTGAAGCTCAGTGGAAAGTTGCAGTAATCAAAACCCACAGACCGCTCAAATTGGAGCCATGTCTCCTCCTCATCTGTTGAGATGCTGGGCCTTTCAACAGTGTGGCATGTCCCGCATACCTGTCCTCCTCTTTTCCTCAGGCCGAAGTCTCTGGTGACTCCTGTATTTTAATGTTATGCTCATTGGTAGTAGCCATTGGTCTGTTGTGCTTAACTTAGTTTACTACCTCCTAGGCCCTTTGGCTGAAGCTCATTTAGGCTTTCTCAGCCCTTATGGCTCTGTTCCTTACCAATAAAGATGGATCTGGGCTCCTCCACCTATCAAGGACCACCACCTCCTAGAATTAGCAGGAGCACGCAAAGCCATCGCACTGGAATGGGCAGATATACAGACGTGTGCACCCTGGGCCCTCTTGAAGATCGTTATCTTTAGTGTCGGTCATCTGCTGCTCAGTACTGCTCTTTCTGTCCCTGGTCACTTGTAACACTGCTGAGAACCTGACAGGAAAGTGCCCCAGGGAATACACAACACAAGCAGCACAATCCAGAGGCCTCAGCTCCTCAGGCCAGAACTTCAGTTCTGAGCTATGACTCTCAGTCTCGCTGCACATCAAGCTCAATGTGACATGTGAATGAGACGTGGGATAGAAACAACAGGAAGACCCAGAGGACTTCTCCCTCCTGATCCCATTCACTGTAAGGTAGATTGCGAGACACCATCCCAGGGGCACAGAGGCCCCGGAAGTAGACTCTACTCCCTTATTAAAGGTTATGTTGTTATTGTTAGCAATAAATATATTTTCAAGACTATCCTTTGTATTATATGTGTGTGTGTGTGTATCTCAAAGCAAAGGACAGTATAATTATTATATATACATATATGTATATATTAATATAATATGTATATGTATATATTATATATAATACATATACATATATATATTTCCAAGGATGTATCCACATTTCACAAACCAAAGAACGGGACATATGGTCTGACAATGGGAAGGATACTTGAGCCTGATGACTGTCATGGAAAGTTCAGGAACACATGGCCACTCTACAGACGGTCAACATGAGCTGCCCCGGCGATCCATGGACTGATCAAGACCCTATCCCGGTCCCCGTACGGCAGCATTCTGCAGAACCATATACCAGAACTTTTTTTTTTTTTAAAGAATTGGCTGGGTTCTTCACAGAGAGTCATACGTAACCTCTAGCCATAAATAATAAGGTCCTCCTTTATATCTTCGTGCAGGCGTAGACATCTTTGGAAAGGAGCGCAGGCTCGTTTGGAAGTGTGGGCTTGTTTGGCACACCTGAGTGGAGGGTTGAGCTCCGATTGTTCTTGCTTTTAAACCTGGTCAGGCTGCTCCTTGCCTCATAGCCTGCAGCGTCTCCAGCCTCCCTCCCACCCTTCTTATTAAGATCTTAATTACAGATGCAGCGTAGTTCATTGCTGAAGGGAAAGAATTTCCTTCTCTGAACTGTGCCTGCTTTTGGTGTGGCGGGTATAATCACGATGAGATCATTTCTGTTTTGTAGCCCGAAAGTGCAGGAGTTTTTCTTTTGCGGGGGGGGGGGGGGGGGGAGGTGCGGGGTGGAGCGTCGTTAAGACATGACTCTCTGAGCTCAACCCAGAGCACAGGAAGCTGCTGGCACCTCACAGAGCCTCCTTCTCCGGAAGGAATCAGAGCTTTTTACGTATGTCATTTCATGAGCGCCCGGAATTCTTCCATGAAGAACGTGTGTATTATCCCGACTTTGCAGATGGGGAAACAGAGGCATTTGTCATTAGTCTTAAGTATAAGGAGGGAGCCTAGGCCTTCGTATGGAGTTTAATGACCACTGACCTAGCCAGTAGAGGGCTGGTCTGTGCACCCTGCAGCAGCCCAGATCTAGATTCCCGTAACAGACATGTATACACACACACTGTTACAACCAAAATATGTCTTTGAACATTGAAAGTGCACTGGTTGGGCAAGATATCTTCCACTCTAAGCTACCATTCTCTCTCTCCTGCTTGAAGCACAGAACTCCCCTCTCAGAAGTGTTGGCCATAATTTAATCAGGACTGAGGTTTGAGCTTAAGGTAGCAGATCTCAACCCCAAACTAACTTCCTCCTATAGAATTAGCATGGGAATACCACAAAATCATAGAAGCGTAAGATCTCCCTCAGGCCAAGTGAAGCCTCCAAGCCATCTCCATGACAACCACTTCTCCCAAGTCTGGATCCAATCCTGAGTTTCTCCAGGTTGTGCATCTAGATTTAGGCACTAAAGCAAGCTGTTTGCTCTCAGGAACGAACTGAGAGGTGCCATGGCTTTGAAAATCTTTCTGACCGCTTCCCAGTGGCAATGCTGACGGTATACCAGTGTACACACCTCTTAGCCAAGGGTGTGGATCTAAGTTTGAAAACTCTTTGAAGAGCTCGAAGGATAAGTGGATAATAACAGCAAAGTAGTAAGCCCAGATCAAGTGGCTTGGGGGAGGGGTGTTCAAATTCACGTGGGTGTGGCTGTGTGTGGAAGAGCTTAGAGTCCAGCATCAGGGATCCTGGTCCTTTAGACATCATCAACCTTGCTTTTGTAAGTCGGAGTCTCTCATAGCCTAGAGCTCACCAGTCAGGCTAAACTGACTGGCCAGCAACCTCCAAGGGTCTGCCTGTCTTTAGTTCTTCAGGATAGGGGTTACAAGTAAGTACACTGTGGCCAGCATTTCTTCACATACATGCTGGGCTTTGAACTCAGGTCCTCATGCCTGCAAGGTAAACAATATACAAACTGAGCTACCTCCCTACCCCCCTTTTCAAGTAACTTCTGAAAGAGTCCCTGCAAAGGGTGAAATCCCAGTTTCACCAAATGGCCTCTGACAAGGATGGTGGCGGTGGTGGCAGAGGTGGTGGTGTATTTGAATTAATGTTTTTTAAGTGTAACCTTCGGTTCATACTTTGGGATAGGAAGGTAAAGGCATAAGAATACAAAAATAAGAGGATCTTTTCATGTTTTCAAACACTTTATAGCTTGTGCATTTTGGTTTTCGAGACGTGGTATCATTTTTGGAAATACACTATAACTGAGTGGATTTGAATCTCCTGCTCCTGTTTAAATTCATATTTCTCTTCTCTTAGTACCTAAATGTTAGCGGATTTGTCTAGACAGGCCGTCAGATATGATCCGGTGCCAGCATCGTAATGCTGGCTGAAATCCAAAAGGTTGTTTTATTGTTAATAAAACCTATCTTTTCGGTGAGTGGGTGTCAAGAATTCATCATTATATGGCGCCTGTCAGATTTATCTAGGGACAGAGCCCTAAAAAGAGTTTATGCTTGCCCCCATGGTTTTTGATCCTTTGCCAATACACTATATTGGAAATCATCAAAACCAGGCAACTTGGGATGAATACTTATAAATCCCAAGGCTTAACAGTAGCATTTCTAAATTCTTAAATGAAGCAATCTCAGGAGGAGCATCCTAGTGTGGGGAGACTTTTAGAGGGAAATAATAGACTGTGGTCTCTGGCTCTACTGTTAATCTGATCTTCTGGCTGTAAAACAATGACACCTACTGTAGGCAGTTCTGGTCAAGCTATGGATGATGAGGTTGAAAATGTATAGAGGAACTTATATGTATTCATCTTCTGCAAGTCCTTAGTGCCACTAAAGTGTAGCTCTAAGGCTTGTAGGCAAATTGAAAATTAAACTCTTTAAGATTGGTAGATAGCTATGATATGATGTATCATATGATATATGATATGATAAGATGAGCAACATAGATGTAACAATATTATCATCCCTATTTAAAAAAAACTAAGACCTTTTACTTGAATGTTGTTAGCAGTCCAATTTATCTTCCATCATGAACTGGGTCATTCTGAAGTCACACGTGTACTACTATATCTACCTATCTACCCATCTCTGATGTTTCTTATACAGAGAAGAGACGTCTGCTCTGATCTAAGCTTGCTTTGAAAACAGGTCTCACCACAAGACTGCTCTGTCCTCCGTGTCGTTTATTAGCCTTCTATATTCTAGTTTTCGTTGGTGTGCCTGCCTGTGTAGAGCCTGTTTTTGGAGGTCAGAGGAGAGCTTTCAGGAGCTAACCCTCTGCTTCCACTACGGCTTCTAAGGATGGTGCTCTGGTTGTCAGTCTTGCTTGGCAGGCGCTTTGACCCCTGAGCTGTTTGGGGACCTCCATCAGTCCCATATCAAATGGGAATCTCTGATAGCCATGCATAGTGATGTAGGGAAGAGGTGGAGCCAACATCATAAGAAACATTCCAGTATCCTAGATCCGCCATCTAGATCAGGTGGCACAAACTTAATGAGCCTGAAATGTCTTTCTAGGATCCATATATTGAACAGTAAAGTCTTAGATGTCCTCCCCTCCTTCAAGGAGAACCATCAATTTGGCTTATAAATTATCAAAAGAACACTGGGTTACAGGTCACTCATCAAACAGGAATAAACCAGTGTATAGATTCATAGGCCTGGGAGTTTTGTGGACACACACACACACACACACACACACACACACACAGAGAGAGAGAGAGAGAGAGAGAGAGAGAGAGAGAGAGAGAGAGAGAGAGAGCTAAACACAGGGAATATTAATATTGTCCCCTGCCATGTCAAAGAATACCTGTTGGAACCTAGTATTTAATATCATATATATTAAAGCATTTCTCAGTAGGCAATGCATCAAACAGAATCTGATTATCAGCCCAGGTCACAACATGGGCAGCATAGTGAACAGTGTGAAGATTCACGAAGGGAGGGTCTCAGTTATTTGCAGAAGCTTTCCTGATTAATAAAATAACTTTCCAGAAAATAAAAACCATTGGTGGACACGTGGTCTACTGGCTAAGAGTACTCTTCAGAGGTTGAACAAGTCTCCCCATGGTCAGAAGCTTGTAGTCCAAGGCATAGGAGCCTGGTACTGCCTTTCTGTGGGCTGTTTCAGGTCATCTAGTGGAGGTGACAAGAAAGCAATGAACAGCGATTACTCAGAAAACATCTCTATCACAAGATACTGTGTCTTCTAACGCCTGCACTCCCCAGGCATCAGTCTGCTACTTAATACTATGTAGAGGTTTCAAATAAAAAAATTAAAATTCCATATCGTCACATGGAAGAACAGAAGTGTGACCCATGCTTTCAATAATCAAACTCTTGGTATTTGTAAACATCCGTGCTCTTAGGGAAGACTGAGTATCCTTCCAACACACACACACACACACACACACACACACACACACCACACACCAAAGGTGCCTATGAGAGGCAGGAGAGAAAATGTAACCAAAATGGTAGGGCTATCCTCTGACCAGAGCTGATTTTTCTGTCAGCAGAAACAAAGGCACGAGAGTGCTTTTTTCTCTTTGCCAAGTGTGCCCCAAGTCTGACCTTGGCCAGTTCACCCCTCAGCAGCTTCCTTTAAGCACTGATTTCCTTGATGATGGCCATTTCCTCTAGTGGGTCTGTTTCTCAGGATCTGGTCTCTGAGTGCCTGTTCGTGCGTGCATGCATGTGTGCATGCGTGCCATGTGCTGGAGTCCACCAGAGACCTGGGCTAACTCGTGGGGTGGGGGTGGGGGGTTGGGCACAGGAAAGTCTTGTCATCAAGAATGAGGCAGCCCTGGGGCTTTGGCAGGTTCTCCTGCATAAATATAGAATGAAGTCAAAAATAATAAGAGGAAGCCAAGCCATTGATGATGCTATCGGTCACAGTGAGTGACACGCCAGTCATTGTGGCTCATTTCTCTTCAAAGAGCAGCATGAATGGTCATGGAAATTCCGCGTCACACCTCTCTATATTGGGAGAAGCAGATCATTTCCCTGGCAAAAGTAATAAGCTTTCTTGACATTTTGATAGCAGTGGGAGAAAATGGGGTGGGGGAGGGAAGCGGGTAAAGGTTGTCATGTGACCGTGGCGCTCCCATACCAGCCAGGTTTGTTTTGCTTTCTTCATTCCCCACTCCTGGGCCATAGCTTGACAACCCAAAGCAGCAGAAGCAAACTTGGGTGACGTGTGTGAATGGTACTCTTGTCACCTAGCCGACTCAGGGCGGCGGCGGAGGCTGTTTAAAGAGACCATTGTATTCTGTGTTGCTGGGATGGTCAGTTCCTGTTTGCTCAGTAGTTGTGAACACGCAAGTCTGGTGGGGTGGGGGGGTAGGGGTAGCTCCGCCATCTGCGTCATTGTCCTGTTTAAGTAGGGAGGGGCTGGCACCTTCCTGCTGGCCGTCTCCCTTATTCACAGGCTGTCAGGACTGAGTGACTGGGACACACAGTCAGGCTTCTCTTTGGATGTTCTGTTTGGATGCCTCTCCATCTGAATTATGTTTTAAACTAAAGACCTTGCTAAATTCTTCCAGAAAAAAAAAAATTCTACTGTCCACGCTGAGAACCAGCGATCCAGAAACCAGAACCCACCTCAGTTTCCCAGACTATGAATATGCATGCTGTTTCTGACACTGGGCTCGTATTATGGACATGGAAAAGGAGTCAGAGCTTCAGAACTTCAGTTCACAGCCTGGGATGGGGGAATGCAAACCCTGCTATAAGGAAACAGCAAACTGTAGAGGGCTCAGCAGGGAAAGGGGTTTGTCCCCACGCCTACTAACCCAGGTTTGACTTCTGAGACCCACGTGGTGGAAGGAGAGAATCAACTCCTGAATGTCATCCTCTGACCTCCACACATATGTGCACACGTGTACTACACACCGCAGTCACAAAGACACAGCATGTCGGACAACCAGGTGGTTAGCGATCGACTGGATTTTGCAAAGACAGTTATTCTGTTTATATGGAGGGTGGGTTCTAAGCGGGGAAGAGGCTTAATGGATTGGGAAATGCCATTCCGGGAATACTAAATAAATAAAGAACCAGCTCTTGCTAAGCTCCACACCTGGCGAGGCAGGGAAGCAGGATATGGAGTTCTGACAATTCCAGCCCGGTTGTGAAGAGTATACAAACCTCAGGCTCCCTTCTTGGGCAGCTAACTGCGCACTGTGCTGACCAAGAGAGCTAAAAGAATGGGAAAGATTCTCTCGTTTGGTGAGCTTGAGATTGAGATGCCCCATCAGTCAGAGATGTGGCTAAGAATTAGAGGGCAGAGTATCTATTCTGCACTGGCCGATCAGGGACAGGGGAGAGGACAAATTGCAGAAGAGAGTAACCATGACCACTGAAGATGGGATGGGTGAATGGTCTATTGGTGGAGCAAGAGATTGAGTGGTCTAGAGATGAGGAAGAACCAGGAAGCAGGGTCTTAGAAGCATGGAAGCCAAGTGAAATGGATTTCTGGAAAACTTGAGGTGGGAATGACAAACAGGGTCCCTTCAGATGGGCTTTATAAATGCCAGTATCCAATCTCCATTAGACTCACTATTATTAGAGTTTTTAGGGCAGAAGCCCTGAGCCCTGGCAGCCTGAACAAGTTAGGGTTGGCCACCTGTCTTCCCTCCGCCAATTCAAGAGCCAAGTAATCACTCACTTCTCAAGAAAAACAATTCCACTGTCCCCGCAGAGACCTAGAGATAAAGAAGTCAAAAGTCCCTTCGACTTGATAGAGAATGGGTGTGAGTTTTATTTCAGACACTGGGCTCACAGTTTGAAAATAGAAAAAGGAGGCAGACAGAGTTAGTGAAACATGGAGAGAGGAGATTTATTGAACATGGCCATATTGGAGAAAAATAAATAAATAAATAAATAAATAAATAAATAGGTCCAGTGAGCCCCCAGGCCCTCTTCTAGGGGGCGCTGGCATGGAACCGCAGTGCCACCAGAGTCTGCCCTGTTGGTTGTCCCGTCTATCAACTGCTCCATCATGGTATGTCCCCAGTCTCACCTGTAAGATGGTCTAACAACTTGGTAGCTGTGTGAAAGCTCTACTCAGGGAGATAAGTTCCTGCTCTGACTGGCACCAGGGGTTAGCCTTCCAGCATGAAGATTCCGGGGGAAATTCTAATTTCTTAGGGTCCACGATCTCAATAGTCTGTTAGCTCAAAGGAGGGGTACAAGGGTGACCTTAAAATATTGTCCCTCCTTCCGGGAGCCTGTAAACAGGATGTCTAGCTCCCCCCCCCCACCATCCCCACCCCAGTCCTAAGGTCTTCTTGCCAGGTGACTTTGCAAATCATTAACTTTTTGAACTTCCCTCTTCTTAGTTGTCAAGTGGATGAGTTGGACTCTTAACTTCTTGAAGGCCCTTCTAGCTTTCAAGTTCTGTGCCCTGCCCCAGCCAGTCTCTCTGCCTTTGTAACTGCCAGTCTGTGGCAGTTTGGCATCCAGTAGGGTGTAGAATTACCCAGATCTCTTATCTCTCCTTGATTTGTTTCTGTGTTGGCTTTCCCTCCCCTGGAGATAAATCCGAGGGGGGCTCGGGGTTGAGAAAGAGTAGATCTTGAATAGACAACTTCTAGCCTCTCTGGTGTTTTCTTAGATGTTCAGATAAGAGCTTCTGACTTTGGGGGCCTCAGGGAATCACAGCTTTCCTATAAAAGAGAGACCACTTCCCAAACCCCTACCCTCCACCACTTTCCACCCCCCCACCCCCCCAATCACACACACACTTTCGCAGCAGGAATTAACTCTTGATTGGCCTTCACATGAGTTAGTGTCCTTTAGAGATAGGGCACTACGTTCTGGCTTTTATCCTTTTTAGGATATCCTTTTCCTTGCCCTCTTGACAAGGAATCATACAGAAGCCACGCCTCTGATCCAAGACTTTCTAAATTTTACTTTTATTTTTCCACGAGTAATGGGAGTTTTGTCTGCATGAATATCTGTGCACTGCCTCCATGCCTGGTATCATCAGAAGCCAAAAGAGGGCATTGGCCCCCCTGGAACTGGAGTTCCAGATGGTTGTGAGCTGCTATGTGGGAGCTGGGAATCGAACCCAGGTCTTCTGGAACAAGAGCAAGGGCTCTTAACCACTGAGCCATTTCTCCAGCCCTCGGATTATTTCTTGATTGAAAACCAAGAGGGAGGGAGGGAGGGAGGAAGCCTGAAGTCAAGAGCCACCCAGCAAGTGAAATAAAAGTCCACAGTGGCTCCGCTAAGTGTCCAGCAGAGCATATATACTTACTTATTTAATTCTTACAACAAAGTCACAATTGTACCCAGCCTCAACCTTGTTCTTACCCTAGGAATGAGGAAGGTAGCATTCCCAAGAGGAGGGCCCTGGGAACGCATTTGGGACTGCAAACCCCAAAGAGTACATTTATTTCATAAAATGGGGTGAAGGGAAGGTTACCCTCAGAACCTTCAGGTATGCTGGGATGGAATCCAGCCCGGGCACTGATGGGAAAGCTAAGCTAGCATCTGGGAGAGGAGAGTCAATCCAGTAAACCGGAGTTCTGCATCCATCTCTGATACCCAAGTGTGGCCCTTGAGGAAACAATGATTTGACCGCACCAGATCTGTGACCTCATCTTCAAAGCAGAGCTATAGGTTCACAAGCTCACAGGCTCTCTACAGGGGCTGTTTGGGAGAGCGACTAGCTATACACATCAGCTGTCTTTAGATCGCCATCGTATTCAGTCAAGGTTGATCTCTACCAGGGTATGAACGGATGTCAGCCTGGCCCGGGGGGGTGGGGGTGGGGCAGCGAGGGAGGCCTTGCCCACCAACAGCTGGGTCAAGTTCTTTCTAAATCCCATTCTCTTGTCTGCTGTGAGAAGACTGGAGAGATGTCGTGGGCAAGGGGGCAGGAAAATTCACCAGGCGTGTCCACTTTTGCATCTTGAGGGGACTCTGGGGTTATCTTAGGAACTTCCCTCAGGCTCCTGTGCAGGCCTGAGCCTGCGGCTTACCAGGCAGTGGGAAGGCCACTGGGACAGAAGACAACGCGGATCTAGCAGACTCACCCAGGGATTTGTATCTGTGTCTAATCAAGCGTGGTGCAACGGTCCACTCAGTACCTCATGGTGCAGTCCAGGACCTGGAAGAGGCCCAAGGGCGAAGACCTCCCACTGATTGCCGTTGATCGAGCTGCATCCCTTTGCCTGTCTGCTGTCTTCTCTTGCTCCTCTTTCTTTTCTTTGAAGGCAGTTTGATGGCACAGCTATCCGTCTTCTGCTCCCACAGGGCTACCCCCAACTCCATCACTTCTGATTCTATCTAGGGGCTTCATCTGCAACCATTCCCAGTGCTTGAATGGGCCCGGACCAGAGTCAGTTGCTCCCTCTAAGCTCCAGAATAGGAATCCTATGGCGTCCCTTCCCTGAGGTCATTTGGTACAAAGGACCAGAGTCTTGTCCTCTTTAGACCTATGACCCCCTTTTACAGTGATAGAACACCCAAAGGATGGGGATAAACAGAGATCTTAGCATCCTGGCACATCTTTTTTTTTTTTTTTTTTTTTTTTGAGACAGGGTTTCTCTGTGTAGCCCTGGCTGTCCTGGAACTCACTCTGTAGACCAGGCTGGCCTCGAACTCAGAATTCCGCCTGCGTCTGCCTCCCAGAGTGCTGGGATTACAGGCGTGCGCCACCACCACCCAGCTGGCACATTCTTTAATGGCTCTAAAATCTAAGCAAGACGGTGGCTGTCTTTATCACTGTATATGTGTGTTTTTCATCATTAGAAGGAACCCAGTGCTTTCTAGGATACAGCTGCTAAGTAAAACCTTCACCTGAAACAAAAGCTCCAAACTCCCTTCTAGCTGACCTCAGATGGACAGTATCTCCCAGTGATTTCAGCTCTATCCTAAGTTCCCTGGGGGATGGATATTTGTGACTCTAATCTCTCCTCCTTAAATTATGTATTCATGATAAAAGATGATTGGCTATCTGCAGAGGTATGTACCTATAGTCCCAGCCCTTAGGAGGCTGAGGCAGGAGGATTTCTTATGTCCAGTCTGCCTGGGCAGTATAGCAAATGTGTGTGTGTGTGTGTGTGTGTGTGTGTACACATATATGTTTAAAGTACAACTCTTTAAAGTATATATGTTTAAAGAAAATGAAGACTCAGTAGTAGTTGACCAAGGCACAATGAAAACATACACATGGTTTTGTTATTGTTCCCATTATGATTTAGTAGGGTTTGTCCTTTTTTGAGTCAGAGAGAGAAAGAGAAAGAGGGAGAGGAGAGGAGAGAGAGAGAGAGAGAGAGAGAGAGAGAGAGAGAGGTTAATTGGGTAGTGTGATATGAGAAGGATCTAAGAAACTTGGAGAACAAAAAAAAAATATGACCAAAATATATTGTATGAAAAAAATAAAAATAATTTAAAATGTAATGAAAATAAAATAAACTTTATATCACTTCCAAAAAATGAAAAGCAGTGGAACTGGACTTCCTCCAACCGCCTGACCAGAAGCAGATCCCTCCTCCCATACACAGCCCCTCCACAGTAGAGCAGGACGCACACTGCGAGGCCTGTGGTTTCAGGCAGAGTCCAGGGGGAGATGATTAATACATGTCCGTCTTAAAGCAATGAAAAGCATGAGACTGGGAGATGAAGCCCACATTTCTGGAGAGGAAGGGGGGGCAGGAGTCCAAAGAAAAGCAGCCCCAAAGTCCACAAATATGTGATGGTGTAAAATAAAGTCACAAACACACTCCGGCCAAGCGGCAGTCCTTTGCTCCGTAACCGATCCCTCACCACAGTGACGCTAAGTGCATCCAGACACTAAAGGGACACATGAGAGGGGTCACACTTAGTTTTTCCGATGCTCTCGATGGGTTCCCCGTGTTCTTCCCCCCACCTCCCCACACTTGTCTGCACTCTGGGAAGGGGCGGGCACGCGGGGCTGGCTGCCAGTGCGCTGGGAATCTTCAGAGCCTTTGAAAGCCTTCCAGGAATGTCAGCACAGACTGCCTGCCCGCTCTCTGCTCAATGCCTGCTTTAGCTGTCTGCTGAGGACTGAATGTGCCAGACAGGCCTTCATACAAAGACAGAGAGTGTTCTGAGCCCCGTGAAAGGAAGGCCCAGCCTTTCGGATGTGAATGGCAAGATTTAAGTAGGTGACTACGTGGCGGGAGAGAAAGGAAGGGCCCTCGGAGAGGTGTGAGAGAGACCCAGCCTATGGGCCGATGCATTCCTGCCTGGTACCTCTCCTCTGTCGGATCTGGAGAGACAGACTGCTGTCATCACATTGTGTTCCTGCTTGATTACCATATCATATCCCTATGCTTTTACATGTAGATTCTTCCTGCATCCAAGGCCTCCTTAATCATAAAAGATATGGTAAGCCCTGCCAAGGCACAATTATGTGTACTTCTATTTACATTGCAATGCCGAGTAAAATTTCTGTTTGTCGTATGTGTCATTTAGAATTTTCTTTGACTTTTTTTCCCCACCCCTAGAACATATGAAGGCACTGTGGTGCATGAACAGCTTCATTTCTTTTCTTCTTTTCAGCATTGAGGGCAGTTCACTGGGGTGCCTGAATAGCTTGGCACATTCTTCCCATCCAGCTGACTTTGAAAAGTTAGAAAAATGCTTTGCCCGGTGACCCCTTCCTAACTCCGTTAGCGACGCTAGCCCAGCTCCTTGGCAAAGCACCCACCACCACCGGAGGGAAATCTCTTCTGGGGGGTTTCGAGCTATTCTGAGGAGTCTGGTCTGGTGTCACTGGTGGAAGAAGACACGGTGTGGCTGTGTCTGCTTCTGTCTGAACCATCTGTGTTCCTTCTTATGGACTATTGTGCATATTTCTTCTCCTTTTCCAGGAACTGTCCCTAAAAGCGTGGGCTGTGTAAGTGCTAAAGAGACAGACCTAACATTCTAACCCTGTTTCCTTTCTTCTTCCCTTCCCAGAATCTTATGGCGAGGGCCTTATATGACAACGTCCCTGAGTGTGCTGAGGAGCTGGCCTTCCGCAAGGGAGACATCTTGACTGTCATAGAGCAGAACACAGGAGGACTTGAGGGATGGTGGCTGTGTTCCCTCCATGGTCGCCAGGGCATTGTCCCAGGTAACCGGGTGAAGCTTCTGATTGGTCCAGTGCAAGAGACCTCCAGCCATGAACAGCCTGCTCCTCCTGGACCTATGCATCAGACCTTCGGCCAACAGAAACTCTATCAAGTGCCAAATTCCCAGGCAGCATCTCGTGATACCATCTACCAAGTACCACCCTCCTACCAGAATCAGGGAATTTACCAAGTGCCCACTGGCCATGGCACTCCAGAACAAGATGTGTATCAAGTGCCACCATCAGTTCAGAGGACCATTGGCGGCACTAATGGACCCCATCTAGGCAAAAAGGTAAGTGATAAACTAGAATTCTGTTCCTTCTTTTATGCCACTCATTATATTTAGAATAATAGAGGTAATCTCCCTAAAATAATTAGAAACTGCCCAAAGGAAACATACTAAATGGCTTACCGCAGACATCATTATTACATCAAATTTCCATTAATCAGTCAACGGCAGTTTTTATTTTGAGACACTGTGTACATCTCGGGCTGTTTTTGAACTTGAGATCCTCTTACCTCCGACTTCTGAGTGCTGGGATTGCAAGCGTGCATTATCACTAGCAACAAAACTTCTTTGAATTGCTGTGTGCCAGTGTACTATTGACTGGCAGCCAGTACAAACGGTATTTCATTCTGGATCAGACTTGAGCACACAACCGTGTCTCGGTCCAGTGATGAGTCTGCTAGACCTGGGTCCTGCGTGCCAATGGTATGTAGTCCGAGCTACCTCTTCCTTGAGTGGTGTGGCCCCAGTCACTACTCAAGCTTGGATCCTTCTCCCTGGACCAAGAGCTAAGTCATGAGTCAGTAGACTGGCTGGAAAAGAATCCAAGGAAAGTGGAGGAAGACAAAAGTTTGGAAACACATCCTGTCTACCAGCTCGTTCCTTAGAGTTCTGGGCTTAAAGATAGATTTATTCCAAGTTCACAGATACTTGTGGGTTTAGATCTTGTAGTAATGTCCAAGTAGACACAGCAGAGCTCAGATCTTTAGGAAAACATCAAGTTTAAAAAAATACAAGAAACCTATGAGGTATTCATCAGATTTCCATCATTATTACTGAATCCTTGAGACAGCTACCTTCATAAAGAGGGAATGTTTATTGCCTAATCTCCCCTTGTCTATAGTCCCAGGGCCTGCCTCTGGCATTAGCTCAGTTGTGGCAAAGGCCAGCTGTCATCACGTCTTTCGGGAGGCATTCTCCCAATCGCCTCAGACCTGCCATCAGCACCTGTCTCTCAGAAGTGCTACTGACTCCCACCCTGGAGACCAAACCTTTAATAACAACAGATTCTTTGGGGGTGGGAATACTCAGACCATCCCCAAACCACATGGCTAGGGAGCACCACATGGCTAGAGAGCACCAAATGACTAGGAAGCACCATGTGACTAGGGAGCACCATATGACTAGGGAGCATCATATGGCTAGGACATATCACATGGCTAGGGAGCATCACATGGCTAGGGAGCACCATATGACTAGGGAGCACCATATGGCTAGGACATATCACATGGCTAGGGAGCATCACATGGCTAGGGAGCACCATATGACTAGGGAGCATCACATGGCTAGGGAGCACCACATGGCTAGAGAGCACCACATGGCTAGAGAGCACCACATGGCTAGGGAGCATCACATGGCTAGGGAGCACTACATGACTAGGGAGCACCACATGGCTAGAGAGCACCACATGGCTAGGGAGCACCACATGGCTAGGGAGCACCACATGGCTAGGGAGCACCACATGGCTAGGGAGCACCACATGGCTAGGGAGCACCACATGGCTAGGGAGCACCACATGGCTAGGGAGCATCACATGGCTAGGGAGCACTACATGGCTAGGGAGCATCACATGGCTAGGGAGCACCACATGGCTAGGGAGCATCACATGGCTAGAGAGCACCACATGGCTAGGGAGCACCACATGGCTAGGGAGCACCACATGGCTAGGGAGCACCACATGGCTAGGGAGCATCACATGTTAGAGTCTCAACCCAGAACAATTTGAGATGAGTAGAAAACACATTCATTAAATGGTAAATATTGAACATCTTTTGTGTTTTTGATACCTGTGATACAGTGGTGAACTAAAGACTAACAGAGCTCTCAGAGCACTTACCATGCAGTAAGGGAACAGGACAATACCAGGTCAGGTGGGTGTGTGCTCCGCGAAGAGAATCCTGACACTGACTTACAGGGCAATGGCCAAGCCTACAATGATGGGTTTTGTGCCCATTAAAAGGGAGGGATTTCCTCTTTCATTTGTCGGAAAGTTCCAGCTGCTCCTTCAAGGCTTGCTAGTAAGAATAAACCAGTTTTATACAATAGGAAAATATCTCCAGATCGCAAGTGTAAGGGTAAAGACGGGTACCAGAAAGAGCTTGATACTTTAAGACACAAAATATAGATGGTTTGACAAAACTGTGTTGTGTTAAATCATATTTGCTTACATGATACTTTTTCTAAGTGAGTCTTTTTTTAAGTTATCATTTTTAGTTTATGTTTATGAGTGTATTGCCCGTGTATATGTATGTGCACCACATATATGCCTGGTACCCAAGGAAGCCAGAAGAGGGAATTGGGTTCCCTGGAACTGGAGTTAAGGACAGTTGTGAGCCATGTGTATGGCTTCTATAAAAAGAAAAAAAAATCTCTTAACCAATGAGCCTTCTCTCCAGTCCCTGGGACCTCTATTTTTTTTTTTTAAGGGGCCAGGGGAAGATGTACTTTTGAATCCCTCAACAGTGAATTCATTTTCTAATCATCTATTATACATATATGTGTTTTAATAAAACACACCTCAAGGGCGATTGTTCCAAGCTCTGCCTGATAGGAGAAATTCTGTAAGAAGTGGTGAAGGGCTCTCCTGCTTAAGTTCGTTCCCCGGGCCAGGGATGCTGGCTGCAGGCCACCGGGAGCATGTGACCTTGCAGAGCCCTTCTTGCCCGAGTGATTTCAGCTCCAGGGGGAACGCCAAGCCTGGCCTCCGTCCCCAGAGAGGAAAGGAACAGTTGAAAGGTGTAACTATAAATAAGTAACTCTCATTCTTAGTCTCGGTTGCTTTTGAGCAACTTAAAAATAGCGCTCCCTCGCCTGAGCTGGTTCGAGGCAGACAGAGGAGGCCCGTACAGGAAATACTTGGCTGAGAGGTAGAGGGACCTCGCTCTCATCAGAGTTTATTTTGGCAAGGAAGGTGACCTGTTTTTCTTTTGAGGCGCAACCTTTTCGGTTCCATGTCTGGGAAGTCCCGATGCTCTGGACCCCTCCCTCCCCGCCCCCTTGCTTGTGTTATAGCTGATGGCGCCCTTCCCACCCACCCACCCCCACCTTGGCTCTCTCCTGGTCTCCATTGATGTCAGGGGCTGAAGCCCTCAGGTGGCTCAGGTCCCTCCCCAATCTGTTTCATTCTGTGACTTGCGCACCTCAGAGCCTTCTGTGTTTAGCAAAGGGCAGGCGAGCCCTGCAGTAGTGAGCCAGCCTCTAACAACCCCGGCCAGTCCTCATGGAGGTGGCAGCAATGGTCACCTCTGCCGTGATTGTAACCCCCCCAGGCAGTCGTAACTGCTTTAAGAACTTGGACACCATCTCCCTTGCTGTAGTCGCTCCCAGTGGCCAGGAATCTTAATGACTGAAGTCAGACCCCAATCTCAGGGGCCAAGAGAGCAGATGTGGGTTTTGTCCTTAGTTATTATTTCTCGTCTTAGAAGTTTTACCAGTTTGCTAAATAACTACCTCATTTTCTCTTCTAACTTCCTGGCTGTAAACAGTGACAAACGAAGGCCTGCAGGACTGTCCCCAGGAGTCTAGCTATGGTCTCTTAAAAGCTGTCTAAGGGAAAGGAGGACTGAGCTTGAAGAATGTAACGAGGTAGTCGCCCAGAGAGGGAGGGACATTAGGTCAGCTGTGCATTCCCAGGCCTACCTCACAGCCAGGCCTACCTCACAGCCCTTCCTTCCGTGGGCCTAAGAGAGCAGGCCCAGGAGCCTACATTTTCTCAAACTCTTTGCATAGTCCAGCAGGAGTTGGACCAGAACTACACTTAGAGAGACACTTAAAGAGGGCCACTGGCCGGTTTGGATGTGTTCCAGTCTGACTGTGATCGGGACTTTCCATAGTTCAGAACTCTCCTGTGTTGTTACAGTGTGGACTTCAGACATTTCATCCCATCCGCTGCTGTGTCCTAATTGAATCACTTTTAAAAAAAATTACTGCATGAATTCTGCCTTCTGCCCTGCCTTCCTGCTCTCCTGGAAACGCCAGCCTCCACCCACCCTCCCGTACCCCCATCCGTATTAACCGACAGCCAGAATTAGCTGCCTGCAGAATGCGGATGGGAATCACACACTGCACCCTCTGTGGACCAGGGAGACCAGGAGCCCTGCAGACAGAGCAAGGCTTCGGTTAGTCTGACTCCTACCACGGCTCTGTGGCTGTGTGTCCTCTCAGACCCTGCCCCGTTCACCCGTGAAGTGGAAAGAAGCCGCTTCACCACAAAGGACCGTCAGGAAAATTAAATGGGCTCTTAGGCAGAAAGCTCCTGCATCCTGCTTACCATTGTGGGGTGGTTCTCTCTCTTGCCTTTCTCCTTGTCTCAGAGTTTTGTTTGGGTTTGGGTTTTGTTTGTTTTAGACAAAGTCTCAAGTGACCCCAGCTGGCTTCAAACTCCCTAAGTAGCTGATAATGACCTTGAGTTCCTGATCCTCCCGCATGCTGGGATAACAGGTGGCAGAGTACTCGTGCCTGGTTTTCAGAGTTCCGGTGGAATCCATGAGCCTTGTGTGTGTCTCGGGACATGCTGAATATGGACTTACTTCATTCTCAGTCAACGTGCTGAGCCCTTTGAGCACGTAGGTCTCTCCCTAGTTCTTTAAAAAATTCTGGAAAGAATGGTAAAAAAAAAGAAAGAAAGAAAGAAAGAAAGAAAGAAAGAAAGAAAGAAAGAAAGAAAGAAAGAAAGAAAGAAAGTTATCTGGAAACCTCACACGTGGGCACATTTTCCCAGTTTCATTGGTCTTCACTCTGGGTTTTATGTGCAGGGCTGTTTCGTGCATCAGTCATGATGGGCAGAGTGCCCAGGGCCTGGGCAAAAGTTTGTAAGTTGACTAAAAACAAAAGAAAACTTTGAGCCTCAGAGTATGAAGCCCAAGTACAGAATAGGAATGAATCGACACATAGACAAATGCGTAGGAAAGATCCACACGCAAGGCTCATCAATTATATGTGGGATTCAAGACAGTTCCGTTCCACTTGGAAAACAATCTGTGAGTTAGAGCCTTCTCCCTCTGCAGAGACTTGTAAATATGTGTTGAGATCGCCAAGAACTCACAGACAATTCTAAATTAAGTGTGTTACTCATAGTCAAATAATTTGAAAAGCTGATATATTTTTTTTAAAGTTTTCAGTCTTTAAAAAAGGGAAAATTCTACTTAAAATATGAGAGTTGGATTTGAGTTGGAGAGCCCCAAAGCCCTAAAAGTCAAAGGCCTCCAAAGGTCTGAAAACAGCCTGCTTCTCGGCTTCTGGGATCTCACTGCCAAGGGACACACCCGTTTCACACTCAAGCCACTTGGGGAAAATTTTTGATTATTCTTTTCTTTTTTCTAATTGATTTATTTATTCACTTTACAGCCCACTATCAACCCTTCCTCTCCTCCCAGTTAATTATTCTTTAAAAAAAAAAAAACAACAACTATTTACTTAATTTGATTTTTTTAAAAAAATACATTTACATATTTATTTTCTGTGAGTGTGTATGACAGCAGTGTACCGTGGATGTCAGAGAATAGCTCATGAGGCGTCAGTTCTCCCCTGCCATGTGGGTCCCTGGGATTGAACTAAGGTCATTAGGCTTAACGGCAAGCACCTTTACCCCCAGAGCCATCTCATCAACTCTTGATGGCTGTTCTTTTAGCTTTCCTGCCCTGACCCTAACCAACAGGATTTTGTGTGCCCTGCCTCCTTCTGAAGATTAATTTGGAGCTACCTTCTGACCCTAGGAAGCCAGGAGACATGGTGCCCATCTTCTGCTATAGATTACTCATGCAGCACCCGCACACAGGTCAGCACAGTGAACGAATGAACGGTGTGGGAGCAGGGGGCAAACGGTTAGAGCTCAGTTCGCCTCAGCGCCAACGACCACAGGGGATTCTGAGCCTCTCTCTCACTCACTCACCCAGTCTCCTGCTCACACCTTCCCCAACAGCTGCTCATGGCCACCTAGTGCGGTACGGAGGACAGCAGAACAGAGTTTCCCACCACAAGGGCCCTGGCTGGGCACCACTTATTAACTGTCCTTAAATAATAACTGTGGGGCCAAAGCAAATAATGATTGTCACGAATTTAGGCTTTGGGGATGGGGCTATAGCTCTGTAAAAGAGCACTTGTCTGCCGTGCACGAGACCAGAAATTTCATTAGGCACAGTGGCATGTGCTTGCAATCCCAGCACTCAGGAAGCAGAGGTACATATCAGGAGTTCAAGGAAGTCCTTGGCCTGGAGTCTCAAAAAAAAAAAAAAAAAAAAAAAAGTAAAATAAAATCAAACAGGAAAATGTTATGTTGGGCTTGACTGAGGTCTGACCTTTTTGCCTAGTATAGACAGCAAAACTGGTAAACTGTTTCATAGTCTTCTAGAGGGAAACCATGCCCTTGGTATAGTGGCTCGTGGAGCAGCCTCTTCGGGGATTCTATGATGCCTACAATCCCTTTCGTCCTATACTGTGTTTTCAAACTGTTCATCCCTTAAGACTCATCTCCAGTCTGAGAGATGAGTCTTTTCCTTGGAAACCCAGCATTCTCTTCCTGTTTTCTGGTCCCATAAGGGACGCACACCACACTGATACCATGGAGCTCACAGGTCCGTTGGAAAGGGGATGGCCTGCCATCGTGGCCCTGGCTGGGGCAAGCACTGTTTGGTAGTGGCTACTCAGAAAACTCAAGTATTGTTGAGATCTGCCAAGGCCTGCGCCACATCTCTAAGATGGGCAATTCCAAAATAGGGCCCAGACAAATGCCGGCAGGAAGTGACTCAAAGGCTTCAGGCAGGTCTTCCAGCCTGGTTCCTGAAAGGTAATACCAGATCCTGAAACTTCTGGTGCCTGTGCCTTCTTAGACACTGAATCATCACGACACACATGTACATACACATATGCACAGACACCCGTGGCTGATGCCATAGGAACCAGGGATTTCCCTTGTTAGCATGTGAAGCCTTTTGAAATCAGTTGACCATAGCATCCTCAGATGCCAGCCAACTAACTGCTATAAATATTAAGCAATATTATTTGTCTGCTAGCAAGTGAAAAATAGATTTAGAGGAAATTAAAGTTTCCGGAAATGACAAATTCTGACTTTTCGCCTCCCTTTTGCTTGTTCCCTTTTGCTGTGTGTCTCTTTGTCTTTCTCTGCCTCTCTGTTCTCTATGTCCTCCCCCTCTCTTTCTCCAATACACACAGTTTAAAAAGTTAATTCCAGGGCAGAGGATACTCCCCCTCAGTTTTTTTTTTTATTATGTAAACTCAGTAAAGTACGATTATGTCCCAGATTTGTACATTTCTATATGAAAATAAACCTAATAAATATACCTGAGTGTCTAGTGTGTGAAACTGTCCAAAGAACTGAAATGTCACCTAAAATGTCCCCCCTGAGAAGTCAAGGTGCATTTTACATCTTGCACAGCCTTGGAGGTCCCCAAGCAGGGAAGGGAGGACCTTGTAGAGCTCACCCTGACCTGAAAGGCACTGTTCCCAGACGGTCACCCACGCCAAGGGAATGAGCAAACCCTAACACCTCCTTAAATGAACAAAGGTCCTCTTTGTTTGGTCGACGCCAAAGTCTTCAGATTTCAGCAACACTCCGCCATAAGACTCATAGATAATACATATTTCTGAGGGGGCGTTTGTAACTTCTCACTCACCCTCACCAAGGCAACAGAGGTCATCCTTCCCTTCCCACTGATTGCATGGTAAGTGACTGCTTATCAGAGTGAGAGGCAGCCTGCCACGGGGTGCCTCGCTGGATGGATAATGCTTTCTGTGGGAGGGAGATCAGGAAAACTGCTTTATTTTATTTAATGATAAAACTTGGATGATCTTGTTCGAATACCTCTTGAAGACCCAAAAGGAAAGAAGGAGACCAACTCGCCAGAGTGCGTCCTGCAAAATGCAGGGCTAGAAAAATGTCAGAGGTCAGAACCACTCTGTTCTAAATAGCCATACCTTAACCACCGTGTCAGGGTTACAGCCAACAGGCATGCCCGACCTTTGACATTGCAAGATGTCAGTGCCACCCACAAGTGTCTTGGGCGACACTCGTGGCTATCCTGGGATGCATGCAGCTCGAAGATTTCAGTTTGGGCATGGCTGATGCTAGAGGGGTTACCCACCTGTGTGAGAGGTCCAGGGGGTCCAACCCATAGGATAGTGGATTCCTCGGCAGTCTCTGTTAACTTCTGGAGAGATCTAGGGGCCCCACTCTTCAAAAGAGCCTCTGAGTCTGAAACATGGTGGTGGTGGTGCCCCATCTTATTCTGCAGTGACGCTTCAAATCTGAAGTATAGAAATGACCTTAAAATGCCTCTGAACCTCTGACCCATTTTGAGGGCATTATAATGGCAGTGTCACCTGACCCTCCTGGTACGACATATTCTATAGCTTTCTGTCCCCTCACAAAGCAAAGGGCCGAGGTCTGAGTTTAATCTACCAGAGTCAACTCACCGCCTCTCACAAGCGGCCGGCCTGCTATTGAGCTCATGTCTGTCTGACGCCGACGCTAATGGGTTCTACATCCCAGCTCATAGGTGGGATTGCCAGGCCTACCACAAGAGGCCACATTCACGTGGTTAGCAACTCAGCAGAACCCTGGGCACTAAGGAGCATGGTGTTAGCCAGGAAGAACTCATGTTGCTGCAGAAGTGGCCCCCAATCTCACACCCACATAGTACCCAAACGGCCGAGAGAGCGTAGCCACAGATGTTCCAACCACCCAGATATATGTCCAAAACACTCATCTGGGAGATGTCAGATCTGCAGTACCACAGACAAAATGGCCATGTGGACTTCTTCTCAAATAACATCGCTGCCCCCAAAAGAGTATTTCCTTCTAAATTTCTAGAAAATGCGTGACGTGTGTCCCTGATATAGGCAATAGGCCATGGAGAGAAGAATTGTAGGTGCCGACTGGCGTCTCCCCACCCACTCCTCCGCGCCCTAGCTCCCTCAACTGCAAAGCAGTCGCTGAAACTGGATTCTCTCCCAACATTTTAGGATCCAAATATCCTCATCAGATTCTTTTTCCAGAATCGCTTGAAAGGTTTCATGAAATGACCTACCTTCAAACATCGCTTTCAAAACTTCACCTTGACCCTTAAACATGGGCAGTCTGTCCCCTGCCTGTCTCACCGTCTCATCCACAGCCACTGTGTACCTTAAAGAAGAACTTCTTCTAGAAGCTGGCAAGGGCAGATAGAGGCACAGGTATTGTTCCTAAGAAAACTCCCAGGAAGTTCCTCACTCGGAGAATTCCCCTCTGTATTTTATTATGAAGACAGGAAAGCCCTTCTACCTTACTGTTTTCTACCATCTTTCCCTGTAAAAAGCCTCATGGTCTGGGCAGAGGGATGGACCCGGCGCCTCTCAGTTTGGCATCCACCCTCAGAACTGGCACCAAAGTTTGCCATATGCGCCATTTGTCCCCTCAGCCGTTATATCCTTCCTCCCACGGAGCTGAGAGAAGAGAAGCAATACTCACAGGCATTCGGGTCCCAGACTACTTCTCTGTCACCTCCCATCCACCGTTCAGCAGGGCAGCCTTGGGCATTTTTCCAAATCTATATTAGATGTACTGTGTATGGTGGTCCCGTTGAATTTACTGAGATGTCAAAAGAGCCCAGAAACCTGTTCCTTTATGGCTTCATTCAAAGGAACATTTCAGTTGACTGAAAGGGATATAAAAATTGGCTTTCAATACCTACTCGTCACAGGCTGTATTCAGCTTTGTCCCATGAAAGACCTGGGTCCCTCGGGGGATCCAGATGTCACTTCCCACCAAGGTTTGATGTTCTGTGCTTCTTGCTGCTCTCTGGTGCTTGGTCAGTCCATAGCTAAATATTGCTTTAGTGCTCGCTATACAAAGAGCTTCCTGCAAGCAGCAGGGGAGACGTGTTGGGGGGCTTAACAATCGGGGCACTGTTTCCATTGAGTGGTTCACCACACAAAGCTGTGTCAGATGAATGTGACCCAAGAGAGCGCTTCCACTTCTGAGCCTTCCCCTCTGCCTTTTCCTCAAGTGGACGGAGAGACAGGCTGTGATCTGGACGGCCTGCAAAAGGTTGAGTTCCAGCATAAAATCAACTATCAAATGTCACTGAAGGAAAGTTGTGTCCCCCAAAATAGAGTGAAAAAATGTCTCCATTGAAGGCAAGAGAGGCATCAGAATGGGTTAAGCCTGGGGATGGCTTGGGAGGGAGCGTTTTTTAAAGCCAGACTGAGTTTTCATTATATTGTTGCTATGCAAGTAAACAAATGAGTTCACTGCTGCTCCCTAGGCGGGCAGAGAGAATTTATAGAGAATTAATAAATCCGGGCTAGACAACGTGTGGCTTTTCCTCTCCTTGTAGAAGTGCAAGACGTGGTCTTGGATTTCAAACAGGCAGCCTGCTGTAGCTCTCAGTTGCTGAAAACCGAGCCCCAGTCCTAGTGGGCAGGCAATGGTGGCAGGGATGTTTCTTTTCCTAGAGTTTTCTTGAAAAAAAAAAAAAGGAAGAGGGTAAATTGCTCACTTAAGACAAAGGATTATTATAAAGTCCAATAAAGGTGGTGGTGTCTCTGTTAGAGCTTTTTTTTTTTATTTCATTTGAATGAAATAGTTTCTATCTAATAAGCAGTTTTAAAAATCAAAACAGTCTTGTTAATGTAGGAAACCCAGAGAGAGGTAGTATAAATAATCAAAGGAGGATTAGAGGGGCAGGGAGTAGTCTAATTATATTTCCCACCAGAGCCAGGACAAAGCAATAGATGCTTGTCGTGTGACACACTTGCTCATTAGAGCATCTCAGGGCCTGTTAATGGCAGGGCTATATGTGGGGCTGTTGCTGTAGTGGCGCGTTCTAACCTCTCATTAGCACCCGAGGTGCTTTCTGAGCAGCCTGTTTGCTGAGTTGCCCAGTTCTGGTAAAGGCATTGGGGTAGAGCAGCAAAGTCTGTTATTCACCTTCCTATTCTGTTCTATTGTGGTCAGTAGTTTAGGCAATACCTAATCAATCTCTCTCTCTCTCTCTCTCTCTCTCTCTCTCTCTCTCTGTGTGTGTGTGTGTGTGTGTGTGCACACACACACACACGCGTGTGCACGCGCATGTGTTTATACATATATAATGTATATTATTGTGTATGCGTATATATTAAATCTATATTATTTTTAAAATAGTACATAGTAATTGTACATATTTACAGGATATTTCTGTACTTGATCAGATAAGGGTAGTCTGGCCTCTTCATCAGCTCAAACATTTATCATTTTCTGATGTTGGGGATATTTGAAATCCTCTCCGCTATTTAGAAATATACAATTAGCGCTTGTCAGCTGCAGTTGCCTTTCTGTGATATAGAACTTTAGGATTTCCTTTCCAACTGTATATATCCCGCGTGCTCTCTGCCCAGCCCTGTCCCCACCCCTTCCCCAGGTAATCGACTTTCCATTCCTTGTCATCATCGTTTACGAGCTCAGCTTTTCAGCTTGCAATGCTTTGTTCCTCACAGCCACTGGGAGTGTGAGGAAGCAGGGAAGAGGGGAGAGGGTGCACTGAAGGAAGGGTTGAGAGAGACATGGGAGAACCTGAGGATTTGGGGGGCGGGGATAAGGGGGACCTGTCTTCAAGAATGGTAGATGACTGCTTCCTTCCTATGTCACTTGGGGCTCCAGTGAGCAGGCAGCCTACAGGGCGGAAACCCCAGTTCTTCATTAGGAAGGCGAGGCTGATTTCCAAGGGAAGACATGGCCCAAATGGACTTGCTGAGGTCTTGGCCCCAGTGGCATCCCAAGAGAAGTTATCTCTAAGGCGATGCTCTGCTCATTACACACACTGCAGAGAGCAGGCTCCATTCCGTGCCCTACTTCTTGGTGAGATCCTCTTGACAAGCATTAGCTTGTGGTCTCCCACTGATGAGCATTAAGCCCCATGTCCTGAGCCTAGGACCTCATCATCCTTCTCTCCAGAAAAGGCCTTCATCTCTAAACCCTAGGAAAGCATTTTTCCCCGCCCCCACCCCCACCCTGGCGCTTTCCACCGGAGTATCTTGACCTACGTTAAGGATAATCTTAGTATTGGCAACACTGATAAAATAAAAACCTAAGTGAGTCTGCTGGTGGCTGTGAAGAAGCAGTCCCCTGTCATTTGTGGCTTTGCTTTGATGTCCCCAGTGCCTCCTGGGCCTCCCTTTCAATACTTCACATATGTGTAAAGATGATACTCTGCTCGACTAACTTAAACATACAAGTTGGGGATTGTTTTGTTTTATCTCCATGTTTAATCATGAAACACTTTGAAGGCAAACAGCCTTGAAGTCTCTATTCTAAGATATGAACTAACTCCATCCTGACCAGCAAGCCAACAAGGACTGGTTTTCCTCCTGTTGGTACTGGTTCTCTGGGTGTCTTGAACACTGTCATTCAGATAATTTCGTCTTGAACACTGTCATTTAGGTAATTTTCTTGGAAACTTTCTTGGGTCCATGACATGCTCTCTCCCTCCAGAGAACATTCTGTTGCCATCTGCCAGCCCCATAGGCAGAGGTAAATCTAAACTCATGCTTTTCTACATCCTGCGCCTGCTGGTTTACAGCCTGGCCACCACCACCTTGCTCATGGTCTCATGATGTCTAAGCGGTTGTAGACCCACAGACAATGGGTCCAGCTCTACCCACCCCCAGATGATGCCAGCAACCATTTCCTTCTTCAGAGCCTGTGAGCTTTGCCACCTTTGGTACACAGGTGTAATGAAGGGGGAATCTTGCATGCCCTGGGAACTGGTGCACAGTGCTTCTTCCTAGACGTTATGCTTCCGTCTGAAGCAAAGGGAGATCAAGGAATATGCCATCTTCTTTCTCTTGGTACAGCTGCTGATACATTCATCAGTGGCTGCTGACCCCTCATCCGTACCAAATACTCATCTCCCATCTGCTCACCATCACCATGTCTGCTGTGAGTCCTGCCTCTTAGCCTAGAGTGTGCCACTCACTCCAAGGCTGCCCAACCTAGAAACCAAGCTTATTCTATGTAGGCAGGCATCGTTTCCCTTCTTTCGAGCACCTTAAAATTTGCTTTGTCCAAGGCACAGTTATAAGCCCTGCTGCTTATATATAAACGGATAAGAAATAGTTCCAACATACTAAGACACGAGGTTCACCGAGAGAGTCGTACAATAAGTCACATGCACTGTCAGACATGAAGATTAAGTACTTGGAGTGTTACAAGGGCAGAAGTGGTTAGTCTGTCTAGGGAAAACTTCCTGGGAGACGGGCATTCGGCTTGGCTCTGAAAACACAATAAAACCTGAAGGTGAGGGGAGAGGAAAGAGTTGAACGGACGAAGCAGGTGCAGATGTGTGGGTATTCGGAGCACTTAAGGAAACCAGAGTCTTTCAGTCTTGATAGAGATGGTTTTGGTCAGAACTGGGGGGTTTGAAGGTCTCAAACAAGGAAGGGGAAAGAATACACAACACACACACACACACACACACACACACACACACACGCACACATGCACGCACACACGCGCACATGCACACACACACACACACACACACACACACACACACAAACACAGGTGAAATCGACCTGGGCCGCCCAAGGGCCAGCGGTGTGGTTTCTTCAGCCAACACACTGCTTTAAATTTTTGAGCCAATTTTTGAAAACCAGATCTTTCTACTTCCTGCATCTGAAGACATGCAAGATCTGACAACAAAGTCCCAATAGTTGACTGCATGCAGGCACGGTCACCTCCCTTTCAACGGCCTGTGTGCCTGCTCCTCAGTACAGAAGTATGGCTGCTTCCCCTCTGCACCTATTTGCTGGGCTTTTGAGCAACTGAATGCAGGGTCCTTGCTCTGCCGCAGAGCAAAGCCAGGCAAGCTGATTGCAGAAACATCAACAAAGAGCCCCCAGGCTCTCTCCTCCGATCCACGGTCTCTAGTCTTCTACTATCTAAATGCTCTTTTCTTTTAACACCAGTGTGCCCGGCTCTCCAAATTATGAATCATGAAAGTAGATTGCTTCTCTGGGGAATCCACTCCAGGAACTCCAAGGACCTTACAGCAAATGGCATAATGCATGCAGAACCTACACACACATCTGCACGTAGACGTTGAATCATCTCTAGGCAACTTACAAAACCCGATGCAATCAGAGGCTGTGCGCGTACTTGTTAGACTGTATTATTAAGAAAGAATGACAAAGAAATGGAAATCGACACATGTGTAGCGTGGGTGGGGATTGTTTTCATGCACCCCCCACCCCCACCCCTGAGTTCGGTTGAATCTGTGGCTTCAGATCCTGCAACTACAAAATACAAATTGTGTCAGAAACATCTTCAGAAGCAGTCCCCGCAGTCAGGATCCAAGGCTCGATGCAGGGAGAATCAACTCCACTGAAGTGCAAGGCAGAAGAGCTGAGTTCTTCCCTTGTCCTTATGTAAACACATTAATTAGAGGGCTGGAGTACCCTAGGTCTTTGGTCTTTCATTCTTCCTGGCAGGGCCCAGCCCTAGAGATTGATTCAAAGGACTATTCCTTTGTAAGTGCTTACAGTCATCAGTGTGAATTATGTGCATATAGGAGACTACAAAACTGAACCCATTTAATGCACGCAATAAATAGCTACTGACTTAGTATGCAAAGTCCCTGCCATGTAAGCATGAGGACTTACATGGGGAATTCTGGCACCCATGTAAGAACCAACCATGGGTATGTATACAGTTGTGTGTGTGTGTGTGTGTGTGTGTGTGTGTGTGTGTCTATAATCCCAGCACTGGGAAGGTGGAAACAGGTACATCTCAAGGTCATTGGCCAGCCAGCATACCCAGATTGATGGACTCCGGGTTCAGTGGGAAATCTTATCTCAAAGAATAAGATTAGGATTGCAAAGATGACTCAGCCATTAAGATCACTGGCCGTCCTGGCTGAGGAACCAGGTTCAGTTCCCAGCGTCTACATGGTGGCTTACAACTGTCCACCACTCTAATTCCTGGAGATTGGCTACTCTCCCTTAGCTTCTGAGCCTGCTGAATGCCCATGGCACACATACATAAAAAAGTACTGTTTTAAAGTCTTTTCATAGGAAACTTTAATGTGAAACATTATTTAACAGCAGAGATTTGACCTCTGGAGCTAAGAGTTTAACCTATTCTTCAGTCTCTTAAGACTGTTACAGATTTAAGAGGGAGGAGAGTATTTTGGTTTTTTTTGTTTGTTTGTTTGCTTTTGTTTTTGAAACAGTCTTGCTATGGGCCCTAGGTTAGCTTCAAACTCACAATCCTGCTGCCTCAGCCTCTTGAGTGCTGGTGTAATAGGTGTATAGCACCACACCCAGTAATATTAGTACCTGAACACATAATGCAAGCATATTATGGGCATCTATTCTTAAATTTAAAAAAATAAAGTAGAAAAAGGTTGAGAAGTCACCTGACGTCAGTCTTTGGGCCTCACATACATAATCACATACTCACAAACACACATACACACCACACACACACACACACACACACACACACAGACCATGCACACACATATGTACACAAATACACATGTACATACATATATACATGCATACACACATACACAAACACACGCACGCATGCATATGCACATACATCCACATACTTGTGCATGCATGCATATGCAGATACTCCCACACGCCCATACACACAAATGCACACACACTCTCACACACTCACATAACACACGCAAACAACAACTAATCAGTTTATTTTTGTAATGATTACAGTCTGTTCTTTGCTTCATAGCTCTTCTGGGGGTTTTCCGGTTAGTTGACAACAGGATTTGTCGTCAGGACAGTGACAGAGCCACATGTGGCCATGCTGATCACCCATAAGGGTGGTCTTGATCAGGGAAGCAGCTGTAGTTTGGGACATTCAGGGCCCTAGCCCACCTCACAGCTTAGCTCCCTGGGAAGCAGTAATGAAATAAGAGGTCCTCTAGGTAAGTCCTAGGCTAAGCCTTTGCAACTATAAATAAATACATAGGATAAAAGGACTGCAGAAAAGAAAAACCAGAGAGAAAAGGGACGTGAAAAACCGGACTTGATTTTATTGAGAGATTAGCATGAAGATGCCCTCAGGCAGTGATTCTGTTCAAACCCAGGAGAACTCTTCCAAACTCACAGTCTTAGTCAGCTGTTGGTGTGCCTCCTGGGCTGGAGGTCAGTGGCTCTAGGAGGTCGAGTGTGGGAATGGAGAGCTTTTGTGTGTTTCTGTCAAGCAGGAAGAAAGGGCCTGAAGGTCAGGCTGGTCAAGGACATTCCCGTGAGGAGGGAACACACATTTGGCCCGGAGAGGGTCCTAGGAAGGGCACAGGCAAAGCTAGCTCTGAAGAAAGCTCCTGCGATCTTCCCAAAGATGCCACATGTATCACTAAATGCCCCGGATGTGTCCCACCAGAGGCAAGGCTCTGGCCCCACTTCAATGGCATTAATGGGTCCGTGTGAGCTGGACTGGACTGGACCGGACCGTTGGGAATGCTGGGATGGGAAGGCTGGCTTTTATTGGCTTTTCCCTCCCGTGGTTTTCACCATCTGTGTTTTTTAACTGCATAAACAAGGAAAAATGACTGGTTTGGAATGCAAAGCTTTAAACGCCAGATGACCACAGGCATCCTCTAAATGAGAAAGAGAGGGCAAGTTGGGCTCCTGTGACATTTGTCAGGAAGTGGAATGGTAAATACCAAGAAGCCTGTGTGTGCGCTGCCAGGGTAGGGCCACAAAAGCCAGGGGTAGATGGTCCCTGTCCCTCTCTAAGGGGTCATGCCCTGCTTGTAGTCCCTAATACCACACTCAGGCCCCAGCACTGCCTCCTCTTCCTCCCTGCCCTCCGAGATGAAGAGGACTGCAGGAATTCAGCTTAATCAGGATTAACTAGTCCACTAGCATCCCTAAATTGGCAGCTTTGCACAACCTCCATTCTTAGAAGCTTCCACATTCAACAAAAGCTGGGCTGTGAGCGGGTTCTATCACAAAGCTAGATGGAGAGCTAGAAACGGAAAGTCTACAAGATCTTCATAGCTCTTCTGCACAGTGCTAAGTGCAAAACACACACACACACACATACACACACACACACACACACACACACACACACACACCGTAAATAGCATTAAAGGATTTTAGCAAATAGCCCCCTACTTTATGAAGGAAGATTTACTGTGCACAACACAATGGCCGCCTCATAAAATGGTTCCGTCACCCTCTGCCAACAAACTTAAAGCGCTGAGTTCCTTTTCTAAACCCGAGACAATGGAGAGACTGGCTGGAAATGTTTGCTGCATACTAATCCCCTTTACCTCCAATGTAAGAAATAATCAGTTGGAAGCATCAGGCATTCTAAACAAAATTGGAGGGGGGAGGGGGAGGGGCAGGAGCCCCTGGGGAACGGACACTGGAGAACTTGGCTGCGTTCCTTTCGGTTCAGCTTGGGATGGACGTGGGGCATTTTGCACATAGTTTTATAGGCAGCCTGATGCCAGAGTTTTCACCTTAAAGACGAAAGGCCTCCTGGGAGCGGACAGTTCCTCCTAACTTTTGATGTCTTTTCTCAAAGACATGGTGGGCAGTGTTTGACTGTTAATGGTTTAGGAGTGGGTGCTTGGGGGGAAAAAAGAGAGTAAGGTTGGGCAGTTTTCAAGCCCTGGGAAGAGCACATGAATTGAGTTGAGATAGTGTCTCTAGCCTGTTTAAAACAGCCAGTCAGTACCTCGCTATGGGCGTAAGAGTCTTGCACTGGATGAAGTGCTTGCTGTGTAAGCTCCAGGCCCTGAGTTCAGATCCCCAACACACATGGAAAAGCTTATGCCTCTAACCACAGCGCTGGTGTGAGCAGTGGGAACAGGCAGAGCTCAGGGCTTCCCAGGTCAGCCAGTCTGATCAAGTGGCGAGCTCTAGTTCAGTGTGGAGACCCTGTCTCAATAAAATAAAGTCCACTTGAGACTGTCAGGAAATAGGAGGACATACATGAAGTTGATTGACTGCTGCTCTCCACGTGTGCCTATACCAGAGAGTGCGTCCACATAGACACTGACAGAGAAGGGGGAAGAGAGGAGGGGAGGGGAGGGGAGGGGAGGGGAGGGGAGGAGAGGGGAGGGGAGGGGAGGAGAGGGGAGGAGAGGGGAGGAGAGGGGAAGAGAGGGGAAGGGAGGGGAGGGGAGGAGAGGAGAGGAGAGGAGAGGGGAGGGGAGGAGAGGAGAGGGGAGGGGAGGGGAGGAGAGGAGAGGAGAGGGGAGGAGAGGGGAAGAGAGGGGAAGGGAGGGGAGGGGAGGAGAGGAGAGGAGAGGGGAGGAGAGGAGAGGAGAGGGGAGGGGAGGGGAGGAGAGGAGAGGAGAGGGGAGGAGAGGGGAAGAGAGGGGAAGGGAGGGGAGGGGAGGAGAGGAGAGGAGAGGGGAGGGGAGGGGAGGAGAGGAGAGGGGAGGGGAGGGGAGGAGAGGAGAGGAGAGGGGAGGAGAGGGGAAGAGAGGGGAAGGGAGGGGAGGGGAGGAGAGGAGAGGAGAGGGGAGGGGAGGGGAGGAGAGGGGAGGGGAGGAGAGGGGAGGGGAGGGGAGGAGAGGGGAGGAGAGGGGAGGGGAGGAGGGGAGGGAAGGGGAGGGGAGGGGGGAGGGGAGGAGAGGGGAGGGAAGGGGAGGGGAGGGGGGAGGAGAGGGGAGGGGAGGAGAGGGGAGGAGAGGGGAGGGGAGGGGAGGGGAGGGGGGAGGGGAGGAGAGGAGAGCAGAGAGGAGGGGGAGGGGAGGAGAGGAGAGGGGAGAGGAGGGGGAGGGGAGGAGGGGAGAGGGGAGGGGAGGGGAGGAGAGGAGAGGGGAGGGGCGGGGAGTGGAGGTGCGAGGAGGAGAGGGGAGGGGAGGAGAGAGGAGGAGAGGGGAGGGGGGAGGAGGGGGGAGGGGAGGAGAGGGGAGGGGAGAGGAGGGGGAGGGGAGGAGAGGGGAGGGGAGGGGAGGAGAGGAGAGGGGAGGGGAGGGGAGGAGAGAGGAGGGGAGGGGAGGGGGGAGGGGAGCAGAGGAGAGGGGAGAGGAGGGGGAGGGGAGGAGAGGAGAGGAGAGGGGAGGAGAGGGGAAGAGAGGGGAAGGGAGGGGAGGGGAGGAGAGGAGAGGAGAGGGGAGGGGAGGAGAGGAGAGGGGAGGGGAGGGGAGGAGAGGAGAGGAGAGGGGAGGAGAGGGGAAGAGAGGGGAAGGGAGGGGAGGGGAGGAGAGGAGAGGAGAGGGGAGGGGAGGGGAGGAGAGGAGAGGGGAGGGGAGGGGAGGGGAGGAGAGGAGAGGGGAGGAGAGGGGAAGAGAGGGGAAGGGAGGGGAGGGGAGGAGAGGAGAGGAGAGGGGAGGGGAGGGGAGGGGAGGGGAGGAGAGGAGAGGAGAGGGGAGGGGAGGGGAGGAGAGGGGAGGAGAGGGGAGGGGAGGAGGGGAGAGGAGGGGGAGGGGAGGAGAGGAGAGAGGGGAGGAGAGGAGAGGGGAGGGGAGGAGAGGAGGGGAGGAAGGTAAAAGGAGGGAGGGAAGGAGGAAGAGTGAACAGGTCAGCCCGTAGGTAAGATTCTGTTGGCTAACTTTGGCTCTAGATGCTAGAGATCATGGTGAGTGTGTTTGACTTCTGACAATGGCTGGATGTAGGTGTAGTGGGGATACTTGCTTCCCTGGTGGAAATGGGGAACTGATTAGAGACTAGAGGTCAAGACACTTCCCAGCTGAGAGTCTGAGGGCCTCCTCACCAGCACGATTCCTCCTCTGCAGCATGGGTTCCACATCAGGGGAGACAACCAGCTGCAAGTGAAAATTATTTAGAACATAATTGCATCTACAATGAAGATGTGTAAACTCGTGACTTTGTTCTCTAAACAGTACTGCATGCCATCTATTGACTTGGTGTTTGTATGGTGTTTATATAGCAATGCAGACCGTAAAATTATTGGGAAAGGATCTGAAGTGTGTCTGACGATATATCATGGGGGTAACACGCAAAACACAGCACCCCATGGCCGTGAGCATCCAAGGATGTTGGAGCAGGGTCTCCTGTAGACACTGGGGGGATCTGTATTCCCCTTGTCTCATAAAGTAGAGTGAGCATTCCCAGGCAGTTATAAGAACAGAACTGTCCATCAGGGGTTCCGGGGAAGGATGAGGGTGACCCACGGAATTTTCAGTTATAACCACAAAAATAATTTCAGATAAAGAGGCATACTGGGGCAGGTATGAAAGGAATTTTAAGTGGTCAAACTATTTGTTTATGTTCTTTACAAAAGCCTTGGGGCCTCATAAAGAACTGTAGCGCTGTACTTTGGCCACTCCAAAAGGATCAGATAAGACTTTCATAATTTATTTTTTATTTTATTTGTATGTGCATGAGTGTTTTGATATATATACATACATACACACATAGATGTATGTATATACATATACATATACATATACATATATGCATCACACAAATGCTTGGTGCTGTTGGGGGTCAGAAGAGGGAATCAGTGTCTCCGGGACCAGAAATGCAGATGGCTGTAAGCTGCCATGTGGGTACTGGGAACCAATCATAGGTCCTCTGTAAGAGTAGCAAGTCCCCTTAACCGCTAATCCCTCTCTCCAACCCGACTTTCATAATTGAAACATATCTCCTTGAATATGGGGAATTGAGACTCTATTGATGAACTTTAATCAGATTTTTGGAAAAGTCTTAAGAAAGGAAATAAAGACATTTCAGTCACTTCCTTCATATTTTGACCTTGTGTCTTCCTTTCCTCTCACCCTCTCCTACTTTTTTTTTCCTTCCTTCCTTTTCTGTCCTTTCTATCCTTTCTATGGGGGATTGATGAGGGACGCATTCCTCAACACAGGTTGATAGGTATGCTGAGGACTCGGGGCTGTCGTTTGATATCGTTTCCTATTCTCGCCCACAGGTGATCACCCCAGTGAGGACGGGCCATGGCTATGTGTACGAGTACCCATCCAGATACCAAAAGGATGTCTACGATGTCCCTCCTTCCCACACCACTCAAGGGGTAAGCAATAGGAACATCCCTAGGGGAGCTGTTGTTGGGGGCAGCATCTCTTTAGGAACGTACGGGAGAAAAGGGACAGCAGCCACAACCTTACCTTGTAGAAGTTGCCTGTTCAGAGGTGTTACTTAAATTGTATTTCTTAGGTTTGCCTTAACAGAAAGTCTGGTCTCTTATCTGAGAAATTTCTCATCTGCTTTATCAGTTTGTTACTTTATTTTCTGGAAGTGTGTAATTTAAATGATCTAAATTATAGAGCAGAGAGTTCACGTAAGAGTGTTTTCAGATTTAACCTAAGTCAAAGAATGCAAGATTCATAAAGAAACCATCCAGAAGCCCCTGGTGGCGCGGAATGCTACTAATGACCAAATCTGTGTGTGACCTGATGAATAAGTCCTTAAGGAAACAATAGCAGGAGACTTGAGCAGCAGGCTCCATTGCATTCTGGGTAATGCACGTGTTTCTCTTCAGGTATATGACATCCCTCCTTCATCAGTAAAAGGCCCTGGGTTTTCAGTTCCAGTGGGAGAGATAAAACCTCAAGGGGTATATGACATTCCCCCCACCCAAGGGGTAAGTGAACTGGTAAAGTACAATGTGTAGATGAGTACCTCAATGCTTAGCGGGGGGGGGGGGGGTGGGGTGGGTGGGGGGTGGGGAGGGGGTGGTGGTGGAGGGGGGTGCGGGGGGGGGGAGGGGGTGTGTGTGGGGTGTTTGGAATGTGCATAGTTTATTGGAATAAAACAAGAATGGCAGTTCTAAAAGGGAAAAGGAGAGAAAGAGAGAAGGAAGCAAGGGAGAGAAGAAATCCATTCTAATTACAAATTTAGAGTCCCTGAAAATACGAAGACGCCGATAATGAGAGTCCATTGAAAGGGGAGAGAGTATGCTCGGTTTGGCAATATCTAACACATCACATGTTTCTAGAATGGTCTACAGCTTTCTTGGTCTCTACATAAGAGGTAGCTCATTTGGTTTTCTGTCCAGTTCTGGTCATACATGTCCTTCAAGTGCAGTTAGCTTTGCTGAACAGATAGGGAATTGTGCCTTCGAATAGAATAGCTGAACTCAGGCAGCTTCACACACACACACACACACACACACACACACACACAGGCAGCCTGAGGACCAAGAAGAGAACACAGATCCCTCAGCCCAGTGTGTATCAGTGTCTTCTGTCTCTCAGCATGGCTCCACCTGCATAGGATGGCCCGTGAGTGGTTAGAAACGTGAGACTGCAACCCTGCTAGGAGGGAGGGGCTTTCCATCCAGGCGAGCACCGAGAACGGTAAAAGATGCTCGGGTGTAAAGGCGAGAGCATACATCCTCTAAGGAGCGCGTTGCATGCTGGGAAATATCTGAGGTAGTAAATGGCGAGAGGAGAGGAAGAAGGCAGAGTGAACGGGTCTTCGGCCACAGTCTTCCTCCAAGTCTCAACTGAACGAATAAACTGGCTTTTTACTCCCTTTTCTAGGTCTATGCCATTCCACCATCGGCTTGCCGAGATGAGGCGGGGCTCAGGGAAAAGGAGTATGATTTCCCTCCTCCAATGAAACAGGATGGAAAGCCGGACCCCAGGCCTGAGGGGGTTTATGACATCCCTCCAACCAGCACCAAGACAGCAGGCAAGGACCTTCACATCAAATTCCCCTGTGATGCGCCAGGAGGCGCAGAACCAATGGCACGAAGACACCAGAGCTTTTCCCGGCACCACGCACCCTCTCAGCTGGGACAGTCTGGGAACACTCAGAGTGACGCGTATGATGTCCCCCGGGGGGTCCAGTTTCTGGAGGTACCAACTGAAACCAGCGAAAAAGCAACTCTGGAGGAGAGAGACGGCGTTTACGACGTCCCTCTGCACAACCCAGCAGAAGCCAAAGGCTCTCGGGACGTGGTAGATGGGATCAACAGACTGTCTTTCTCCAGCACTGGTAGTACCAGGAGTAACATGTCCACCTCTTCCACCTCCTCAAAGGAGTCCTCCTTGACAGCCTCCCCGGCTCAAGACAAAAGGCTCCTGCTGGACCCAGACACGGCCATTGAGAAGCTCTACCGGCTCCAGCAGACCCTGGAGATGGGCGTGTGCGGCCTCATGTCCCTGGTCACCACAGACTGGAGGTGCTACGGATACATGGAAAGGCACATCAATGAGATCCGCACCGCGGTGGACAAAGTGGAGCTGTTCTTACGAGAATACCTCCATTTTGCCAAGGGAGCTTTAGCTAATGCCTCCTGCCTCCCGGAACTGGTCCTCCACAACAAAATGAAGCGGGAACTCCAAAGAGTAGAAGACTCCCACCAGATCCTGAGCCAAACCAGCCACGATCTGAATGAATGCAGCTGGTCCCTGAATATTCTAGCTATCAATAAGCCACAAAATAAGTGCGATGATCTAGACAGGTTTGTGATGGTCGCCAAGACAGTGCCAGATGATGCCAAGCAACTGACCACCACCATCAGCACCCATGCAGAGACCCTCTTTAGAGCAGACCCTGGCAATCCCCAGCTGAAGAACGGGCCCGACAGCATCCTGAACTCAAGCGAGTACACACATACGGGCTCCCAGATGCAGCCCCTGCGCCCCAGTGACTACAAAACCCAGGTCCACAGTAAGCCATTGCCTCCCTCTCTAAGCAAGGACCAGCCCCCAGACTATGGCAGCAGTGACGGTTCCGAAAGGAGTTGGATGGACGATTATGATTACGTTCACCTACAGGTAAGGAACCCAGACCTATAAACCACCCACACTCGGGGCTGATGTCCATAAGGCTAGGAGGCTGGACAAACAACAGAACATGTTAAATGCAACTATTGTGAGAACTGAGGCTGATGTTGTACAAAAAAAAAAATGTACAGCCACTTAATCTAACTTCCCTGGACCTTAATTTTATTTTGAGAATTAATTAACTCACATGGTTGTATGAAGTCTCATGGATACACCTTAGGAAAGCTGGAGGAGACTCATTGATGTGGTTGACTGGTGAGTCCACGAGTCGTAGGATTAGCTCTCCTCTGCTTGGCTTTTATGGCATAGGCCCGTGGAACGGCTCATCAGAATAGAAATAAGTTTAAATATATATCGCTGTTAATTTAAAAAAATTGTCAAAAATATTTGCACATATAGAGTTTCTGAGGTACTCTTTCAGCCTACAGTGTGTTCATATGTGTCTGTGTGTCTGTGTGTCTGCGTGTGCATGTGTGTTTAGCTGCTTACAAAGACACAAAGCTCCAACAGATCCAGAGGACTCTGGGATCCTTTGCTAATTGGCCAAAAGCTTGACCCACGGATGTTAAAACCCGCAAACTGCTTCCTATAAGTATAAACTGTGCTAGTTCCCAAGTTGACCCAGAATCCTGAAGGCTTCCTTGTCTGCTTTGAAGAATCCCAACACTCTACCATAATCTATTACTTAGTATTTGGCTTAGTACTTTAGGCTGCCATTTTTTTCCATTGGACTGAGAGCCACAAATTATACTAAAAGTGGTTAGACTGCCAACAGCCCCCAGATACAGGAGAGCAGAAAGGATCAACTGGACCACATCTCATGCTGAGGAACGGCGGCGGTTAGAGGAAAGCATTGAGCCTCCCACTGGTCTTCTGATGCTGTAGACTGGAGGATACTAAGGATAGATAGAGAGATAGAGGACATTCAAAGAAATCGAAAGTGAAATATGCACCCATTTTTTTTTAACCTTTGTTTGGAAGCACATGGTTCACATACAATCTATTTAAAAAAGAACCATGAAAAATAATGCTTCTCAAGAGGGTGAGAAGAGGATCTTGGGAAGCTCTCCAACTAGAACGAGCAGTGACCCTGGAGACCCACATGGAAACAGATCTCACTTTTTCAGCCTGTCTCCACAGTAATTTCAGAAGTCCCTAATGTGTGGTTTACAGGGTCTAACTGGACATGAGGGAAGTGGCCAGTGGATAATGGAGTTCTGAGTACACTTGTCAGTGAATCTGTTCCCATAAGTGACTCACAGCAAGGAGGTAATACGGTCTTTGTGTTGAAAACAACAGGGCAAGGAGGAGTTTGAGAGACAGCAGAAGGAGCTCTTGGAAAAGGAGAACATCATGAAGCAGAGCAAGACGCAGCTGGAGCATCACCAGGTGGGTTCAAACAGCAGCAAGGGCTCCACTGGGTAGGGAACAGCTAACCTCAACGCCATCGATGCCCTCTTCAGCTGGTAGAAGGAAGTCCAGGGCAGGTAACAGGACCTGAGAATGAAGTGAAGGTGTGTGGCCTGTGACTACAGCTTGAGTGTCGTCCCTGGAATGCAACCAAATGGCAGGGGCTTGTTCAGACTGTGCCCATTCATCTATCACACATTAGGGCTATTTGGGTTAAAGCTTTTGGTCTCTAGGCAGTAACACACCATAATGTGTAGATTTCAACACTGTAAACAGGAGAGAGAGTCTTCATGAATTTTCCATTTTGAAGAAAGAAAAAGGGCCTTGCCCAGGAAGTAGCAAACTGTTGATTTATTTGACAGAAAGGTTACTACATCTGTTTTTCCCTTGCTGTCTCTTTACAATTCAAAATCATTTACATAGAGCCTACAAATCACCAAACACTGGTTCAAATTTATGAATAAAAGTGCAAAAAACGACAAATGGTGTGATAACAGAAGGTCTATGTTGGAGGACTCCCCTAGGGATCCTCTTCCAGTATCCACGTTGTACGATTTAGGAAGCAAGTCACCCTAGGCAAGGTCTCCCAGCTCCTAAGTACCTGGCATCTACTAAGGATGAAGCTGATATCTTTTGACCCCCACACCCACATTTCTTTCCCTTTACAATGTATTCCTTGCCCTTAATGAAATCTGTTCTCTTCCTTCTAGCTGAGTCAGTTCCAGTTGTTGGAACAAGAAATCACCAAGCCCGTGGAGAATGATATCTCCAAATGGAAGCCCTCTCAGAGCCTCCCAACCACAAACAACAGTGTGGGTGCTCAGGATAGGCAGTTGCTTTGCTTCTACTATGACCAATGTGAGACCCATTATATCTCCCTCCTCAACGCCATCGACGCCCTCTTCAGCTGTGTCAGCTCAGCCCAGCCCCCGCGGATCTTTGTGGCACACAGCAAATTTGTCATTCTCAGTGCACACAAACTGGTGTTCATTGGAGACACTCTGACAAGGCAGGTGGCTGCCCAAGACATTCGCAACAAAGTCAGAAACTCCAGCAACCAGCTCTGTGAACAGCTCAAGACGATAGTGATGGCGACCAAGATGGCCGCCCTCCACTACCCCAGCACTACAGCCTTGCAAGAGATGGTGCACCAGGTAACAGACCTGTCCAGAAATGCTCAGCTGTTCAAGCGTTCCTTGCTGGAGATGGCCACCTTCTGAGAAGACAGAGAAGTGGAAAGGACTGGATAAATAATTACTAAGGAAAACTGGAAATACTATCTAGTTTTTGTAAATGTTATCTATTTTTGTAGATATTTTATATGAAAATGAAATGTTTTAATGTTGTGAGTGAGTCGATTTTCATCAATTCAGGGAGCCGAAGTTGGAATTTATTTTGTTTCCCCTGTGTGATTCTTATATAAACATATAAGTATCTAAGACATAAGTTGTACAGAAATGTCTCCACACATTTGTGTATGCCTATGTATCTGTATTTGTTTATAGATGTGTGTCTGATATGGTCCATTAAAAACATGAATGGAGAAGCACCTTAGTAAGCACCTTCTAATGCTGCATTGTTTGGGTTTTGTAGAAAATTTTACCACTTAGTTGTAATATTGCTCTATATGTACTAGTAGTGGCCTGAGCCCAACACACCCAACTTTCTTGTCTGAAACCCCTTTCAAACTTGACTTGTCCTTAATACAGTGGTAAATCTGACACACACACACACAGACAGAGAGAGAGAGAGAGAGAGAGAGAGAGAGAGAGAGAGATTTTCAAAATATACATTAATCTAAGGTCCAGTGTTTCAGGTGCTAGAGAGAGGCAAGGTATGTGTACTGTACTAAGAGGCCATGTCTACAGTGGCTATTGTGTTATTTCAATTCTGAAAGGAACTACAATAAAGAGAGAATACTTGTTTCCCTGGGGCTATATTTGTGAGTGATCCAGTCATGAGGTTTTCTAAAGGATGTTTTTAGAGTTCAATTTAAAAAAAAATAAAAATTTGCAACAAGAATTCATGCAGATACATCAGAACTGTGATTGTGGACAAAAAGAAGAGATGTTTCCAACAGTCAGTAGTTAAATAAAGACCTCTCTACCCTCATGGAAATGGCCAGTTTCTTAGTCACTGAACTGTGGCGCCACCAGGCCCTGTCCTGCTCTCTCTTTGCTTGATGGACTCTACACCTGTCTAAAAACTTACATAAGCAGACCAACACTCTAAACAGCTGCAGAGATCTAACCTTCACATCCCACTGTGGCCACGGACCTTGTAGATAAGCCCCATTACCATATGTCATCTAGTCACACCATTGATCCTGTGGTCTGTCCCTTCACAACTGCTGTGTGGATACCGCCCAGGCACCAGATTCATCATGGGCAGATAAACGACTTCCCTCTTCCTTTAGGACCAACTCAAGAAATATGTGTCTTGCAGTCTCTGATCTATTTCATTCCAGCCCATTTGGAAATGTGTTTTTATTTGTTACGGATGTCTTGTCTGAGTTAATGTTATTTGTTTTAAACAACCAAATTACAAAGCCAAGGAGGGGCTGAAGAACATGTGATCTCATGTGATTTTTTTTTTAAATAAATGGAAGATATCAAAGAAAGGGTGCTTTTCAAAATAAACTGTAATTGTAATACTCGACTTTCTACATTGCCAGAAGATGAACAGCTGAGCTTTTGGAGTGCATTTCACTGTGTCTGGTATGTGGGGGAAGAAGGTCCTGCAGTATCAGTACCATTGCAAGCAGTCAGGAAGGGTATGCTTGTAGATGTTACTACATAATGTGTGTCTGTTGGGCGATGGCTGCCTTGTCCTAACCTGAGTGCTGACATTCCACATTGTAAAAACCAGACTATCCAACTTGTATTGCTCATTGCCATCTTGTATATTCAAACCATTAAATGTTTGGATCTTTCTCTTTATAGCCACTGGGTTTCTTTTCCTTGTGTCTGTCTTATCGCAGAATCAAATATTGGCCCATCTGAGTATAGAAAGTCAAATTACGATTTTTTTTTTTATGTATGCTATGGATCTAACTGTTTTTTAAGGAAAAGTGTGTGTATGTTACCCCAGTACCTTTGTAATGAAGAAAACTCTAGAGCATGAGGATATAGCATCAAATTAAATATCTGAATCTGTTTTTTTTTCCAGTATCAAGTGCCCACAGACAGGAGTTAACTATGTAGTCATAGCTGGCCTGGAACTCTCTATGTAGACCAGGCTGGCTTAGAAGTCACAGAGATCAGCCTATCTCTGCCTCCAGGGTGATGGTATTAAAGGTGTGAACCACCACATCTGGCTACAGCATCTACACATGTAATGTGGGCAGGATGATTTCTAGTTCTACTCTGTGGCTATGGCTACTCACGTAGAGTAGACTTGTTTTCATTCATTCTGGAATAGGCATAAAGAAATGATTCAAAGGAAATTATATTACAAGAAAAAGATTCCTAACTATGAGAATTACTATGGGCCATATTCCTTTTAATGTCTCTCCCTTTTATTCAGATATCCCTCTGAGATTTAGAAAACATTTTAATACAACTGTACATTAATTGCTTTTCTTGTGATTGCCATGAAGTATCTTAGAAGCAAATGGAGGAGAGATTTCTTTGACTTGTACTTTAGAGGGAGCAGTCCCTCCATCCTGGAAGGTCTGGGTATTGATTGACTTTGTTTCTGGTGGTAAGAGCTTGCGGCATGGTTTGCTAACATCTTGTTGGATCAAGAAGCAAATAGAGGGCCCAACCAGGCTGTAGGTGGGGCTAGTTTAATATTTATGAGGCGCACAGTCACTCTAGGATCTGTGTCTATGGAGTATCCACAACCTACCAAAAATAATACTGAGAGCTGCGAATCCAGTGTTCAAACAAGTGCACCTGCGGGTGAGATTTCAACATCAAATCACAACACCTGAGTCATTTTGTCTATATAATATAAAAGTGGTAAATGATTTTTCACAAAAATAAGATATGCCAGTGGGTAAGATAGAATATCTTTTGGGTAGCAGGGTGGGCAAGGATATGCTAAATCAACAAAATCTCTCTATTGAGAAAACTAAATATTTACCTTATACCCTTTGCAAAAATTAACTTACATGGAACAGAGACATAAAACTCTCAAACTTTTAGGAAAAAAAAATGTAGGAGAAAAATCTCATGGTCTTAACTAGGTTAGTTTCATAAATAGTTAAAAATAATTCATAAACATCATCAAACTTAAAAAATATTTACTCTTGTGGCTGGAGAAGGAATCAGCAGTTAAGAGCACTGACTGCTTTTCTAGAGGACAGGGGTTCAATTCCCAGCACCCACATAGTGGCTTACAACACCTATAACTCCAGTTCCAGAGGATCCAACACCCTCTTTTGGCCTCTGTGTGTATTGTGTACTGCATTCTCTTGGTGCAAAGACATCCCTGCAGGAAAAAATACTCATACACATAAAATAGAAGTAAATAAATATTTATTTTGTTAATGTTTACTCTTCTAAATAGACTGTTAAGAAGGCAAAATTAATTCTGGACATGACGCGGTCTCATTCTCATGTGCTCACAGAAACTATGGTGGTCTACACAAGACCACGCCAAGAAGATTAGATGGCATCACATGAGGCAATGCTAATTGGACCCAGTGAACCAAACAAACCAGATAGGAGAGGATGCGAAGTGCTTAGTGAAGCTTGTTAGGAATACCTGTGACAGGGGAGTAGGGTATGATCAAAATACATTGTATGTTGTCAAATAATAAAAAAAAAAGATATTCTACTTCAAAGATTGGTCAATTGGTTAATTGGTTGGTTGGTTGGTTGGTTGGTTGATTAGTTGGATGATTGGTTGGTTGGTTGACTGTTTATTTGGCTATTTGAATGGTTGATTGGTTAGCTAGTTGGTTGGTTGGTTGGTTGGTTGGTTGGTTGGTTGGTTGGTTGGTTGATTGGTTGGTTGGTTGGTTGATTGATTGATTGATTGGCTAGTTAATTGGGGCCAGCAATATGGTTCAGTTGGTAAAAGCTCTTGCCCCATAAGCCTGTTGATCTGAGTTTTGTTCCCATGCCTCACAGAAAAAGAAGACTGAGTCCTGCAAGCTGATCCCTGACCTCCACATATGAATCTACACTTTCTCACACTCACACATGCACTCACACACTCACATCACACATACCCACAAGGATAATAAGTGAAATTAAAAAAAATTCAAACCTCATTACAGTCATAGGGCTTGTGCCACAGACAGCAGCCAGGGGTTGTGTGGGGGTGAGAGGACAAGTATTTTAATGAGGAAAGAATTCCAAGAAGAAACTTCACAAGGTAAGACATAAGAACGGGTAATAAATACACTAAATAAAAATCACAGCAAATGCAGTGATTGAAGAGACAAACTGTTGCAAATACTGGTGAGGAAAGGAAGAAAAGTTCACCCTCACAACCCCAGGGAGAACGGAACGGGCAGAAGTGCATTAGAAAAGGGACTGGCAATCAGAACTGAAGCTTTGCCTGCTGCACCATCTACCAATCCGCTCCTACGTACTTAACTGAGAAAAATCAGATGCATATAGACAGAGGCTTATGTAATAACTCATTACGGTTCTGTACATAGCAACAACCCAAAGACCCATCTTTGTGAAGGCACAAAGCTATTCCCATCTACCCACACCGTGGAGCAGGCCTGTCTTGGGTTGGTTTTATTGACCATGACCCAAGCTAGAGCTACCTGAGAAGAGAAAAATCACAATTGAAAAAATCCTCCATAAGATTGACCTCCAGCCAATACTATGGGCCATTTTCTTAGTGATTGATATGGGAAGGCCTTGACCATTGTAGGTAATACCACCCCTGGGCAGGTGGTTCTGTAGTGTGTAAGAAAGTAGGCTGACAGAGCTATGATGAGAACAGCAGATAAAGCACTTCTCTATGGCTTCTGTTTCAGTTCCTGCCTACAGATTTCTGTCTTAGGTTCCTGCCTTGACTGCCTTCTATGATGGATTACAACTATAATATTAAAAGAATTCTTTCCTCACTGTAGTGGCTGGTTTTGTGTGTCAACCTGACACAGGCTGGAGTTATTACAGAGAAAGGAGCTTCAGTTGAAGAACTGACTCCATGAGATCCAGCTGTGGGGCATTTTCTCAATTAGTGATGGGGGGAGGGCCCATTGTGGGTGGTACCATCTCTGGATTGATAGTCTTGGGTTCTATAAGAGAGCAGGCTGAGCAAGCCAGGGGAAGCATGCCAATAAGAAACATCTCTCCATGACCTCTGCAACAGTTCCTGATTTCTGACCTACTTGAGTTCCTTTAGTGATGAACAGAAGTGTGGAAGTGTAAGCTGAATAAACCCTTTCCTCCCCAACTTGATTCTTGGTCATGATTTTTGTGCAGGAATAGAAACCCTGACTAAGACAAGCATAATGGGGTGTTCCTGTGACAACCTGACCATGTTTTGGGGAGGACTGTGGAAGGACTTTGGAACTTTGGGCTAGAAGATCCATTCAGTGTTAAGAGCTCTGTGGGATATTGTGTAGGAGCTTGGAAGACAATGTTGAGAACAGTGCAGAAGGTGGAGACCTGGCTTGTGAAATTTCAGAGGGAAAATTAAAGACTCTTATCAGGGCCACTGCTATTTTGAGTGAAGAATCTGTAGTTTTGGTTAGCTGGGGCTGAATAATCAGTTGTGATTAACAAGATACCAAAACTACTAAAGCAAAAACTTTGCATTATTGGGACTATTGATGATGGTTAGCTGGAGTTAAGAAAATAGCAGTGACTAAGAAGAGACCAGCATCATCGAAGTAACATCTTCTGGGAGTGTTTTCTGAGAGCACAGAGACTGTGTTCCAGAGATAGCCAAAGTTGTACTTTGTGCTGTGGTTGGACTTGGTAATGTGTAAGAGTCACCCAGGTGGTCCTGATTTTGAAGGCATGAAGGGGTCATAAAGAGCAGCTGAGGCTCGGCGCTGTGAAAGGCCATGGAAAGCCTCAATTGCAATTGATGGCCCAGTACTGAAGGGGTCATGCAAGGGATTTGAGGCTTGGCACCATGAAGAGAGCCTATGAGAGGCTATTGGTGAAGCCTAGTTACAGCAGAAGACAGCAGTGTTTTGGAGATGCCAGTACCATGAGATGACCACCAAGAACAGCAGCAGAAGTGGAGTACAGGCAGCTAGAGCCTGGAAGACAAGCTGTGTGCTACAAAGGGCAGAGCTGGAGAGGTGACCCAAGACCTTGAGGGAGCCTAGAAGATCATGAGTGGATCCCAGACATTGAAAGATTGGTATTTGATTTTGCTTTTGATTATGATTGTGCCCTGATATTTTTTCCTCTTCAAGAAGGCATTTTAGTGGAGCTCAAAGTTAAGAGACTGAATTTTTAAATGACTTTGAATTTTAAAAGGTATTGGATATTTTAAAGGGATTGAATTTTTAATATGTAAAGACTGTGGGCATTGCTTCTCGGCCTTTTGGCTAAGATCAAGTGAAGACCGTGGGACTTTTAAATTTATTTAGATCTTGGGGATGAATAAGAAATTAAGGGTTGAGACCTATTAGTGATGTGTTTGTGTGTCAAATTGACAAGTGGTCAATTGTACTGACTGGCTTTGTGTGTCAACTTGACACAGGCTGGAGTTATCACAGAGAAAGGAGCTTCAGTTGGGGAAGTGACTCCATGAGATCCAGCTGTGGGGCATTTTCTCAATTAGTGATCAAGGGGGAGGGCCCATTGTGGGTGATACCGTCTCTGGGTTGATAGTCTTGGGTTCTATAAGAGAGCAAACTGAGCAAGTCAGGGAAAGCAAGCCAGTAAGAAACATCCCTCCATGGCCTCTGCATCAGCTCCTCCTTCCTGCCCTGCTTGAGTTCCAGTCCTGACTTCCTTTAGTGATGAACAGCAGTGTGGAAGTGTATGCTGAATAAACCCTTTCCCCCTCCTCCAACTCAATTCTTGGACATGATGTTTGTGCAGGAATAGAAACCCTGACTAAGACACTCACCATAGTGATCATAGTGCTTTATCAAACACACACACACACACACACACACACACACACACACATCAATAGCCAAAATAAAAACAAATAAAAACATGGCTGAGACTGTCAACATGGACAAATTTCAAAATTACTATGATGAAAAAAGATGACCAAAATCTCCATAGTAAGTGGTATAGTTCCAATCCTACAAGACTTTAGAGACTAATAACACCATGCTATGTTGTACCTGTAATACCAACATATAGGAGATGGACACAGAACACAGGAGCTTGAGGCCAGCCTCAACTGGAGTTGGACTTGAAAAATTACAAGCTAATGTATAAAGACAGAATATCAGTAGCTGCCTTGGGAGAGAAGGGTGGGAGGTATTGATTTCTGTAATTCTTTAAGGGATTTTTGTGTTTCCTCTTTAAGATCTTCTACCTGTTTACCCGTGTTCTCTTGTATTTCTTTAAGGGAGTTATTTATATTCTTCTTAAAGTCCTCTATCATCATCATGAGATGTGATTTTTAAATCAGATCTTGCTTTTCTGGTGTGTTGGGGTAACTAGGGCTTGCTGTGGTAAGAGAACTAGGTTCTGATGATGCCAAGTAGTCTTGGTTTCTGTTGCTTATGTTCCTGCTTTTATCTTTCACCATCTGGTTATCTCTGGTGTTAGATGCTCTTGCTGTCTTTGACTGTGGCTTGTCTGTTCTGCAAGCCTATGTGTTAGTACTCCTGGGAGACCAGTTATCTCTGGGAGGAACTTAGGTATGGAGAGCTGTGGTACAGGGTCAGCTCTGGGGTGCAGACAAAAACCAGAAGTATCCTGTCCCCAGCTGATTCTTGGTTCCTGTGTCCTGCTGACTCTGAGGGGGTCCCTCTTGGGCCAGTAATTTGAAGGGAAGTGGTGGTCTTACCTGTGCTCGAAGGTGTGTAAGCACTCCTGGGTGACCAGCTCTCTCCTGACAGTATTTGTGTATGTAGCTCTGTGGCCCAGGATCAGCTTTGGGCACAGACAGAAATAGGAAATCAGAAAACTCCCATCTCAGGCCGCCCCTGGGTTTCTGTGTCCTGAGGGTTCTGGGCAGGTTCCTCTGAGCAGCAGTGGTGGTCCTACCTGCACTCACAGGCCTGTCCTCACTCCTGGGAGGCGAAATTATTTCCCTGCACCACCTAGGTACGGAGCCCTGTGGCAGAGGATGGTCTCCAGCAACAGACGGAAGCCAGAAAGCTCTCATTCCAGGCCACCCCTGGGTTCCTGTGAGGTATTGATTTCTAAGGAACCCTGGAGAAGGCAAATGATGGGAAATATTCATTCTCTAGATGTTATGGATGGTTTCACATGTGTGAAGACTCATCAAATAATACACTACTGTATGTACAATTAGGCCTTCATTGAAAATCTCTTTTTAAGTAAGTAATCATGATACTACCATTAAAGAATGAGAGAGTCAAAGTGTAGCTCTCCACTGTTGATGGCTTCTGGTGGGGACGCATGTGGATGAGGAGGGGAGTTTGACCATGTTCCAGTAAGTACATAGACAACACAGATTAGACTTGGTTTGTTGGTTTATTTGAGGGGGTGGGTCACAGGAGTCAGGAAGTAGACATTGGAAGCAATGAGAAGTTATGTGGAAGTCCCAAAGAATCAATAAAAATATTATTTTGAAAAAGAACAAAAGAATCTTAGACTAGCTTTTTCTTTCTTTTAAGAGCAAGGCTATTTCACCCCCATTTATGTGAAAATACACAGATAACAGCAAGGGAATGGGAAGAAATATGCAATGCACATTCTAGCTATAGATAAGAAAAGCCAAGGCAGCTGTGTTATAACAAGTAAAAGTCAGCACAGAGTCAAAAGGCACACGTCGTGATGCAAGAATCAACGTACAGAAAAGGCCAAGCCTTCCTAAATAGCCACATACCCAACCTCAAAGGTAAAGCCTTCCTAAACACCCACATACTCGATCACAAAACCTCAAAACACAAGAAGCAAAAATTAAAGGAGCTAAATACATAAAAGTGCAACTCTGTGATGGTAAATAGAGGTCTGGGCATTTCTCTGTCAGTAACAAATAGAATAAGTAAACAAAAAAATCAGTAATAATTGGTAATAACAGAACTCTGACATATCCCCAGAGGGAATATAAAATGGCATATCCACTACAGAAGATGCTTGATATATAACCTAGCAATTCCAATTCTCAATACTTATGAAAGGATAAAACAGACCTCTAATTATTTTGTCATTTTTAAAAGTGTTATGTGTAGGGTGTTTTGCCTGCATGTATGTATGTGTACCATGTTGATGCCTGGTGCCCAAGATGGCTAGGAGAGGGCATCTGATCCCTGTAATTGAAGTTACCAATGGTTCTGAGACTCCATGTGGGTTCTGGGAACTGAAAGCCAGGTCCTCTGGAAGAGCAGCCAGTTCTCTTAACTTCTCCAGCATTCCTTTTTATTTATTTTTTAATTATAAAAGATTTTAAAGCAGTTGCTTTGGGGCCAGTGAGATAAGACCTGCAGGAAAGAATACTTGTTGTCAAACCAGACAACCTGAGTTTGAGCCCAGACCCCACATGGTGCAAGGGGAAAATCAACTTCCATGAATTGTGACGTGCATGAATGTGTGTGTACATACAACACACAAAATCAGTAAATGTGGGAAAAGGTTTTATTAACTTCCTTTTAAATTATCATATCAGAGTGGAAATAGCCCCGGTGCCTTCAATGGGTGACTGGATAAATAAACAGTGGTGGAGTACACGTCAGAAATAAAAATCTGTGAACTAATTATTTACATAACAGTGTTATTGGACCAACCTAAGTGCACAAAAACAAAAACAAAAACATAAACAACAACAACAACAAAAACACTAACCCAAACCATGCACTTGCAATTAATGACAAAAGGGGCCGTGTGTTTGAAGAAGAGGGAGGAGTTATATATGGGAGTGTCTGGAGGGAGGAAAGGGACCAGAGAAACATGCTAATTAAATTACAATCTCAAAAATAAGAAATTTAAGAGAAGAAATGACAGATGCCTGTAAACCACGGCCTGAAGCATTCTGGGAGAAGTAAAATACAGAGAAGAGATTGGCTACCATTTGCTATGAAATGAAGTGGGCCCACTGCTCTCTATACTGGATCTGAAAGAAATGCCCCCAGAGGCTGCATAGGGAATTACTCTAAGACCCTGCATGAAGGAAGCTGCACCAGCTTCCCCGTGAATGTGGTGTGTCTGTGGGCTTGTTCCGGGGCATTCACACGGCCTTGCGTACATCTGTAACACACATCTCGAGGTCTGCTTTTTTCCCCATGATAGTATATCCTCCCATAATTCCTCCAATCCCAGGCCACCCTGGAAAGCTCTGTCTCCCAAGAAACCCAACTAAACCGTACCCCTGCTGAGTCCTCAGCGGCTTCTCACCAAGATGAACCACCCTCTTGTGTCTTTCCCAATAAATCTCTTGTGTGAGATTTGTTGTACGGTGTGATTCTGTGGTATTCCTTGACTCCCAACTGCCCGAATACCTTTTTCTTCAGAGTTGTAGACACGTAGAGGAAGGAAGGTTGGATGGATATATATATATATATATATATATATATATATATATACACACACACACACACACACACACACACACACATCACAACCCCAAAAGGATTTTAGTAAGCAGAGGTAAAAACATGAGGTATAAAATGGGACATCTGAAAATTCAGCAAACACTAGTACCTGTGTTGCAAAAAACATTCCTTTGCAACATGAAGGATAGGGGGGAAAATCACTTCAGAGCCTCACAACATGATTTCAGCCATCTCCCAACTACTATAATTAAGAAAAACTGAGTTAACAGAAAGAATCTCTTATGCTGTCTTCTCACAGACAATTTTCTAGGGAGACAAGAGTCAGCAAAGAATGACGTTAAAAGAAAACACACCCTTACTTTCTCCTGGCCTGCCTGGCTGCCTAGGTACAGGCAGACACCAGACCCCATCCACCTCTCAGTGGCCAGCCCTCTGAAGGCGCTTGAAGTCGCCTTTATGACCGAGCTGCCTAAAGATGGGTTTTGAGACCATCCAAGATCTTTGGGACTTCAGTCCCGATTGTAAGAGATTGAAACTTCTAAGGACAACAGGTGACCAATAAGACATTTTAGAATTGGTCAGAAGGACAGAGAGTTAGTTCAGAGTCTTGTACAAGGTTGAAGTATCAAAGCAAAGGACTGTGTATGTGTGTGTGTGTGTGTGTGTGTGTGTGTGTGTAGGGTTGTTTCTAGGAGGACAAGAAAAAACATAAAAAACAGCCTTAAGTTATCCTTACCCTCAGGCAACGACTTCCACCTATCTGTCTAGACATCCAATCCACACAGGCAAGGGCCTAAGGGTTGACAAAAGAGGGTTTGGGTTTAGTGCTAGTCCTGTTTGCAAAAGGCAACCAACAAGGAATGGAACAAAAGATCTGTGAGGAACACTAGGGCTTGTAGGGACCTGTTCCTAGGATAGGAAAACAGACTGGAAACAAAGTAGCATGCTCTCTGCCGCTGGCGACCGACCGAGGTGAACGTGGGGGTGTTGGCCCATTTCAGGCCGCTCACCCTGTTGGGAAAGGGCTCCCAAGAGTTCCTTATCCTCCAAGGACCGAGAACTAACAACCCTTCGCTTCAGTAATGAGCTCTTTCATGCATTTTGCTCATATGCTCTCTGGGAGCCCTCTAGGGGATGCTACACGTGGTGCCCCCTCGTGGTCCAGTGTGGAAAACTGGAGAGGCATCTCAGGGATGCTGCCCACAGTGCCCCCTTGTGGTCTGGTGAGAAAATAGAGAAGATGAGTTGGGGAGGGTTATAACCAATTCTTCCACCAGCCAGCCTATGAAATAGTGTTGCTAACGAAAGCTTGGCTCAATGCTAGGAAAACAAGGATTTGGGATAATTATAAATGCTCCTGAAACACATAAAATATTATTTTTTGGCATAAGCATCGTGTGTGTGTGTGTGTGTGTGTGTGTGTATCATATCTAAGTTATCTTGGACCACAAGTCCATCTCTGCCTTCTGATGTGGTTCACACATTAGCTCATTCCATGTCTGTTGACTGGCTAACCAAATGAATGATCCCACCTCCATATGTGTCACACACACACACACACACACACACACACACACAAATTCCACATTGGAAGAGGCTTTTTTTAAAAAAGTAAATAGGACTTTGCAGACTCTTAAATATATGTATTTTCTTTTATTTATGTGTATTTATCTGAGTCACAGAAGCAAGAATCGGGAGTCTGATCCCCTGGCATTAGAATTACAGGTGTTTGTGAGTCACCCAGTGTGAGCGACGGGAAGACGGTTCTTAAATATAATAAGTAAAAACAAAGATCCCTTCAAAGGACAGGATGCCCATAAGCTATTGCCGTATTGCTTCCCTTTGTGGAAGCACAGTTCCATGACGTGTTAGTTATTTGTGCATCTCTGTGAGCAATACCACACAGAAACAACGTGAGGGAAGAAAGCTTAGTTGAAGGCCAAGGTTTCAGAGAAGTTGCAACCCATCACGGTAAGCAAGGCGTGGAGAAGTCCACCGCAGGAGACCAGGAAATAAACCCAAGGGACAAGGTTAAAGGCTCACTCAGACAGCCAGGCTCTGTAGCCTTCCAAACTGCGCTCACACTGCTCCTGAGCCTCTAAGAGAAGAGTCTGCAGAAGACTTTCAGATTGACAGCTGACAGCAGAGTGCCTCTCCTGTAGCTGGATAACTGTAGTCTCCGTGTGGGGTGTGAGAGCTAACATTAACCTATAAGCCCCACCTGCACACAGTTGGTTGCCTCAACTGCCCAGGACATGTTTGGTCGCACACATGTGGGAGGTACATACTTCCTATTATGTCCAAATGGATGTATGCCCACCCTGTGGGTTCTGCCTTTATGAGCTCTTGACTAATCCAGCACAGTGCCACACTCGGGGAATCCTGGGTATAGAACCTGGCCAGTGTCCATCGTCCCGGCCAGTACCAGATAGACAGTCATGGATTTGCTCTTCTTGTAATTTTCAGGCTTAACAGTGTATCCGCTGCTTCTGACGGACTCCTGTGTATTGCTTTGCAAAGAGCGCATAAGCAGAGTGTGCCTACCTCTGGATTTGGTTTTCATGTGTGCCTGATGGCAATCACCCCAGGCACTGTCTCAGCGTGGCCGGTACATTTGTTCCCCACTTGATCTCAGGACTTTCATGCATCACAGACTTTGAACCAGGATACCAACAGGTAAAACGATTAGACAGCCAGCAGAAGGCTAGCCAGAGAGGAATAGGTTTATTACCCATGAGCAAATAAGAATATATATGTATATTTATGTTTTGTTTCTCCTAATAAATTGATATGCCTTTTCTCTTTTTTAATAATTTTTTCCTATAGAAATTAGACTTTTGTAGCTAACAGATCACATTTTTCATTTTTTCTAACTTACTATCTGGGTCAAAGGCAACGTTGCTCAGTGTACTGGTTAGTTCCATAGTTCACACATCTCATTTCTAACTTTTCTCCTTAATCATTTCTACCTGAATTATTCTTTGTTCTTTCTCTTTAGATATCACACACACACACCCCCGCCCCCGAGTCAAATGTGATTATGCACATGGGCATGGCTTCTACCTACACAAAATCAAAATGTTCAGTGCTAGCCTGAGCCGGGCTGGGCTGGGCTTGCAACTCATAGCCAATTCTCCTCAATATATTACCCCCCCCAAGAGAACTGGGCAGAATAGCTCATTCTCTCTTACCTTTCTTTTCTTTCTTCCCCTCCCCCCACACTTTGGCGGATACCTGGGATTGAACCTATGACCTCATGCATGCTGTTCAAGCACTCTGCTGCTGAGGTACAGTGTCCTAGACTGTGCATCTGCCTTGTCGTTTATACAAACCCCATCAGCTTTGCCCAGCAGCTTCCTCCAGACTTTAATGTAAACCCAGCCAGACTTCCCTCTTGCTTACCATCCGTCAGTCTTCAGGGAGGTACCGCTCTTTCCTAAAGTCTGACCACCAACATCTTTTAATAGAGTTTGCCTTCAAAGATGGCCACTGAGTGGGTCCCACTCCTTTTTCTTTCAGGACATGCCTTAGTCACTTTAATAATTTCACAAATGCAAACTTGAGTCACCAGAGCCTGCAAACATCCGGGCCCAAAGGCTGTGGCTGGATAAGGCTCTAACTAAATGCCTGTGACGTGGGTCAGCCTCTGCCCCTGCAGCAGACTCTTTGCCTAAAGGCTGAGAGTAGGTGTGGCTGCCCTTGTTACCTTAACAGCAAGTGCCCTGGGCCCTCACAGGTGCGAGTCAGGAAAAGTACAGGCTGTGGCACGAGTTCGGCAAGGGTATGACACAGTACAGGAAATGACAGCTGAAGCATCCTAGAAGACACCTCTGGGGATGGGCAGCCCAGGTTGTTTACCTGGAACTCCCACTAGATGGAATAGAATAAGCAGAGAAAGCTTCAGGGGTGGGAGATCAGTTCATCTAGATTAGTACATGACACTTCTGCACTGATCGGGGTTAAGAGCCTGACAAGCTCACAGGTAAACAGGGCAGTAGTTCTCAACATGTGGGTCGTGACTTCTCTGGGCTCCAATGGTAGATATCCTACCTAGCAGATATTTACATTCCAATTCAAACCAGCAGCCAAAAATTACAGTCACGAATTAGCAATGAAATGATTTTATGGTTGGGGGTCGGTCCCCACCACACGAGGAATGTATTGAAGGGTCGCAGCATTGGGAAGGTTGAGAGTCACTGAGACAGGGTATAGTAGCCCCTGGTGGGCATGATGTCATGTGATTAAAGTCGTTACACACATCTGTCAGCTGATTAATGGATCAACTTTCCTTATCCCTTTCCCCTTTCATCCTCCAGCCTTTCCAACTAGGCTTAAGACAAATCAGAATCTATTATTGTTGTTGTTACTGCTGTTGCTGCCATTGTTATCATGACTGAAAAAAAACACACACACACACAAACACACTCCTATCTCCTATAGACTATTGTCTGGCTGCAAGAAATAAAGAGGGGGAAAAAAACAAAAAATGTTGATCACACGGTAGAGAAATCAGCCAAGCCCTTAGCCTACTGAGGCTGTCAACATTAGCCTCATGAAGATGGAGCAAAGACACCGTGGGCCCCAGAAGGGAGACCCTGAGATGGCCGGGCGCAGGGTCATCTTGAATACGCAAAGCCAACATGAAATGTGTGCTCTAGTTTTCAAAGGCAGAGGAAGCATGTTGTGCAAAGAGGGCATGGTTACAAAAGATGAAAAGAGGTCACAGCAGTATTTCCAGTGACAGCGGGCAGAGAGATGTGGCAGCTGGGCACAAAAGCCAGGCCCCCACCCCCACACCCCCACCCCCGCCCCGAGCTGGATCCGATCTCAGGGGAAATTATCAAGGGCACTGTTGGGTCAACTGTCAACATGGAAATACAGATGGTAAATTAGGCAAATTGAATCAGCGTCCAATGTATTCAAGCTGATAAATACTGCGATGTTCTCTTAGGAAAAACTCCAGTCTTAGCCCAGATACAGTCCAGTGCCACCCAGTGTTCTAAGATAAAGCAACATGTTCCGCATGTTCCAGACACATGTTTCAGCAAGACAACATGTTACAGGTATGCATCTCAGCAAGGGGATTTTATGCATGTTAACAGTAAGGGAATCTCAGTAAACCGTGTATGCTACGGCTATTCCCACAGATTTCCTGAAACTTAGGATAGTTCAGTTTTATTTTACAGTGTCCAGGATTGAACCCAGGGTCCTATGCATGCAACACAAGCAGTCTCCTACTGAGCTGGGTCTCCACCTCCTGGGAATTATTTATAAATGAAAAGCAAAAACAACACTCTCTTAGTCTTATCTCAAGGGTTCAGTTTTCAGTCTCAATGCTATTAGCTCTGTGACCTGGAGTTCTTTATCTTCCTACAAGCTGTGACATGTCACGTGGTAACAGGACTATGGTAACATTGACTAAATCAGGGGTTGGAGAGATGGCATGCATACACAGAATAATAAGAATACATTAGGAGCAGAATCTAAATCAGAAGCATGTTAAAAGGCTGCAAACTATAAACTGAACTGGTAAGGCATTTACCAATATCATCACACAAACATTTTAGTATTTAGGGTTTCCTGTTTATTATAACTTGATTGAAACTGTACAAACCTATGGTGTACAGAGATGTGGTTTATGAAAACGGTGTGTAACAATTAAATCAAACTCAATAGCATCCATTACCCCAAACAGAGAACATTTGTCATTTTTAGCAATTTTGAAATGTTCGATTTTCTATCATCAATCATTATGTTATTATTACATTGTATAGTATAATTTAAAAAAAAATTCTTCCTTCCTAATAGAGACTTCTAGCCCTTTGATCATCATCTCTCAATCTCCCCAGCCCCCTTCATGTATAAATATCTGATAAATATATTGCTCTGATTGTGAAATTACACACAAAACAGGCAACATGAAATTTTTACTGAATCTAAAAATCCCCCCATTGGGATTCCCCAGACTGATTACACTATGACCGGTCAACGTTTTCACAGACTTAACATGAACTGTTTGATTGTTAAGGTGCCCATCGAAGTCAAGCAGGGTTAGGAATGTGGGCTCTTACTGTTCTTTCTTAAACGACCTTCTTTTCGAAAATTGTAATGTAGGGGAAATGCGAACAGAGATGAACGGTGCTCTTTGTACATCTGTCTAGGGCTGGGCTAGGGTATGGAATCTGTAGGAACAATTCTGGGGTCTGGAGATCAAGGCTATCTGTTTCAGGCTTCACTGGGGGTGGGATAGATCAGCATCAAGTTTCAAGTAGCTGGAGGGTGGTCTCTACATCCTCGCGGAAACTTTAAAGCCTTTTTCATCACTACCTTCCTGGTACAGTAACCCAAAGTGGTTAGGGTTGGGTGGGAAACAGGTCAACTGGGCGACAGGTTACAGTGCTTGTTTTCAGGTAAAATTATAGTATGGGGGCCAAAGAGAGGAACTCTCGGCTGTCTCTTTATAAGGTGGCTGGTACATCCTAAGGCACTGTCCTATAGGGTTTGAAGCGAGAAGATGCTGTCTGGTTTTCCAATTGCCTTGCATCCAGAAACGAGGCACACCATGCAGGCTGGGGTCGTATACCCCTCTTATTTCCCAGAAGCTCCATGTAGAGGCAAAGCTGAGTTCAGAGAAGTGATGGCCAGTCCTCTGATTAGTGCTCAGTTTGGCTCAGTGTCTGCTCATCAATCCATCTCCTTGCTTTCGGAGACGGAAGCTCCCCTGGGGAGCCCAAACATCTTTCAGCTGGGCGTCGGTGGTGCATGCTTTCAATCCCAGCACTTGGGAGGCAGAGGCAGGATGATTTCTGAGCTCGAGGCCAGCCTGGTCTATAGAGTGAGTTCCAGGACAGCCAGGGCTACACAGAGAAACCCTGTCTCGAAAAACCAAAATAATAATAATAATAATAATAATAATAACAATAATAATGTAAAAAAATTTAAAAAAGAAAGAAACAGAACAGTTCTGAGATCTGAAGTTCTGAGCTCTGAAGGTCAAGGCAGTCTGTTCCAGGCATGGCTGATGGCTGGATAGAAAAGGGTGACGTTTAAAGTAGTTGGAGGGATGGATGGTCTCTGCACCCTCCGGGGACCTTTAAAGCATGTTTTTTTTCATCACTGTCTCCCTAGGGCAGTGACCCAAGGTGGTGAGGGTCAGGTGGGGAGGGAAGGGCAGGGTCAGCCCGGGTCCGGAAGTTTGCGACCACCTAGTCTGCTTAAGCAGCCGTGAAAGAGCAACCGTGAAACCCTGTCTCAAGCAGAGCGGAAGGCGAGGACTGATCGCTGATACTGTCCTCTGACCTCCGCCCTGGTAACTGCGGCGGGAGTGCCTATCGGCATTCCCATACACGCATCCCCCCCCCCCTCAATAAGTTCATGAATTTTATGGACAAAGGGTAGCACAGTAGGTCTGGTCCAACATACCCGTTACTATGTGTAGGAGGAAGGACGAGCATAAAGAAGCCACCAGTGCAGGTCAGAAGGTGTTAGCGACGCTGATACACAGCATGGCACCAGAGGATGCGTCCATCCTTCAGTTCTGGTGGAAAGCAACACGCTTCGCTCCGCCATCTTCAGTGGCACCTGTTACTGATTATCTGCCCATGAAATTGGAATTTTCTCTACCTCCACAGAGAGCCCTGGACCTCCCCACAAGGCTTCATTCATTCAGTGCCGGTGCTCTCTGCTTCTGAAACAGGAAAATCCTGGCCTATCTCTTCCTTCCTGGTCCTGACTCTTTTCTGATTCTTTTTTTTTTTTTTTTAAGCCCCAGCTTAATGTAATTTTAATATGACAAATCAAAATTTTGTGTTCTGCGGAGTGGTTTGGCACATGATGTTTTGATACACATATGCATTGCGGAATGATTCTGTGCCCATTGTGGAATGCTGGGGTGCCCTAACGCCAGGGGTAAGCCGCTCACGGGAGGCAAAACACAGGCCATAATAGGGGAGCGGATCCTCAGTCCATGTTTCCCCCCACCCCGGTGGGAAACAGCAGCGTCTGGGACAATTGCTGTGGTTCCCTGTCTTCTGTGTACCCAGACTCCACCCGCATAGGGCTGGGAGTTAGGAATGGGGGGTCTGCGGTGTGCTCGCTTCCCGTTAAGGTGTTTACCTGTTAGGCAGGAAGAGGAAAGGCAGAGCCTCTGGAGACTGGAGAGGGACCCAGTTTGGTTCTGAGTGTCAAATAGGATGGAGCTAGGAGAGAGGCAGGCAGCCTTCTCCTAGAGATTTAGGCACAGCTCTTTACAAGGAAGCCTCCTCCGCCCGCCCCCCCCACCCCCATCCGTCCCAGACTCCATGATGGAAGGAGACAGTCCTTGCTTGTCCAGACTGTTTTATTTTAGTGGTGAATGTAAATGCATACGCCCTACTCAGGGTGAACCAGGAATTAAATACCTTTTTCGGGAAGGAATGCCCAGGAAGGGGGAAGCTCATTGCCTAAACAATCAGGCCCTAACTGGATACCTCACTACCATGGAGAACTCCAGGTTTTTATGCTGCATGGCCGATTGGTAAGGTCCTCTTCATGGGGTGTCATGGTTATGTGTTCCAGATCAGGTAGTTTGCCAGGGAACTAGCTGGCTCCACTCCTGCCCTCCTCAGTTCTGAGATTCCCCGGATCTGAGCCTGCCTCAACCTTACCAGTTCTGTCTGGTGGCCCGGTCTACCTGCCCCAGGGTAATGAGGGTACAATATGGCAAGTCAAAGTCATGTGGTTGCGGAGTGGCGCATGATCGTGTTTTGATGCACAGATGCTTTGTGAAATGATTTGATCGTAGTCAAAAATGAACATATCCATCATCCCATTTAGTTGGTGCTTGTGTGTGCACTTAGAGGATATCCAGGAGCTATTTCTTAGCAAAAGTCGAGCACACTCTGGTTTTATTAATGGTCATCTTTAAGCTACATCCTAGGAGGACTCACTCGCCCTGTGCCATAGGCATCCACAGAAGGAACCTCCGGGCTCTCTGACCAACATCTCCCCTCCACCCTACTCTCCGTTTTCTTTGGTTATTGCATCAAATTAAGTGAGACCTGGAGACTCTCCATTCTCCTGGTCACGCATAATAGGTAATGACAGGAAGGGCTTAGGAAGGACTGAGAAGGGGGGCCATGTAGGAGAATGGAGGGGGCATGCTGTTTCTATACAGGTGTTCTGCTATATGTAAATGTTCCTATGTAAGGACCCCTGGGACATTTCTCTACAACCTGGAAAAGCTACGATTCACAAAATATGGGATGTCCATGGGTGGATAAATGGATAAAGAAAGTGTGGTGTTTATACAAAATGGAAGGCAGAAATGGTGGCTTGACACTGTAATTTATCCACTCAGGAAGCCAGAGAAGAATCATCATGAGTCCCAGGCCACCAACCCTCACTAACCAACAGACTAAGAACGTCACCTGTCACCTTTGAGACCTACAACGCAGTCACTTGGCTATGCTGTAGCCTACCTACCCGGTGTCTCTACCAGTGTGTTTGGTGAATGCATTGACTTACGACTTTCTTTTGTCCTATCGCTTTAACTGCTTCCATGACGGAACATGGTGTTCAGTACCAACTCACTCTGTGTTCCCAGGCCATGGTCACTCATATTGGCTTCTTCCACCTGGTGCAAGCTGCCACTTCCTGCCCTCACCTCCTTCTTCATCAGTGGGTATGAATCGCCTCACTCATCCATCTGGCTCTCTGACCCTAGGGGTCTTGGACTTTGTGTGGCTCTCTCACTGACCTGGGGGCACCTGTTTCACGCTTCCTCACCAGCTCTGGAGGGAGTCATTTCTCCCTGTCCCGATTCCCACAGCGACCGAGTTCTTTGCTCGGTTGTCTTCGGGGTGGAAGGTCATCTTCCGATTCCCATTTCCCATTCTCCTCCCCCCCCCCTGCCACCACCGCCACCTTCTTGTCCATGGAAAAGGAGATGCTAAAAGACAAGGGGCTTCTCAAAACCCAAAAGTGAAGCCCGAGTAACATAAACTGATGCCACCGAGTAAGTTATGGGCGCCAGGCACAAAAGGACATATAAATAATCTAACCTCGCACAGAAGAGCCCTGCTGGGTAGCTCTGTTCTACAAGTATCCACACGCCAGGGCTGAGTCGCAGAAGAACAATGAAGAATGGGCCTTCAGTTGCCCAGTAGGAGCGGTGAATGCTAAGGTCACAGACTAAAGTTCATGGCCTCTGTTTCCAGTAGCTTTTGAAGAATTAACCTTCCTCTCCAAAGTGTTCTTTGTCTGAGCTTAAATTTCATTCTGGAAACTCTGGGGCCGGCTCTCTCCAATTAAAATGAATCATGTTTCCAAATTATGAAGAAAAAAAAAAACTTAAATGTTTCTGACCGAAGTTGGTGGACCTTGGGAAAGTAACTGGTCAAAGGGAATGGGAGCTGTCACGTCATTTTAGTAAGAAAGATTGGGGACCATACAATGAGGCTTGTGAAGGAGCCCTCCATGGGGACGCGTACTTCTTTGGAATGGGCAGTTTTAGGAAATGGAATCTGAATGATCCAACGCTCAAGCAGGAATAATAGAAATGAAAGCCATCTGCATTTCAAGTCTCCATAGAAAGTCACCTAGTTTCTACAACCAGCTACAGCTTTTCCTCCTGCGGCTCAGTCAGATGTTGATGTGAATTCCCTCAGACTCATTCCTTAAACATGAGTCATCCACACAATGATGTTTTCAGGTCTCTCCAAAAGGCGTCTATCTTCACAATCATGTGAAAATGTAGAGCAACATCTCCAAAAGGGCAAATGAATATTAAGGAAGTGAAACAAGCAATTTTCACTCAAAAAGGATTAAAGGTAATGCAAAGAATTCATTAATAGAAATGAAAGCAAATAAAATGAATTCAAGATTTTTTTTTTTAAGTAGAATTTATGGGCGGGGTAAGATGGCTCAGCAGGGCATGGTTCCTGCTGCTGAGTCCGGTGAGACCTGGGACTCACACGGTGGGCGAAGAGAACTGACTCTGGAAAGTCATTTTCTGACCACCCCGCCCCCAGGCACACTGTAGTATATGTATTCCCCCCTTCCCCACAAGATAAAGAAGTAAATGATTTTCTAAAGCAAATGATTTTCTGAAGTAGAAATGTAGCCGATGCTGATACTTGGGTCTTTAAACGTGTTATAGAAAGAAAATGCCTGACAAGTATGTGCAGGGCAAAGATGAACACCGGCGTCTCTAGCAGTCGGATGAGACAGACCTACGGACAGGCAGAGAGGGATGGCCCGCACATCACTGGAGATCAACATGTTTCAGACTCTGGCTAAAGGAGGGCAGTTCCTAACCGAGATTAACTATCAGGGTAAACAAAAAAGTGATAGGAACTTACGCAGAAAATAATCCCTAGGAGGGAAAAATGAACATTTCCAAAGAATTGCCCTCAAGCAAGACACTAGATTCAGATGAATTTTAGAGTTTATGTTACCAAAAACCTGGCAAAGATATAAATATGTCCTAAATGAGATGAAATATTCCAGAATAAAAAACACATGAATAGCTTCTATTTAAAATTCGAAAGGATTGTAGGATTTTGATACCACAATAAGAGAAAGAAAAAAATCTAATGAGACAGACGCAAATGTTCTGAATATGTTTATGAGTTAAAATAATATATATTCTGTGTCTTAAAAGAATTAAATACCATAACAACATAATGTTTATCCCTGTTAGGATGGCTAATAACAGAAGGGACTTTGCTAGCAGGAATTTTCACAAAAAAAGGGTTAAAGCAAAACAAATCCATATAATCATCTCTTCTTTTACTCAAAAGATTTTCTGAATAATTCCACGTCCAACCATAACATAAAGATGGTTTTCCTATTCCATGATAGAGAGACAAATCCATAATCTGGAACCTCAAGCAACCATCATGAAAACTAATGAAGTAATGACATCATTTCCACAAAGCTAAAACACAATTGTTCTAAATCAGCACACTACAATCATGAAAAAAAAAAGCATCGATTTTTTTAAACCAAATATTTAAAACAATAAGAAAAGGGAAGTAAAAGTGAATTTCTTACAAAGATTAAAAAAGAAGAATAGGAAACAGGTGGGCCTTATAAGGAACTAAAACCAGAAATTACCAGGGAACAGGGCATCGGACTACTATCTTGAAGTCTCTGCTTCTGTCTTTGTGTGAGCAGCAAGATCCCATTCTCTCCAAGGAATCTGTAACTCATGCTTATCCATGTCATAATCTAAGCTAATCCAAAAGTTTGCTAAGCCCTCAAAGATTCAAAGATACATACAGCATCTCAGGCCTGCTGGCTCACACACTCTCAGAATAACTGGATGCCCCATTTGATTCCTGTCTGTTCTTTCTGTGCACCCAGTTAAATGAGTATCAGAAGATTTCATGTGATATGCATCTCTTACCTCCTTAGGTATCACGTATGGTTTTGTCTATGTGCACTTCTAACTTATTGCTCAGTTTGCTAATTCATTCTTCAGCCGTGTCTAATCTTGCTATGGTAAATTATTCTTTGCCGCTATTTTTTTTATTTTCCAACTCTATAGTTTTAAGTTAGATCCTTGTGGATTTGAAAAGTACAGCTTTGTCAGTCCCTAACTGAAATTATTTCGCGATTCTGATGTGTGGTGGCTAATGCCACTTTTCATGTTACTTTAATTAGCTATAATTATTCCACAATAAATAGCTTTCCCCCATCAGTCATTCAGTTATAGGAATTGCCTAGGGAAAGACAAAATTAATTCCAGAGGAACAGCCAATGCTCCCAAAATCACCAGAGGAATTCAAAATGTTTTTCTTTGTGGCATTCTAAAATTTAAGGACAATTTTATTGAAACATATCCAATAATGATCACCACTTAAGCTGTAACATTCCAGAATTTTTCATGTGTTTATAAAATTATGCAACCACTTTCTGGCTGTGGTGGCACATCCCGGTATTTGGAAAACTGAAGCAAGAGGAACATCACAAGTCAAGGCCAGCCTGGGATGCAGAATGAGCCCCTATACAATCAATCAATCAATCAATCAATGGAAGGGAGAGAGGGAAGGAGGGAGCCAAATCAACCCTTTCCTCCTCCTCAGCTTGCTTTAGTCATGGCGTATCATCATGGTAGTTGTGACCCTAACTAGGATAGCCTCCATGATGGGTTGTACCCCAGAACTATAGGTCAAGGAAAAGCCTTCCTTCCGCTCCTGCAGTCAGGGTATGTTACCATAGCAACTGGAAAGGGCACTGACATGTATCTTGTTGTCATACTAAGAAATTGCTGCACAAGAGTATAAAGACACTTGTGAGTGTGTATTCCTCTGTGAGTTCACAGGTTTGTCTCTTCCACATAATCTATGGTCCATTCAAGGATCACTATTACGTACCACGTGTCGGGGAGTAAAAACAGAGTTTTTGCATATAGCATTCATTTCTTCTGATTCTATTTCTTGGGGAGAGGAAGCTATTGTTTTTGCACTGAAATTCTTTGGTTACTTTGTAATAAGTTGATCATAACTGAACAGACTGATTTCTTGAGTCTCAATTCTAGTTTGAGTTTATCTTGTGAGCATGCCCCACTGTCCTGGCCACCAGAGTTTTGCAGTGTGGGTAATCCTGCTATCCTTGAATATCCACAGGAGTGCTGAGAGGGTTTGGGAGGAATCATAGATGAGCCAGAACTATTGATATGGAGATAACAGTCAATCTTCTGATACGTTATCAAAGGATATGCTCACACTATTTAAAAATTCTCTAGATTTCTCCAATACTACTTTTGTAGTTTCCAATGTAAAAGACATCTTTCCTTTAGTCTCACTCTCTTAAGTCAGTTAGAAATCTGCACTAGGGTTAGAGATAGAGATGCACCTGGGGTTTCTTCTACTATTTGTGCAGTGCATGAATACTTGTGTGCACATTCACATGTGTGCATGCATGTGTGTGTGCATGTGTGCGTGTGTGTGTGTGTGTGTGTGTGTGTGTGTGTGTGTGTGTGTGCAGTTGTACAGGCACATATATGCAAGGACATGTGGAGACCCATCTGTTGTAGAAATTTTTTATCCCAATCAAGGGTTTCCAGCCGGCCTTGATCATTCAATTCCCAGATAAAAGATACACACCCCTTTATATTTACAATAAGTCTTAAACAGAACAAAATCTGGGTAGGTGTCTACCCTTTGTGCTATTGGAATGTACTTTCCTATAGATAACCCTGAGTTATTACTTACTGCTTACCATGATTCATCTGGGCTGCTCTTAACTCCAATTGGCCCTCAGAGCCACATTTTCATGAACTCACCTAACCCGTGGTGGCTTCCCTTCCTCTTCACCTTCTAGTCTCCTCTGACCCTAAGCTTGGGAATCCTAAACCCCATCTCTGTCTCTTCTGCCCAGTTACTGACTGTTGGCATCTTTATTTACCAATCAGAAATAACTTGGGGGCAGGGTCACATAGTGTCACTTGGATCTACGTGCAGGCTCCAGGTCTTGGGGACCTGGACTTAGCATTACAATAGACAGAAGGACAGAATCAACATACGTCATTCCTCAGGTACTGCCCATCCTGGTTTTTGAGACAGGGTATCTCACTGATCTAGGACATACCAATTAAACTAGGCTAGCTTACTAGTTAGACCCAGGAATCTGCCTCTCCTCTCCTCCCCAGTGCCTACATTACAGGCACGCTTGCTTCTGTTGCTGTTGGTGGTGGTGGTGGTACTGTTCATATTTATAATGCATTTTGTGATTTACCCTTGAGTTTCACCTTTTTTAAGATCCAATTTTAATTTTTTTTTTTAATTTTATTTTCTATATTCTATGTTTACATTCCAAAGGCTTTCCCCTTTCCCAGTTCCCACCCACCATAGTTCCCATAGTTCCTCTCCCCCCCATCTGTTCCCCAATAATTCCCCCTCCCCCCTCGGTTTCTTTACTAAACTGGAAGCAATCTTTACAGGCCCAGGGTCCTCTCCTTTCTTCTTCTTGGGAATCATTTGACTTGCTATTTGTGTCTTGAGTATTTAGGGCTTCTGGGCTCATTAATATCCACTTATCAGTGATTGCATTTCAGGTGCATTCTTTTGTGATTGGGTTAATTCACTCAGGATGATATTTTCCAGGTCTAACCATTTACCTACAAATTGCATGAATTCATTATTTTTAATTGCTGTGTAGTATTCCATTGTATAAATATACCACATTTTCTGTATCCATTCCTCCTTTGAGGGATATTTGGGCTGCTTCCAATTTCTGGCTATTATAAACAAGGCTGCTATAAACATAGTGGAGCATGTGTCCTTATTGCATGCAGGGGAATCCTCTGGGTATATGCCCAGGAGTGGTATGCCAGGGTCCTCTGGAAGTAACATGCCCAATTTTCTGAGGAACCGCCAAACTGATTTCCAGAGCGGTTTTACCATTTTGCAATCCCACCAACAGTGGAGGAGTGTTCCTCTTTCTCCACATCCTCGCCAGCACTTGTTGTCTCTTGAGTTTTTAATCTTAGCCATTCTGACTGGTGTGAGGTGGAATCTCAGGGTTGTTTTGATTTGCATTTCCCTGATGACTAATGATGTTGAACATCTTTTAAGGTGTTTCTCGGCCATCCGAATTTCTTCTGGTGAGAATTCTTTGTTTAGCTCTGTGCCCCATTTTTTGATAGGGTTATTTGGTTCTTTGCGGTCTAACTTCTTGAGTTCTTTGTATATATTGGATATTAGCCCTCTGTCGGATGTGGGGTTGGTGAAGATCTTTTCCCACTTTGTTGGTTGCCGTTTTGTCCTTCTGACAGTGTCCTTTGCTTTGCAGAAACTTTGTAATTTTATGAGGTCCCATTTGTCGATTCTTGATCTTAGAGCATAAGCTATTGGTGTTCTGTTCAGGAACTTTTCCCCTGTGCCCAAGTCCTCCAGGGTCTTCCCAAGTTTCTTTTCTAATAGTTTCAGTGTGTCTGGTTTTATGTGGAGGTCCTTGATCCACTTGGAGTTGATCTTAGTACAAGGAGATAAGAGTGGGTCAATTCGCATTCTTCTGCATGTTGACCTCCAGTTGAACCAGCACCATTTGTTGAAAAGGCTATCTTTTTTCCACCGGATGGTTGTGGCTCCTTTATCAAAGATCAAGTGACCATAAGTCTGTGGGTTAATTTCTGGGTCTTCAATCCTATTCCATTGATCTACCTGCCTGTTGCTGTACCAATACCATGCAGTTTTTAACACAATTGCTCTGTAGTACTGCTTGAGGTCAGGGATATTGATTCCCCCAGAAGTCCTTTTATTGTTGAGAATAGTTTTAGCTATCCTGGGTTTTTTGTTGCTCCAGATGAATTTGAGAATTGCTCTTTCTAGATCTATGAAGAATTGATTTGGGATTTTGATGGGGATTGCATTGAATCTGTAGATTGCTTTTGGCAAGATGGCCATTTTTACTATATTGATCCTGCCAATCCAGGAGCAAGAAATATTTTTCCATCTCCTGAGGTCTTCTTCGATTTCTTTCTTCAGGGACTTGAAGTTCCTGTCATACAGATCTTTCACTTGTTTGGTTAGAGTTACGCCAAGGTACTTTATGTTGTTTGTGGCTATTGTGAAGGGTGTTATTTCCCTAACTTCTTTCTCAGCCTGCTTGTCCTTTGAGTACAAGAAGGCTACTGATTTGCTTGAGTTAATTTTATAACCAGCCACGTTGCTGAAGTTGTTTATCAGCTGTAGAAGTTCTCTGGTGGAGTTTTTTGGATCGCTTAAGTAGACTATCATATCATCTGCAAATAATGATACTTTGACTTCTTCCTTTCCAATTTGTATCCCTTTGACTTCCTTATGTTGTCTGATTGCTCTCGCTAGAACTTCAAGTACTATATTGAAAAGATATGGAGAGAGAGGACAGCCTTGTCTAGTCCCTGATTTTAGTGGAATTGCTTCAAGTTTCTCTCCATTTATTTTGATGTTGGCTACTGGTTTGCTGTAGATTGCTTTTACTATGTTTAGGTATGGGCCTTGAATTCCTGTTATCCCAGCACGATTTGGAAGCCAGGGCTTCCCCTCTACCACCAGGGCTGGCTTTGCCAAGGATCCCACTGACGCATTGGCCTTTTCCTCAGCTCACTGCTTTCATCTGAAGGATTTGCAGCATTTTTGCTAAAGTATAACAGGATACACTATGCACCATCGTGTGGGTTTTTTTTAAGTATTTCCTGCTTAATCTCATGTGCTTACTCTTGCAGGTAAACTTTTAAATCAACACGTCTCATCTCAGAGTAGAAAAATCTGAGGAGCTTTGTAACCAAGAGGCGCATTAAATCTGTAGGAATTTTAGGGCAGAAATAGCATTACTATGGCACCAGAGGTTTTTCTATTCAATAGTAGAGTGTGTAAGCCAGGCACAGTGGCACATCTCTGTAATCCCATAACTGGGGAGGCTGAGACAGGAGGTTCAGAAGGTCCATCCTCAGCTACACGGCAAGTCCAAAACCAGGCTTGGCTACGGGAGACCTTGTCTCAAAAGATCAAGGAAGGCAGAGTGGAGAATGCGTCCCAGCTGTTTAAGGAAAGGTATTGGTAAGCCTTTCAAAAATGTTTTATGGTTTTCCTGTATTTTGCATATTTGTTAAATTTATGTCTAGATAGGTGAAGCTATGAATTCTACATTGTGAAATGATTCCCATGGTCTTTTCAAAATATCTTAAGTTTCTGTGTCATTTCAATACACTAATTTAGTGTGCCATTACCTTACTATTTTTGTTTGTTGGTTTTGTTTTGTATCTTTGTACTGAGTCCCCACTTTGGTTTCTTTTTTTGTTTGTTTGTTTTTGTTTTTTGTTTTTTTTTTGTTTGTTTGTTTGATTGATATAAGTGTATTTTCTGCACAGGAAGGCATACTGGCACTTCCTTTTCCAACATGTACACTTCTAGTGGTCTGTCACTTTACCATTTTGACTAACATTCTAAAGCAATGTGACAGGATTGGAAAAAACAGTGGCCATACCTGTCTCGGTCCTCCTTTGGGAACAGGACTCCTGCCTAGCATGTTTGACATGTGAAGGTTAGGAATGAGGCTGCACGCACACATGCGCGCACACACACAAACACAAACACACACACACACAAACACACACACAAACACACACACAAACACACAAACACACACAAACACACACACACACACTTTATTAGGTTTAAGAAAAACTGGCGTACCATTTTCCAATTGCATGTAACACACTACATATTGGCCTTTGAAAAATTATTTATAGAAATGACATGAGACCCAGGATCTCTATCCTGCTCCATGAAAGTTTTCTTGCTGTTTGTGACACAATTCCAGGGATACCTTCAGCAATCCAGACTCCCCATATTATCTTTTGAACTTGGCATTCCAGACCTGATGAATCGATTGAAGAGAGGCTGCGATCCATACGAGAGTCCATTCAGCTCTCAGCCATCCTTCTTTCTGCAGGCAGCTCCTTGGAATTCCAATCCCAAATTGTAAATACATAGCTTTTGTGCCCAGACCTCGAGGCACTTTCAGAAACACAGCTCTAACTTCTAGTCCTTCCTTCAAGGTCTGAAAATGTTTATTAGGGAGTAGGTTTGCTCTCTGGATCTTGTGAGCTCCAAGATTTGAACCTGTAAAGGCTCATTCCATCCCTAGCTTTTCAGTAGCTCTCAGCCCTACTCATTCTGACCAATGGCTCCGTGTCTCTCATGCTAGCGATCTCTAGTTGACCTCTGAATGCCCCTGAAACAGACGACGCTATGGACGCTATGGAGCATTCCCACAGTCCTATAGCCCCCTTTGACAAGTGCCTGGCACTCCGATTGGGCACAAAGCAGTGGCTTTGATTGTCCTAATCACATTTCCCTGCCTCCCCTCCTGAATTCCTCATTGGCTGAGTTCTTCAGATATACAATCTTCCCAGTGTCTAGAACTATCCCCTTCCCAGATTCCCCATCCTGTTGTTTGTGGATTCAAAAGCTTTATCAAATTTACATCCTGGGGCTTGAGAGTTCCTTCTTTTCTGGCCCTGCATTCAGCCACATATTGTACTGTCTGTAACTTTTCAACTGTAGGATGAAGAGAGAATCCCTAGAACAAGCAGGAGCAGGATGCCAGCCAGAAAAGACAAAGGCCTAGTAACCCTTGCCTGTCTGTGATTCTCTGACCTCTTCTGGCTCTCTTTCAAATTCATGATCTCTTTTTAAATTAATTGTTGTTACATGCATATGTATGCACATGCATATCTATGCCTAAATATAACATGCCTAGTCTGTTTAATGTTACTTATATATGTGTTTCCAGGACTGAGCATTTGGTATTAGATAACCAACTGGTGTGCTCTTCCCTGAGGAAGACTATTTCTCGCACTCTCAGAGTTCCTTAATTACCTGTAGTTCCCCCTTGTAGAGTTTGGGGCCTCATTCCCTGTCCACTTTGGTTTATCTATGTTTGTTCTTGGTCAGCTTATGTTTAGTCAGTCATGACGGTGAGACGTTATGGGCGTAGCTTCCGATGTGACTAAGAGACACAGCCTCACAGCAAACTCCCAGATCCTCTGGCTCTTACAATCGTCTGCCCCCTCTTCTACAGTGTTCCCTAAGCCTTATTCAGGAGTCGGAGGTATCCGCTGGGACTAGGCTCTACAACTCTGCATTTTATCGATTGTGGTTTTCTGTAATGGTCTCTTGTCTGTTACAAAAAGAAGTTTCCTTAATGAGAGGTGAATATTGCAAGGAACTATGGGGATGAAGACAAATACGTTGGGTGTAGTTAAGGATTATGCTGGTGTAATAAAGTGGTGATTGTAGGTCCTCCTCCAAGATCTATGATGTCACAAACCCCGGGAAGCTAGGTAGATTCCTCTTTACTGAGCAGGCCTGAAGTCAAACCACTACCACACCCTTAGGGCTATCACGCCATTCTGGTCATTACTGTAATCCTTAAGGCTCACAGCTGGGTAGAATGGTTGGGTGCCTCCCTCCTTTGGAGGCTTGCATGGTGCCTTCTGATACCATGAAAGGTAGTGCTCAGGGAGGAGTCTTTCATGTCAGTTCCAGCTCAGGAGCTTCTGGGCCCTGTGCCTGAAGTCCCTATGTGATATCTTCAGCAATCTGGACTTAACTCCCACCTCTAGGAGCAACCAACAACAACAGCGATAGCCTGTAATGTTTTGGGAGTTCCTTGAACAACCCTAAACAACTCAGAAAAGGGCTTCTCATGCCTGGTATTGGTAGTTTTACTAGGTTTGTCTTTGGCTCTTCAAGGAAACATTAGCAGACAAGATGAGAAAATTGTATTTAAACTATGGATGCATGCTTATACAAAGATTTACTGTATGATTGATGAACTCTAAAGGCACCACATACTGAAAATGGCCATACTCACTTATTTCTAACAAGAGTAACCAGTGCAGAGAGCAGAGGGTGCAGACACAAATCAAAAGGGGGTCTGAAAAATACTTCTCAGGCCTGGGAGACATAGGTGATAAGGAACTGTCACATTCCTGGACTCCGAAGTCTCCTGACCTGGTTAAGTTAACCTTTAATCCCTTCGGCTTAGGTCCTAATGGGCACCATTAGAGTGCACAACTTGGACGATGCTCCTGCTTGCTGCAGTCATTTTTAATTTCTTGATTAAGTGTGTGGGTCTGTCTGTCTGTCTGTCTGTCTGTCTGTCTGTCTGTGTCTAGGGGCACACGTTCATCAGAGTACATGGTGGGCTTCAGAGGACAGCTTGTGGGAATCGCGTCTCTCCTTCCGTCATGTGGGTACCAGAGCGCCAACTCGTGTTCACAGGTTTGTTGGAAAGTACCTTGGCTCACTAAGGCATCTGCCTGGCACTTGTTCTGATTCTTACTCGGAATGTGTGACAAAGTGAATGGCGGAGAGTCAGTAGTGAGTGACAAGCATCTCGTCGACCCACTCAGTTGTAGCAACCACTGTGGTGTATATCATTAATGGTCTTCCTCCTCATTCCCCTGCCCTTCCTCCTTCCTCCCCCTCCCCCTTCTCAAACCAAACCCGCTTCAACACCATTCAGCGGTGCCTTATCTGATCAACTGGAACTCTTCTTAGCCCAAGTAGCCACCATTAATGCAGTGGAATCAAGCCCTCCATTGGCACACACTGTGGGCCTCAACTTGCCTTTCTTCCACAGACAGGAAAGGCTGCTTTCAAGACGACAAATTGTACCTTTCAAATATTGCCCATCGCCAACAACGGGTGCTAGAAGACAATGGAACACTAGTTATAAGAAATGGCTATTACCTACGATTCTACATCTGTAGGGGAAGGCAACATAAGACAGGCTTAAATAAAGAATAAAAGTCGGCCAAGCAAATCCGCCTACTAGATTGGCTCACGGACATCAAGTCTCCCCTCAGTGTTTGCATCAGAATATGTTTTCCTTTGTGCTGGATGGCACAAGGTGAACTGGAAGCTTCTAGAACAGGAAATATTTACCTAAGCAACAAGACAAGATCTTGCCCATAGCACCCACAGCTAAGCTACTCCACCTCCTGGGACCTATTTCACCTCAGTTTCTTTACTTGTGAGGATAATACCTTCTCTGCCCTCTATACGTACAGCAAAGCTATTCCATGAAAACAATATAGGAAAAAGTATTTTTTTTTTTCAAATTGAAGGCACTGGTCAACAGAAAGCATTATTTCCACACTCTCATAAGGCGTTCCGGTCCACCACCCTTTCTCACTCATCTTCCAAAAGTCTCTGCTTTCACTGGGAGATGAGATTTTAAATCTCTGACTTGTCTTTTTCCTACATTTCAGCCCTTCACCAATGGGAATCACCCGGACTGGAATTACAGCTACCTGACTCTCCTTTGCTAGGCTGACCTGCTGCCCTGGCCCAAAGACATGTTCCCTTGACTCTGTTCTACTTTAAGCAATGACTTACACATTCATCCTCACCGCTGTATGCCTGATTAAACCTTTTCTCTATAGACCCAGATAGATTGCCATAGATTTCCAAATTGCCATCGACAACACATTTTTAAAGCATGCTCTCCTGGCCTCACTGGAAAATACTTGATCCTAAGTCTTGAAGACTGTCGCCATCTTGTGGTCAAATGCTGCTGTTTATTGGACAGGATCTTTCGACCTTTTCCTTTTCTTACTAAGGGAGTGAAAAGGACAAGAAGTAGAACCAGGGCCTGGCAAAATGAACATCTCATTAACGTACTCTGATGACTGTTGGTTACAGACAGTGGCAAGGTTACAGACACTGAGGCGGGAGTTCAGGCTTGGATTCCAACAAGAAGGCTGGATACAGCAGCCGGCAGGCTCAAGTGTTATTTTGATGTAAGTCCTAAAATGTATTAAAATATTATTAGAGAGTCAGTAATGAGTACTGACCTACTGACCTAGTAAGGATGGTGGTTTTTAGCTAAATAAATCCACCAACAGATGTAGACTCCTTGCCTATATTCGTGTGGGTGTGTGCACATAATTATGTGTGGTGGTATGTGCATGCACGTGTGTGGAGGTCAGAGGTCAATGTTGAGTGGCTACCTTGGTCACTTTATTTTTAATTTGCACAGAGCCACACCCTCTTTCTCTTCTCTTCTCTTCTCTCTCTCTCTTCTCTTCTCTTCTCTTCTCTTCCTATCCTCTCTCTTCTCTGCTCTGTTCCTTCCTTCCTTCCTTCCTTTCTTTCTTTCTTTCTTTCTTTCTTTCTTTCTTTCTTTCTCTCTTTCCTTCTTCCTAACGATGTCTCTCCCTGACCCTGGGGCTCACTGATCTGGCTAGGCCAATGAGCTCAAGCAATCCACTGGTCTCTGTCCCCGGGACATTAGAGCTATGAATACTTGTCAATCTGTACACCTCCCCCCACCATTCAGACTTCCCAAGCGCCGGGTACTAGAAATCTGAACCCAGGTCCTCAGGCTTTAGCAACATTCATTTTAAACAACCGCCTTCCCAGTCCCTTGATCAGTATTTAAGACAGCCAAAAAAAAAAAAAAAAAAAAAAAAGAGAGAGAGAGAGAGAGATACTAAGATTGTTAGCTCAAAAGAGAGAAGCAGGATCCCAGTGCTGAAGAGAAATTTGAGGCCACGAGTACAATGGCCCAGAGAACGAGCACAGGGTAAGAACAGAGCTAGAACTAAGGCTTGAGAGCTGTGAGGTGGGATAGGGGCGGGGCCAAATGAGCAGAAATACAATCCAGAATATATGCCATGTAAGCCAAGAATAAGTATATCGGAAGGAAGGAAGGAAGGAACAAAGAAAGAAAGGAACAGCTGCAGGAAGTGTCCAGGTCAGCCTGAGGACTGAAAACTCCCTCAGATTCTGCCAGTGATGTCACAGAGGCAGCTATTGAGAAGGGTCTAGCACGGAGGTGTCGGACCCCACTACGAAGGTCATAGTCTACTATGCCTGGACAGCTTTCCTGATCTCATTGGGAGGACGTCATTTCCTTAGCTGGCTTTCTTTCTCTGCCTGATCTGGCTAGCCTGACCACCACATCTTCTACCCGAGCCATGTCGCATAGTCCTTGGCAAAATACAGGTTCAACGTCCTTTCTGCAGATAAGAACCCGCTCAGCAAGCACCTGGGATTCCTGGAATGGCTCTTCATGCAAATGAGGCATTCCCAGTAATTAAGCTCCTCAGGCCAATGACTTCCATTGACCCTGAGAACTCCTTCCCACTCCCCAATGTTCACACATGGCCCTTATTCACCCTGAATAAAGTGTATGTGTGCACGCTGGTTCACTGAAGATCATCTAAGAGAGCCATAAAACTAAAACCACACCCTTGGGGAAAGCCTTCTCCCACAGTAGCACAGACATCCCGCACACACCGGTGCTGGGCCTTGCTTCATCCTTCCAACCTGCTGGGTCGTGATGCCTAAACAGTCCCAGAGAGGAAACAGAGCTCAGAACCACAGCTGGCATCCATGTAGCGCCAACAGGACCTTCAGCTGGTGGGGGCTGAGTGTCCCTGGCCCTGAGCACCCCACCCCCCCAGTCTTTGGCATCAGCCCAAAGGCCCAAGCCTCCACACTCGGAGGGATGGCCTTTCCTTCATTCCTTCAAGGCAGAAAATGCTTGGTGAATATTTGTGTTGTAGGGACTGATCCACTTGATAAGATGAGAGAAGTCACTGGTAGTGTGAATTTGTTGGAAGGAAAGGAAGGAAGGAAGGAAGGGAGGGAGGGAGGGAGGGAGGGAGGGAGGGAGGGAGGGAAGAAGGGAAAAGGGACACACACACACACACAAACACACACACCTGGACAGGCAGAGGATATGTCCTGCATCAGGAAGACACAAGGCAGGAGGAAATACAAACTGTGACAGACTCCAGGCTGGGGTTCCCACTGGCTTCTAAACAAGATGCCCAAGTCCTTCCTAAGCAGGACAGAGGACCAGTATATGATCTGTTCTCGCTAATGAGTCTCGTGTTTGATGACACTGGTTCCCAAACATGGCTATGCCTGCTCCACTTCCCTCGCATGCTGTGCTCTTCCACGCTAGATACCACAGCAAATGTGAAGGGAGGTGATGTTCCTATGGAGACTTGTTTGAATGTGCTGGGAAATTTTCAGAAAAGCAAGATGCTAAAAATCCTGTCCATCCAAGCAGTTAAATTGAAAACATGCAAGCTGAGCCAGGGGCAGGGGCTCACATTTCTAATCCCAGCTTTAGGAGGCAGAGGCTAGCCTGAGTTACACAGACCACTATAGGACAGAGTGAAACTTTCTCAAATATATGCACGTAAACATACTACAGTGTCATGGATAATAAAATAAAAACTCTCCGCAAAGGAATGTTCTTATTTGAGGAAACAAGATTGAATCACAGAATTATATCTAACCTTGCAAAGGCAAGATGAAACTCAAATAGATCCGCAATAGATCAGGTTGGGGGGGTGGATGTATTGGTCTTATTCATAACATGAGTACATATATGTTCTGTGACTTACTCTTAACTGACTTTTTTGATTGTTTGTTTTTTTTGAAAGAAGGTTTCTCTGTATAGCCCTGGCTGTCCTGGAACTCACTCTGTAGACCAGGCTGGCCTCGAACTCAGAAATCCGCCTGCCTCTGCCTCCCAAGTGCTGGGATTAAAGGCGTGCGCCACCACCGCCCAGCCTTAACTGATTTTTTAAATGAACCGAACAACTCCTGGACCAAGCTGTCCCTAAGAAGACTTCAGCTGCAAAGGTGAATAAGTAGCAGGGCAGTCAGTGCTTGTTTACATATTAATATACTTAGTGAATTGTTTTTTTTAAAGAAAAATCAATCACAGCTCTTCCATTTAATAGACCAGGAAACAGTCTAAACTGTCAAGGACCAAGTTACAGGGTTTGGATCAGATCTCAGTTCTCCTAACTTTTAACCTAGGATCCAGATCGGCCATTTTTATTATTGTCTCATGATCTGGTCTCACTCTCAATCTGTCCCCGCCCCCACCCCCAGCATGTTACATCCCAGCATCCCCCTGCAGCGAACCACCGTCTCATCTGTGTTCTTCACCTGTCCTATCCTATCACAGACCTTGTCAAATCAACTCACAGAAAGCTCTTCTGACTGTCCCTCTCCGGGCTCGTATCTTAGGCGTGGACCATTGGATCCCGTTACCAGTTCCTGAGAGTCAGACTGCGCGCCATCCTCAGCGCCAGCCCGCGGTGGTCCTGCCCTTTGCTCTGCTTCCAGCACATCATCACTCTTCTGTAGGTGTGCTCCCGTTTCTCCGTCGGTCCTCCTCAGCATCCTAATGGACTTTTTGAAAATGTCGGACATAGCGATGTTCCTTAGGGACCACAGAAGACGCTCTACTGGGTGATTTATAAAGAATGGATTTCTCACGGGTCCGAAACCGGAAGTCCAAGATCAAGACACTGGTGGAGCCGCGTCTGATCCCAAGATGATGCCCCTTCGCTATGTCCTCACATGGTCTAAGAGCAGAAAAGAGAACACGCCCACCCCCTCAAGCTGGCTGTCTTTACAGCGGCATTAATCACTCATGAAGGCAGAATCGTCAAGATTCAAACACCTCTCCCCACGGGCCTCATCATCATCCAACACTGGAACTGGGGTGTGTGGGGTTGGGGGCAAAGCTGGAAACAAATGGTCAAAAATAGTCAAACCATTGCTGTGCTGTGTTGGGTTGTTTCATCCAGTTCTTTCCTGGGGGTGGGGGTGGGGTGGGGAGTGTTCGCATTCTGTCTAAGCAGTGCCCCACAGTTACCTGGCAACAGCCAGGTATGCCCTGCCCCACAGTTACCTGGCAACAGCCAGGTATGCCTCACTCACTGCTTGCCCCCTCCTCGCTCTCGCTCTCTCGCTTTCTCTTGTTCTTGCTCTCCCTTCCCCGGTCTCTCCCCATTCCCTTCCCCCACCCCCCTCTCTCCATGTGCTCATGGCTGGCCTCTATTCCTCTTCTCTTCTCTCCTCCCCTCCCCTCTCTTCCCCTCCCCATCCCTCTCCCCTCCCCCCTTTCATCCCCTCTCCCTCTCTCTCTTCCCCCTTTTTCTGACTATACTACCCTCTTAACCTCCCCCCCCCATGCCCCGAATAAACTCTCTTCTATACTATATCACCATGCGGCTGGTCCCTCAGGGAGAAGGGATGCCTCAGCATGGGCCCAAGGCCTTTCCCCATACCTCACTACACCTCCACAGAACATTTCCCCCCCTCTCTTTATCTTTTTATAAACACATCAGGGGAAGATGTGCTATCTTTGCCTTATTTTTTCCTCTGCATCCACATACTCCTGAGTTATAACCCTTATGCTTCATGCTAGTTCAACACTTGGTACATTATTTATCTGAAAAAGGACAAAAAGCACCCCCTAAATCCAGATCTATCCCTACATGCATTGCTCAGTGTTACCAACTGCAAATCTAAAATGTTGACATTCTCACCCATCCCCCTCCCTGCCTTCAGGAACCAAATCTCATTCTTTAACCTCCAAGGTCCCATCATTATTACTCCTGTCCAACTGGCCACAGTGTCTGCATAGGCCAGTGAGAGAGACATGCTGTTTACAGCATCGAATCTCTGACCTCATACATAACATGATCTTTCTAAGCCATCTGCATACAGTCCAGATGCCTAGGAGAAAAGGCCATTCAGAATCTTAAGAAAAGCTGTGTTCTCATTTTTAAAACAGCTCAAGCCTGGTGTGGTTGTGCGGGACTGTAATGCCTGCACTAAGTGGCTTGAGGTCAGCCTAGGCTATAATGAGCAGCTGTCTCAAAATATTTCAACGTTATCACACGTGGCTCGAACATCAAAGCCTGTGTTGTTACATACAAGGTCTTTAGTGGTCTAGATCTTTCATGTACCCCTACCCTCAAACCATTTGCATTCTTGGTTCCAGAAATATTTATACATGGTTCTATAAGCAAGAACTCACCTTATGTATGCTTTTCATGTGTAAAAAATAATAGTATATATATATTAATGCTGGAAATTTATATGGGGGCAGTTACTCTTTGACCAGCTAGTTTCCCAAATAATTAGAGAGCTTTTAATATTTCAAAGCTTAGGCTTTGTCTGGGCAGACTCTCAATGGCTCATCTAAGTTAACTTGACCACCTAGCCCCACCCAGCCACACAGTAGGCTACATCTTCCAGGCACTTAGTCAGGGACATGTCCTGGTGAAAGGGCCTACTTACTTCTTTCCAAAGTTTCCCCTTCCAGGAAGTCCCACCTTCCTCTCTACTGCCTAATCGCAGGCTTTAGCCTTTTAGTGACCAATTAACTTGGGGTACAAGGTTTGCACAACAGAAGCTGGTATACATGGGAACTCCCTAGTCTTGGGGCAACCAGATCTTGGGGTACAGAATTTAGCATTTGAATACAAAGCACCGCCAGGCCAACCCCAACATGCCTGTAAGATCCTCTTCTTGTCCACAGCCTGGGAAACTTCTACTGAAGCTTTTACTGGTGTCCCCTCTTCAAGTCCTCCATAAACGTCATCTTTATGCCAGGGTATTGGACCACAGAGGGTGGGGGCACTCTCGTAGCTCCTCCATTCTGTAAACACCTTTCTCCTTTTAAGTGCTACCCACCACCCCAAGCCTTTGGCACCAGAAATGAATCTCTTAACCAGCCCAGATCCCAGTCCAATCCCCAGTAATCTCTAAAACAGACCTGCCCTACCTACAAAGCCAAGGTCTGGCAAAGTCTCTTTTTCTATCCTGTGTTCTTGGCGCCTGAGCACTGGAATCCAGAGTTTTCTAGCTCCATCCAACAGGTTCTTACAGGGCCTCCTGCATCTTCTCACTTGGTAGTGCTCAGTCCCCTTGGCCTTCCTGGCAGTCAGTGCTAACAAAGGTGAAACACGGTCTGGGCTAGGCAGACCAGCCAGCCCTCGGGGTGCCGGATGCTGGAAGGGTAAGTGATTGAGCACACCAGCATGTCTTTTAGGATCTGTGTTGATCAGCCTCTTAGTATGATGGATGTTATGGCTATCCTCCCACGTCTTAGAGCTGGTGGAGTAGAGTGCTGAAGGCTGGACCATAAGGGGAAAAATGGCTCTAAGATCCCATCATGCCCAAAGTACCCATTACAGTCATTATCTTCAATCAATGAGACGCATGTGTGCTTGTTTTCATTTTCATTTATTCTGTGCAGTTTAAAGAGGAAGTTAAAACATACAAACCATGGAAGCTTTAGAGATTCTAAGACAGGAACACCATTCATTTGCACATCCCTCGTCTCTATTTTACATCTTGTTATACGTAGGTCCTATTAACACACACAGTTTCAATTCCTCACACAGTGTCTGTCAAGCAGCAAGATGACAATGCATCACGGCACGGGGCGGAAAGGCTCCTGGAAGAAACCACAGCAGCAGTTTCTGGCGAATGGCTATGCATAGAACTGGCGTGGAGGTTAATGCTAGAAAGCCCTCAACAGGTAGCATGTGCGCTAACAAATGGAGATGCAGCTTCTACAAATACAGGATAAAATGGAACTAGTTAGAAGTTTCAAACTCTGGGACACTTTAACAGAAGACAACACAAGGTTCCTTAGTTCTATAGTCTATAACCCAAGGCCATTCCACAGTCACCTGAGCATCCCCATGCTTCGAGGACTGCTAATGGGCTTTATGAAGTCAACCTCAAATATAAAAGCACTTAGCTTACCAGCCGAGATCCGCAGTGACACTGGCTACCAGTCACAGTGACACCTTCTGAGAAAAACTGACTGAATAAAAAGATTGCACTATGGACTCAGAAGAATGTCACAGATTATTCTTCTTAATAGGAAACATGGACTACTTCGAATCATGTTTTAAATGTCAGTACATACTTATCCTAAACTTTTAGCAAAACACCACTTTGAAATTGTTTTTAAGCCTAATCCAAAGAAAGGGGTCAAGATGTCGACAAAACGGCTAACCAGTATCTACTTCCACTGTGAGAATCCACTCAGTTCAAATGTTTTCCTCGGGCATGTGCTTAATGCCTCAGCTGTTACACAAATCTTCAGTGTATTTGGCATTTAAATCTGAGCCCTGCCATCACACGGGCAATTAGAACACACATACATGCACGCATGCACGTGCACATACACACCTTTAGGAAGGGTTGGCAGAGAAGGAACTACAGCAATCTACCTGAGTCCTCACGTATCTAATTAATCCTCAGAGATGACAGCATTATTTTTAGAAGGGTACAGGCAAGACTCTTGTATCTGCATGTTGTATCTTTAAACTTTAAAGTTAAATACATCCCTTGCACTGAGAGCCTGAGAATACAGGTATGACAGTTATGACAGCTATAAAACTCCTAAAACAAAACAGGAAACAGGACAGAAATCCACAGCACACGCGGGACCGTGCGGGGACGATGCTTTCTCTTCCCTCTCCTCTTGGTCAGGTAAAGGAGGCCCAAGAAGTCAATCTTACACAAAGGACTATGCCTTAAGACTCCTCATACTGGCATCTAAAATGTTTTACTTAGGCTAAAACATGCCAAGTATGCGCTATTACACCGTAAGGTATTATTTCTTGGGCCAAGAACAGTATGTATTACAGTTTTATAAGATATGCTGGAAACATAAATACCAATAAATAATGCCCTTTATGTAGTTTTACAAGAATTAGTTTGGGCCTTGTTATAGATCGGAGGGGGGGCGGTTACATCAGCCATCCTTCTTTAATACTGATACAACAGAGAGCTCACCTGCCGCCTAGTTTCCCTACTGGCATCTAACCCTTAGATAGCTACCCAAAACATTAGCAACAATGAAAACTTGAAGTTCAAAACATTAGATTATGAAAAAAAATCTAATGTAAACATCTTCCCGGTAACCAAGGTGCCTTGGGGCATCTTGACCGGTTTAAAAATATTTAGTTTAGTATAAAAAAATACTAGATGCTAAAGATCACTTCTAGGAGCACTGCCACTGCCTGGTGCCTTCTAGACATGCCCCATAAAGAAGACAGAAGGGCTGTACCCCACTCTCAAGCTATTGGGGATCCTCCCCAGACAATGTACAGCCAAAGGGTATCTCCTGTAACTTCCCTGCCAGTGTATTCAAAGGGCTACGATGTCTACACCTTTAGGAACTCACCTTGGGCAGTGCCGGTAGACAGGTAACATACAGCATCTGCCAGAGCGAAGGCTGAGGTAACAAGTGAGATTAGACACAGCCATGAACAAGGATGAGGAAGGACCCTGACCCTGCAGCTCGCTCCCGTGTGGAGCAGACAACACTAGAAGGTCCATCCATCCATCCGTCGCTCTTCTCTAGTAAACAGTCCAAAGCTCAGTTAAAACAAACATGGACTCCTGGCAAGAGGCATTTTACAGTCAAGCAGGTATTTTCAACCAGTACTTTCTCAAGCCCTAGTACTCTTGAGGTCTTGTCACTGAGTTGCTGTTTGTGAAGTACGTGTGCTCTCCACAACACAAGCCCAGAACAGAAGTCCCCATATAAAGGAGGGGCTGATAACATTCTCCATAAAGGAGAAGACAGCTCTTAGATTCCTAACTACAACGTTAAAACTCCAAATAGATTTACCCTAAAAGTATTTCATAAAAAATAACTGTTAACACTGTAAGATTTATACTTAAATTCTCCAATAAATAACTGCTATCTTGAAAAGTAAATTTACATATTATCACTTTTACTTAATCTATGTGACCATCTATTAGGATGCACCATATGTATCTAAGGAAAAAAGCATCGCCCATTAAGCTATGACATGTGCCTGGTCACAGAAACATGTTTTATTTTGCATTTATTCCATGTTCTAAAATATTTTTATCATGTAAATCTTGTGCCTATGTAACGAATGTGTGAAATAAACTGGTTATGTCATAACTGTAACTTCATATTCCAAGCCCCCCTCTTTTGTCACTTCTCAGATTAGCGAGAGGAATCTGTACTTTCCCACCCATGTCTAAGAGCACGGGCCACATAGCATTTCCAGAAGGGCTGCTGGCCACTGCCTTCTGTCTAACACCGGCAGGCAGCTTTGGATAAAACCTTGGATGTCTTAGTGGCAGTCCTCTCCGTGAAGTGGTCATAGGAGCCTCTCTCTGCTTTGAATTTTGTTAGATCAATTCTGAGGATTTTGGCAATTTCTCCTGCCTTTGCCTGCAATCACTTGGCATGAAGAAAGGCAATTGCTTTGCAAGCGTCTCGCTGGCAAAATATAGCACAACTTCTTCGTCAACTTGTGGGTGTCTTCCTTTCTCAAGTCCTGAAAAGCATTTTGCTGTTTCTTTGCAATAAAATATATATAGAATTGTGATCATTTCTCCAGCCACAAATGTTGGCATCACTCATATCAAAAATGTTCCAATGCTGTTTCCATGGTTTTGACACACACAATAACCTTTCATTTCAATGCTGAGTCATAGTGTTGTCTTTTTTAAAACATTCTTAAAATGCCAATTAAACCTGAAATATTTGACACCAACAATATACACATCAGCTGAGGTAACGACACTGTAAGGAGCTGCAAAGTTACATATGTATGAGTTAGGATAATGACAAGACTATTACCTGGTTGACAGTAATGAGATACGTCCCAATTTCTGACAAGTTAAAATGTCAGGAAAAGAGCACATTTTAATGACTAATAACATTTTTTCAAGCCTGAAATGTTTACAGATTTAAACCAGTGCAATTAAAAAAAGAAAGAAAGAAAGAAAGGATAAGTCCAGGAGCCAGCAAGCAAGTGTGTTAAGAAGATCTAGTGAAGCAAAACACCCAGGGTGAAATCTGCGATGGCCCAATTTGGTTTAAATTCCCTTTATTTCTATATGGCTTATGTGTAAATCTTTTTTTTTTTTTTTTTTTTGAACTGGATATAAATCCAATTGCAAATGTTCCTCGGTCACTTAGTAACTTTCAAAGCTAGGTCACTAAGGACAGAGGCTCGTAACTGCCTTCGACCACACTCTGAGAAATTGCCGTGTCTGCTCAATGGCTATCGTCGACAGGTAGTCTTCGCTGGCGAGCAGATCTGATCTTGTGTGGCGAAGCCGAAGGGTCTTCTTCTGTTTCAGACCCTGAAGGTTGCTCATTATCTCCTTCCTGGGATCCTGTGTCTCCCACCAGCTCCCGTAGAAACTTGAATTTAGATAAAAATAGATGCCATACAAAATACCAACCTAGAGAAAGACAAAAATGTTAAGACAAATTATTACACTGTTTTCAACTCAGAACACTACGGTTTTCTGAAAAGTCTATTATAAACATGCAGTATGTATGCGACAGTATGCATCCATCCATCAAACCTAAGAACTATGATGGGAATGGCATGAGGAGAGTCTAGAATTATACAGGAGAACAACTTCCTGCTTCCATGGAATTTAGAATCCAGCATTAACATTAGAGTGATGTGGGGGATGGTTACACAGAGACTCTTGGGGATTGAGGCTGGCAGACGCCAAGTTCAGCTAGCCTAGGCCACCTGGCAAGATTCCAATCTCAATGGCAACCCTCTGTACACATATTCATGAGATTGGGACTACCCATTGTACTAAGATCAATTGTGAGAATATTTCTGAAGAGAAAAGATACACATGACTACTGAGTGGACATATCCTATCTTAGCTCTACTCAAGGTCAGGCCTCACAAGTCAACTGTGCCACAGTGAAAAGAACGCAGGTGACACCACACCTAGTTTACGCCAAAGTTTACAGCAGTGCTTCTCAGCCTTCTGAACTAACACTGCAACCCTTTAATACAGTTCATGTTGTGGTGACTCCAACCATAAGAGGATTCTTAACTATAATTTTGCTACTGTAAATTGTAATGTAAATATTTTTGGAGATTGAGGTTTACCAAAGGAGTCATGACCCACAGGTTGAGAACTGTTGGTTTATGGACAATTTCATAGAAAACTATAAAATTTCTACAATTACAAAATAGAAAAATAAAGCCTGTGAACCAACTGCAAAAGTCCAAGATTTTTAGAAAATGACATTTTCACATCAAATTCTTTATGGAAAAAATGTTACTCAGTAATCAGTCAGGTAAACTAAAGGTGGCTTGCCCTGTTGGAGATTGGTTCTAAAGCTTTGATTCATTCAGGAATCTACATGTCCAAACACTAAAGGTCCTTGTCCCCAATTGTTTTTTGATGGATCAATAAAGATGCCAATGGTTGGGCAAAGGGAGACAGGATGGGACCCTCAGAGGTGCTCAGGCTAGGAACTCGGAAAATAGAGACTATAAAGCGGTGGGAGACAGATGGACATAGGAGCTCAGGAGATAAAGCCAGCCAGCGAAGTGAGAATCAGGTGGGTAGATACCGCTTCCCTGATTGGGCCTGCGTGCGTGCGTGCGTGCGTGCGTGCGTGCGTGCGTGCGTGCGTGCGTGCGTGTCTTCCATTCACAGATCCAAAGACTCCCTGGGTGGGTGGCTGGAAGTGTGACTGCCAGGAGCATAACGTGTAGCAGCTAAGAACTCACTTAAAGCATGCCCCAAGCTTTAAGAGCAGAAGATGTGCAAAGTCAGGCGAGCCAAAGTCAGGCGAGCCAAAGTCAGGCGAGCCAAAGTCAGGCGAGCCAGCCTCGGCACCATTGGTTCAGAAAGGCCAGCGGGCCACTGCATTTTCCAATGACAAGGACTTCATGAAAACAGCCCAATGTCTCTTCCGCCATGTTAAACTAGGCCACAATAAGGACTGCCTGCCATACGGCGGCAGCATTTACTTTGTCTTGTTCCTTACAGTCATTTATGAAAAGGATCTCAACATTCACTCTTTACTACAAAAAGACCAACCTTGGAGACAGGCCATTTCTTGGGTTTTGCCTTCTTTTAAGCCTGAATTCTGTGTGTCAACCCAGAGAACACCCTGATCCTTTTGGTCAACTATATACATAAGTGCCCCAGCTTTGTAAAATCATATTTTGATGACATTCCCAAATTTTTTTTTTTGGTTTTTTGGTTTTTGGGTTTTGGAGACAGGGTTTCTCTGTGTAGCCCTGGCTGTCCTGGAACTGACTCTATAGACCAGGCTGGCCTCAAACTCAGAAGTCCGCCTGCCTCTGCCTCCCAAGTGCTGGGATTAAAGGCACACCACTGCCTGGCAACATTCCCAATTAACATGCTCCGTTTCACCCAAAATTCTCTGTGGCACGGCTGGAGCAGTTAGAGGAAAGACACGGGGCAGGAGACGTAAAGCTGCACTTGAGGACTGGAGGAAGAGCCACCTAAAGAGCTCAGAGGCCTGTCACTGAAAAGGGCCCCATAAACCGCCCACCTGACATGAATTCAAATGCTAACGGGCAGGGAAATCTCACATAACATTTTTTTTTCAAATTATATTTTTATAGATATGATTCACATATCAAATTTATCCTTTTGAAGCATACAACCTAATGACTTCTGAAATATTCATAAAATTGTATGATCAACACTCCTAGACCCCAGAGCAAGCACACCAACCCTAAAAGAATCCCCAAGCCATCCGTGGTGGAAGAAGGACCTCTGCGGACAGAGAGCTCGTCTGGCTGTAGAAAGCCCTGGGTTAAGTTCCTCCCAAAGCACATAAGACCCAGTGTGGTGGTGCACACCTGTAACCCCAACCATGCAAGTGGAAGGAAGCAGGAGGGTCGGAGGTTGCAGGGTATTCCTGACTACCGTGAGTCTGAGGGGGCCTGGGCTCCATGAGACTTTGTCTTCCAAAATAAAACAAAACAACCTAACAGAAGAGCAAGCAAGCAAGCAGACAAACAAACAAAAGCCAGAAAAGGAACCATGGGACTCTGTAAGACTCCCCAGCACTGTTGGAGGGGACGACTCAAACCTTCACCCAGCACCTGAGATGCATAGCAAGTAGATGTTTGTATGTTCAAGGCCACCATGGTCTACATAGAGAGCTCCAGATCAGCCAAGGCTACAGAGTGAGACCCTGTCTGAAAAAGAGAGGAGGGTGGGGAAGAAAAAAGAACAAAGGAAAAGAAAATCTATAAAACGACAAGCTGGAAAGGATAGCAGTCGCCAGGGACATTCCATTAGATTTCACCTGCTCGTCCTCCCAGATCGCACTGCCAGTAACCCCAACAATGTGAGAAATGTGTCTGTGTGAGGCCAGCGTTCATGGGGCAGCGCTGGCACAGCACGCAGCAGCCATGCACCCTTCTTGTGCCAGCAGTCAGTAAGCATGTTATGTCACCGTGGATTTACCCACTGGGAGCACGGGACATAAATGGCCTCATTTCTCACACCTTTTTTCAAAGTCCATCCTTGTTGGTGGCTGCACTACTGTACAATCTCACCAGCGACGTGTGAGGTCCTGCTTCCCCACGTCCTCACCAACACTTCATAACCTACTAGGTATGAAATGACTCACTAGAGTGGTGGCTCTGATCTTCATTGATCTTCGTAAGTAATAAGTTTCATTTTTTTAGTTTTGCTTTTGAAAAATGTCTATCCAATTCTGCTGCTCAGTTTAAAGCTCAGAGGGTTTTGTTGTTGCTGCTTTGTTATTATTGTTGTTGTTTTAAATTCTTGTGCTGTAAGCTCTCGTGCTCTAGGCAGTAGATGCTCTTGGCTTGGTGTCTTCACTAGTTTGGAAGGACTTCTGCAGAGCATGTTTAATTCTGATGTAACCCAGTAAATCACTGTAACGTGGCTGCCTGGGCTTCTGGTGCCACACCGAGGAAACTACTGGCTAACCCAAGATGGTTAAGATTTACACCTGTCAGTCTTCTAAGAGTCCGACAGATTTTAACACATTAAGTCTTTGGTCCGAGAGGTGGTTCCAAATTTACTCATTAGTTTATGAATACCAATCTGTCCCAACTCATTCATTGGAAAGACTGTTCTTTTGGAAGCCTGGTCAAAAAGTCATAAATGGCAATTTTCTTCTGACTTTTAATTCCCTATATGCCCAGCTTATGCTGACACACCATCTGAAGTCCGAACCCACAGTCTGTCAACCAACTCTGCTTTTCCCAAAACTGCTGACACTTGGGTCCCTTGCATTTCTAGGTGAGTTTCAGAGTCAGTTAGTCAGTGTAGGTCAGAATGGGGGCTGGCATTGGTTCTGCAACGCCATTCTACTCAACTAAATGTCCCACAATGAGCATACATGGTTATGTGCGTCCACATGTATGTGCACACACAAGAGTAGCTCGCAACTGTCCATGTCTCCTGTTCCGGAGGATCTGACACCCTCATGCAGACATACATGCAGGCAAAACACCAATGAACATAAAATAAAAATAAATGAAGAACTAAAGAATACGGGAAGAGCCAGGTGTGGTGGCACACTCCTGTAATCCCAGCACTTGGGAGGCAGAGGAAGGCGGATTTCTGAGTTCGAGGCCAGCCTGGTCTACAGAGTGAGTTCCAGGACAGCCAGGACTACACAGAGAAACCCTGTCTCAAAAAAACCAAAAAAAAAAAAAAAAAAAAAAAAAAAAAAAGAATACAGGGAGAGATAGAACAAAAAGCACTAACAATCCCTCAAGACAGTGGCAGTCCCCTGTGGGATGGTCAAGAGAAGGCCGTGCCCAGGACAGAAGCCTACAAAAGGATAGCAGCAGCCATCAGACGTTTGGGACATGAAAACACACTCTTGGGTCAGACTCCTCTTCCTCTCAACTTGAGCAGAACTGAGACTCAACCCTGAGGTTAGGGGCGGGGGAGGGGGTGAGGTTCAGGAGAACCCCGAAGGCTATGGTTGCCCTGGCTACTGCACGGTACTCCCCACTGTCACTCGTGGGCTGCTAACCCACTCAACCCCTCACACTTCTGCCCCATGTTTAGACAAATTCACAAAACATGCCTCTATCTCCCTCTGAGGAGTGGTAGAGGGTGAGGACGGGCTGGTGGGAGGCAGGGAGGGACTCAGGGAGTGACAATGCTTCCCCCAGAAACAGAGAGGAGGATCCTGTACCAAGAACACAGACCTCTCCTGCTGGCCAGCAGCCAGAGAGGAGGGACACTCGCTGTGCTGTGGCTGTGACGGGCAGGAAGTGCAAGGGAAAGGCAGACTTGGTTGAGCATGGCAGTGCCACTCAGTGAAGCAGAGGAGTCAGCAAACTGTCTCCGTGTGAACCATATCTGCCCTGACCTTACGACAAATAAACCCTAAGCAGAGCATTGCGTCTAGTTGAAAAAGGCACTTGTAGTTTACGTAACAGAGTCTCTAAGACCGAAAGGGGGGAGCTTATTAAAAGCGGACATGGGTATAGGGGAGTCCCCCTGGTGGTTAGTTGTTTGGTTAGTGAACTTGATTAGTCCTCATGAGCCAATCATTCTCTTGGTGTGGTCTGTTTTCCCTGCATGTTTACCGCAGCACTCCTGAGAAGGAGCGGGTAGTTTTAGAAACTGAGGGGAATGGACAGATTAGTTTAGAGAAAGAGCCGTGGTGAAGCCTCTATTAGGCAAGTCTCCAGGGCAGTCTCCACTACAGAAACTGCTTGACATACCCGGGCAGGTTTGGCTGCCTTGCTTTTTGAGATAAGGGCTCACTTTGTAGCCCAGGCTGGCCTAGAACTTGAGGTGTAGTCCTGGCTGGTGCTACAGTTGGGGCAATTCCAATGTACAAGCCTCCCAAGTAAGATTACAGACACACACTAACACAGCCAGCTCACAGACAACTCTGCTGGCTAAAGTTTATCTAAAAAGCTGGACTGGGTTGGTACCTATTGTCATACTTGAGAGGAGAGCTGGAAACAGGAGGATGAGTTCCAAGGCTAGCCTGGGCTATAGCAAGACCTTGCATCAAAAACCAAAAGTAACAAAACCTTCCCTGATTCCTTTAAAACATCAACACACATGACCTATTAGTGAATGTACACACTGCATGAGTTTCCAACCTACAGAGCAGAGCAACTACTTGGTCTGCGGACCAGGGTCGGCCCATCGGAGGGCGAGGGGCACATGTTTCCTGAGGCACAAAGTTCACTGTAGACAGAAAACAATCAAAAAGGACCCAGCGTAACGACCCTACTTAAAGACTCCGACTGCAGCAGTTCCGAATCGGTAAGCCTCATCCTGCATACCTGCCATAGCCGCTAGGGTTCTCAGAGGCCAGACCCTCGAGGGGTCGTCCCACAGCCCCCAGTCAAGCTTGCAGCTACGCTTTTGCAGTTTTCATTTTTGAGACAGTCTCATTACATAGTGCTGCCTGTCTTGGAACTCATATAGACCAGGCTGCCCTCAGACTCAGAGATCCACCTGCCTCTGCCTCCAGAGTGCTGGGATTGGAGGTGTGTGTCACCATGCCTGCCTGTGCTTACTCGTTTGAAGCTCTATAAAGTACTCTAATGTACACACAAGTTTGGAAAGCACAGAGATGGATGCCAAGATGTGAATCAATGCGACTGGCCAAGGAAAAGGATAAGAAACTGCTTCAGAAGACTCCATTTCCAAAGGGGCAAATTAGTATTTGTAGTATATGTCTACAGAGCAGTAGTATACAGCAGAGTAGTATATGTAGACAAGATGACTACATACGGAAGATGTGCTGGCTAGTTTTATGTCAACTTGACACAAGCTAGAGTTATTCAGAAAGAGGGAACCTCAGCTGAGCAATGTCACCACCAGACCTATGGGCAAGCCTGTGGCACATTATCTTGACTGGTAATTGATGCGGAAGGGCCCACCCACTGTGGGCAGTGCCATCCTTGAGTGGTTATCTGAAAAGGCAGCTGAGCAAGCCATGGGGAGCAAGCCAGTCAGCAGCACCCCTCCCTGGCCTCTGTATCAGCTCCTGCCTCCAGGTCTCTGCCCTGCCTTCCCCGGATGTTACGGGCTGTGAGCTGAAATAAATCTCCGCCACCACAATTTGCTTTTGGTCACAGTAGATTATAACCTCCAGTTCTGGGCAGTTTCTTTATATAGTCTTTTGTCTTAGGTGGGGTTTCTATTACTGTGATAAATCCACTGTCTAGCATGCGTAAGGTCCTAGTCAATATCTAACACCTTAATTAAAAAAAAATTCCCCTAATATCTCCAATGAATTAGGTGATGTTATAGGAAGCATATGGATGTAATATCTGATAAAATAGCCAGAGCTGTTTAAACATCCCCTCCAAAACACATGTATATATGTTTGTGACATCTTAACAATAAAACGAAGTAGTTATGACATATTAAGAAATGAGTTACTGAGCACAGAAGGAACACATGGATAGATTTAAGTCTGTCTCTCCCTGAGCTTGCCCCTCCACCCCATAATGCCACAGCAAAAGCACTGGCTAGGTATCAGGACCACAGTCCTCCACAGATGTGCATTCAATATATAACCACCATTCATGATTTCCTTGCTGTGTGGAATTCTACTGTAACAGCAGAGAGTGGATGCGGTAGATTGTCAGAGTTAGACGTAAAGATTAAGTATGCTCTAGCTAACGTTGTTCCACGGGACTGTTTAATGAGAGTAGCTGAGAGCTCACTCTCCTGTACACTCAGCATGGAGAAGCTTCACCCTTCACCCTTCACAAACACGCTAAATGGGGCAGGGGTGTGTATGAGGTGTGTGCGTTGTAAACAAGAGCCACTGCAGACACAAAGAACAGCATTGCCAGATCAGATTCACAGCGTCCACTTAGCCTCAGAGGAGAATGGCCTAGTCTGGACTCCAGGTTCTAGGATAATTCTCCAAGATGTGTTGCACATACTGGGGGAACAGGATGGAAGAAGAAAACACATTAAGACCCAGATGACCCCGCAGCTCCTGCAGCATCGGGGCCAGCTCACAGAAGCACGGCTCACTCACCAAACCCTACACACACACAGAACTAACTTCTTGCTTACTCTTGTTCTATAGACATGGGAACTGCACCATGAACTGGGATTTAGAAAGAAAAACAGGAAGGAGAGAAAGGGGAAGAGAGAGAGAAATTCTATTTACATGTAATCAAACGCCAAGACTGACTGTTAAAATGAGTTCTTCACAGCTTTGGGAAAGGTAGGTTTGGGCCTTATTCAACCCTTAGACTGATAAGCAGGGTAAGGCAGAAAAACTGGGGGGCACCAGAGGCCCTGGGCTCCGGGATAATGAAAGGCGGCTCACTTGTGTGCTGTAAATCTCAGCAGCTGCTGGGAGGAAGGACCCAGAAAAGGGGAAGACAGTCGTGCTCTGGGTTAAGGTCCAAAGAGCAGGGTTCAGCAGTGGAGGTCGGCAGGAAGCTGCACTGGGAGGAGCGGGAGGAGCAGGGGGAGCAGGGGGAGTGGGAGGAGTGTGGGCACGTATGCTTAAGATCTGGGCCAGAGCTAAAGAATGGAGAGGAAGGGGGAAAGGAAAGTTACTTTTTGAGTAAGAACTCAGAAAAGCAGTCTTACAAGTAAAGATCTGTAAGCCACTGGGGTTGGATGCCACCGCCCCCCCCACCCCCTTTTAAGACAGGGTCTTGCTACAGTAGCCCAGACTAGCCTCAAACTTTGAGATCCCCCTGCCTCAGCCTCCCAAATTCTGGGACTGTATGCACAAGTTACAGCTATTAAAGAGAGCCAGCAAGCTAATTGTAGAGAGAATCTCTTGTGTACTGTATGGATGCAGCACCTGTCAATAAGATGCTGACTGGCCAATAAGCTTAAGCAGGAGATAGAAGTGGGATACCCAGTAGGGAGACTGATATCGGTATAGGGATGGAGGACTCACTTGGGAACAGGGAAGGCAGACAGAAGCATGATGGGAACTGAGCAGAAGTAACCAACTACCTGGCAGAACTAAGATTAGAATAAATGGGACATTAAGTTATGATCTAACTGGGGAACCTGGCCTAGGTGTTTGTAGATACATTTTCAGTCTCAGAGTCATTATTCTGGGAGCTGGGGCCAGGGAGAAAGACTCTCATTTTACAGCTAACTTAGGACACAAAGAATTAAGTATATCAAGTTCTTGGCTTTTTGTGACAGAAGTATGACAAGGCAGTTTCAGAGACAAAGCATGATCAAACTCACTGCACACACTACAACAGTCCCCGTGTGGCCCTGTGGAAGGGGATTAGGTCGGGGGTACAGTGCTCCTTACAGAATTAGGCATGGTCATCCATGCCTGTTCTGAATAGTGTATTCTGGATTTTGTAGTTTCAGGTCTATTTGACTGATAGTATTGTTCTGTGTAAAAAGGCACCAGCAGTTTGGGGTGGGTTCTGCAGTTAATATATAATCCAGTAGGAATCTTCAGTGTTAATGTTGGCATTAAATAATCAATTGATAGACATGTATCTGTTTAAAACCTTTCATGTGCCTCATGTGATGGGTTACGCCTCTAATCCCAGCAGTCAGGAAGCAGCGGAAGGCGGATCACTTTGAATTCAAGGTTTGCCTGGTCTGCACAGAGTCCATGCCAGACACCGCAGTAGCCTGGCTCTGGGCGCACACTTGCAAGTCAGCGTGCTCAGGCGGGGCTGGCAGACACAACCTTGTCAACTTAGGAAGGAGAGCGCATGTGACCCTCAGCTAATACCACTCCTCTCCTCATACAGGTCTGCACCCCCACCTCCTAGGACCTATGTTGCCATGAGTTCCGAATCAGCCCTAAAGCTTCAAATCGCATGTGCTTGTCACTAGGACAAAGCAGAGAGAAGTGCCATGTGATGGTGTGTATATGCTCGGCCCAGGGAGTTGCACTATTAGAAGGTTGGAATAGGGGTATCACTGTGGGCATGGGCTTTAAGACCCTCATCCTAGCTGCCTAGAAGCAGTATTCTGCTAGCAGCCTTCAGATGAAGATATAGGACTCTCAGCTCCTCCTGCACCATGCCTGCCTAGATGTTGCCATGTTCCCACCTTGATGATAATGGGCTGAACTTCTGAACCTGTAAGCCAGCCCTGATTAAATGTTGTCCTTATAAGAGTTGCCTTGTCATGGTGTCTGATCACAGCAATAAAACCCTAACTACGACACACCACCACTGTTGCTGAGTCAACTAACCACACCCTCAAAGCCACTGTCTATTCCACCTCTACTACTGTCTCCTTGGCTAAAATTGTCATCAGCCCAACATAAACCTCCCAACTGTTTCCTGCCTCCTGGGCTACAGCTCTATGGGTTGGAGAATCCAAGTTCCCATGAAACCTCTTAGGGCCCACATCTCTGCCGAAATCTTGATGCCCCTGCATCATCCACCCATCACCTCACCCCAGCTAAGGGGCTGAGAACCCACTCATTGATTCTTTGATTCCCTCTTTCAAACATCTGTCAGGGCCTACTACGGTCCAAACACGATCATGCTGCAGGACATTTGCCCAATGACAATGAGATCTGTGAAGAAGAGAACAGGATGGGGATGGTCAGGTGCATACTGGGGAAGCTGCTATCCTCAGACGCTAGAGAACCTTGCTGGCAACTGAGAGGACAAAGGTATCCCTGAGCTGGAAAGAGCTGTAGAGACAGCGTCTGGGCTGCAGGCTCAGGTGTGCTAGGTCTGAAGTGCTCACTGCACTCATGGCTGGGGAGTGTGGATGGCTCAGGCTCCATGCCTCCCCACCCCCATCAGGAAGCCAGGCTGAGGGGCTCGCACTCCCTGCTCTCCAATCACATGCTTGATTGGAGAATCAAGGGGCCTGAGAGACACTTCCTGTGCATAAACCTTAGTCCAGATCACATGCCTCTGCTATCACATAGGCTAGTCTAAGGGAACTGGGGTTTCAAGGGCTTTGTGCCAAATCTATTTTTCATATCGCAGAGATAAACTCTGGGGACGGGGGTGGGGGGGGCTGGGGGGATGGGGGGATCTGTTTGAAAGGAGGGTGATGAAGGAATGAACATTCATGCCACGTTGATGGGCCTCATCTGTGAGGAGACTGTACCCACATGAACAGACTTTCTTAGACACCTGAAGTGTTTTTAAATGACTAAGCTGGACCCCTGTCCATCTTGTGGCATAGAGACAGAACCAGATTGTGGCTATCTTTGTACCTCAGAAATCACATCAGACATTTAGGTATGGCACCTCAGCCACTGAGCAGGAAATAAGGAAGTCAGACCCATCCTGCAGGGTCTAAAGGAAACCAGAAGTGTGATGTAGGTGAAGCTCAGAGCTGGCGAGACTGTCACACAACCAGTACTTTACATAATTAAGATTCTGCCATACATGGTGGGCGAAGCCTTTAATCCAAGCATCCTGAAGGCAGAGACAGGTGGGTATCTGAGAACTCCAGGGCAGCCAGGGCTATATACAGTGAGACCCTGTCTTAATCAATCAATAAAAATAAAATTGGTCCAGGTAGATAGACACCAAGACATTTCTGGTTTAGTAGGGATAGCCCCTCAGAGAGAAGCTGAACTAGGAGCTCCAACAGTAACTCACAAAACAATGGAAATCCTTGCCTTATACAGACATTTAAAGGCGAGGGATCTGAGTTTGCAACCAACCTAGTGAAGGTACAAGATAAAACAAGGCATCCTCTGTTCAGGGGCAGTATCTGTAACCTATGACCTATGACCTATGACCTATAACCTATGACCTAAAGCCTTGGTGTTACTAGTTACCTGCAGTTTGTCTTCCCAACTGAAGGGTGGCATCCTCAGGGACACAGATGCTGCTTTGTTAATTTGGATACGCATGACCACCCTCTCCAGCAAATGCACCTAAGAATCTAATAAGTATATTTCACTGAACAAGAATTACAGGTCAGGCAGTGGTGGCGCACGCCTTTCATCCCAGCACTTGGGAGGAAGAGGCAGCCGAATTTCTGAGTTCAAGGCTAACCTGATCTACAGAGTGAGTTCCAGGACAGCCAGGGCTACACAGAGAAACCTTGTCTTGAAAAAAGCCGCTCCGCCCCCCCCCAAAAAAAGAATCACCAGTGAGAGAATCCTGGTTTCTACCACGCTTAACGATTATTATTGGAATTCAATGATTAGCAGAGGGATTTTCCTTCAGAGGAGGATGAGGATCTACTATGCTATGTGCCAGCCATTACCCTCGGATCTACAGACAATGAACCAAGCAACTTAAATCTCTGACAGCACAGTGCTCACATTCTAACTGGAGGTGTTGGATAATAACCAGACTGCCATTGTTCCTACTAACCCTCTGGGACTGAAACCAGTCACTTCTGCCTAAGCTGCATGTCCTGAGGCTGAAGCTAAACGATTTACCTGACCTTTCTCAAGAAATCAGGAGTAAAGAGATGTCAAGAAATCAGTATTAGAGAACAGCCCAGTCTCCAACAGGCCAGTTTCAATTGGCAAGATAATTAAGTTCTTTCTGCCTTAATCCTTAAACAGATAGGCAGGCAGGCAGACAGACACACACACACACACACACACACACACACACACACTTACCTACCACTTGAGTAAGCTGCTATTAACCAGTCGTTTCCCAAGTGTTCTGCCGTCTCCACCTTACAAGGCAGTGAACAACCTGCTGTTTGTACTTCCTATCTAGAAAAGCCAACATCTGTTGCTAAAGTCATCATAACGCATACTTGTTGAATAAATACCGGATTCTGGAACAAAAAGTAAAGTTGATCAGGAAACACACACACACACACACCACCTTGTTTACTAGGGATACCACTGAGCTACAGTCTTCCAGCCCTCTGCAAAGTCTTTCTAAACTCACTGTTTCTGTGGGACAAGTCAATCAGGAAGCTACACCATAACCGTGGCTTCAGAGACTGGAAGAGACCAGCAAAACCAGAATTGTCAATTCACTGGATTACAATTCACCTCGCCTCCAGGTGGAGTCTCTGGAGATGAGGGACTTAGCCAGAGACACAAATGGAGAAAAGAATCGGGTGGGACCACCTTGGTGAAGCTTTTGGATTGCTGTTGCTTCTGGGTAAGAGTGCATGAGTGGCTGCCACGGGCTCCTGAGACGGCTGAGCAGGCCTGAGTCCTCCAGTGCAGGTGCCTAAATCTACCCTTAATAAATTATCAGTTATTTTTTTAAAATCTTATTTAAAAAAAAAAAAAACTTGGATGGAGAGAGATAAGAGAGCTTCACAAGCTAGCAGGTGTGAACTAAAGCCAACTAAGACTACTCCCTGTGCAGGAATGCGGGTCAGACCTAACCTCGAAGCCCTGGGCAGCCAGTTGTTCACGTACACACCAACTGAACGTCTACCCTCAGCCAACCCAGGATGTTTCTTATGGATACCCGCCTAGCCCAAAGCCTAGGCTCCTTGTGATTCCCAGCCTTCCGCCTCCGCCCAGCTTAAGGGAGCTGCTGCCACGGAACTGATCTTGGCTCTCAGATCCAACTGCCCGTGGATCCGTGAGAGCTTCAATGACTGTCCCAGGACTCGGTTTTTTCAGGATAGAGTCTCTAAAAGTTCATTAAGCCACTCTATGTCAGAGAATCTCCACACTCAATATTGGTTTAATCTCACTATAAACTAACTTAATAGCAGAGAAGGGCATACCAGTTAGAAACAAAATACAGTCAAGAACCACAGAACAAGGTAGAGAAAAGAAAAAGCAACTGGTTAAAGTCCACTCACACAGGCAGGTAAATTTATAATATCCAAGTAGGAAATAAGAGAATTCTTCTCTGGGAAAAAAAAAAGTGTTGATACTCTTAAAGAATAGATCTCTACATTAACAGAGGGTGCATACCAAATAGACACTAAGTTATTAGCAAATCACTGTGCATGGGTAAGCCTAAAGCTAACAGAGAACCCATGGGTGTTTCTTGTTGCTTTCTTGGGTTATTTGAGACAAAGTCTCTCTGTGTGTAGTTCTGGCTGTCCTGGAACTCACTCTGTAGACCAGGCTGGCCTCGAACTCAGAAATCCACCTGCCTTTACCTCCGAAGTGCTGGAATTAAAAGTGTGTATCTCCACAGAGCTAGGTAAGAACCTATTGTTTTGTTTTAATTACCTCGCCCTTAAATATGAACATATCAAAGACTTCTAGAGCAAAACTCTTTCTAGATGTCCAAGAACAGAGTCCAGGGTAAAAGCCTGAGCTCAATGCCCAGTAGTGAAGGAAAAGAAAACAAAACAAAGACCAGAGTAATGAGCTTTGTGGGTGGTGCCATCCCTGGGAGAGTAGTCTTGAGTTCTATAAGAAAGCAAGCTGAGCAAGCCAGGGGAAGCAAGCCAGTAAGGAACATCCCTCCATGGCCTCTGCATCAGCTCCTGCTTCCTGATCTGCTTGCGTTCCAGTCCTGACTGCCTTTAGTGATGAGCAGCAATGTAGAAGTGTTAGCTAAATAAACCCTTTCCTCCCCAACTTGGTCAGGATGTTTTGAGCAGGAACAGAAACCCTAAGACAAATTGGTACTAGCATAGTGGTTTATTCCTGTGACAACCTGACCATGTTTTTGGTGGGGAGGACTGTGGAAGGATTTTGGAACTTTGAGCTAGAATAGTCATTGGGATGTTAAGAGATCTGTGGGATATTCTATAGGAGCTTGGAAGATAATGTTGAAGAACAGTGCGGAAGATGGAGACCTGGCTTGTGAAATTTCAGAGGGAAGATTAAAGACTCTTATCAGGGCCGTTGCTGTTTTGATTGTGAAGATTCTGTTTTCGTTAGCTGGTGCTGAAGAATCAGCTGTGATTAACAAGATACCAGAACTACTAAAGCATAACCTTTGCATTACTGGGACTATTAATGCTGGTTAGCTAGAGCTAAGAAATTAACAGTGATTAAGAAGAAACCAGCATCACTGAGGTGACATCTTCGGGGAAGAGTTTTTTGAAAGTACAAAGAGGCTGTGTTCCAGAGATATCCAAGGTTGTACCTCGTGCTGCAGCAGGACTTGGTAATGTGTAAGAGTCACCCAGGTAGTACTGGTTTTGAAGGCATGAAGCTGAGGCTTGGCACTGTGAGAGGACATGGAAGGCCATTGGTGAAGATACAGCTTCAGCTGCAACTGATGGTCCTGGACTGAAGAGGTCATCCAAAGGGGTTAAGGCTTGGCATCATGAAGAGAGCCTATGAGAGGCTATTGATGAAACCTAGTTACAGCAGAAGACAGCAGTGTTTTGGAGATGCCAGTACCATGAATGACCACCAAGATCAGCAGCAGCAGTAGAGTACTGACAGCTGGAGCCTAGAAGACAAGGTGTGTGCTACAAAGGTAAGAGCTGGAGAGCCGGGTGGTGGTGGTGCACGCCTTTAATCCCAGCACTTGGGAGGTGGCGGAGGCAGGCGGATTTCTGAGTTCGGGGCCAGCCTGGTCTACAGAGTGAGTTCCAGGACAGCCAGGGACTATACAGAGAAACCCTGTAAACAAAAAAAAAAAACAAAAACAAACAAACAAACAAACAAACAAACAAAAAACAAAAAAAAGAGCTGGAGAAGTTACCCAAACCCTTGGAGGAATCCAGAAGATCATGAGTGGATCCCAGATATTGGATGGTTGGAGTGTGATTTTGCTTTTGATTGTGACTGTGCCCTGATACTTTTCCCTCTTGAAGTAAGAAGGTATTTTAGTGGAGCCCACGGTTAAGAGACTTGGAATTTTTAAAAGACTTTGAATTTTAAAAGATATTGGATATTTTAAAGGGATTGGACTTTTAATATGTAAAGATTGTGGGACTTTAAAATTATATCTTGGGGATGAATAAGAAAGTAAGTGTTGAGACTTAATAGTTTAATGGTTTTGTGTGTCAATTTGACAAAGGCTGGAGTTATCACACAGAAAAAGGAGCTTCAGTTGGGGAAGTGCCTCCATGAGATCCAACTGTTTTCTCAGTTGGTGATCAAGGGGGGAGGGCCCATAGTGGGTGGTGCCATCCCTGGGCTGGGGGGTCCTGGGTTCTATAAGAAAGCAAGCTGAGCAAGCCAGGGGAAGCAAGCCAGTAACATCCCTCTGTGGCCTCTGCATCAGCTCCTGCTTCCTGACCTGCTTGAGTTCCAGTCCTGACTTTCTTTGGTGATGAACAGCAGTGTGAAAGTGTAAGCCGAATAAACCCTTTCCTCCCCAACTTGCTTCTTGGTCATGATGTTTTGTGCAGAAATACAAACCCTAAGACAGCAATAATTTTGAAACTAGCTAAAAGCAATTTGCAAGCTCAGATCTACTCAGCCTGTTGATCAAATATCAGGGCTGAAAATCAAGAATTTTTAAACTTGTAGCTCAAAACACTGTTTTTATGTACCTTTTCTTAGAAAGCTCACGCCTGCAAAGGAAGAATATTTGAGAAAGACAATGAAGAGAGATCCAGGACAGACTGGTAGAGAAAGCACTGCTTAGTGTGTGAGAACCCACGGGAAACAGCACTTTGGGAAGGGGTGGGAAATATTTCTTGTAACTGTAGATTCTGGAGGTACACAAGGGGAAGGCAATACTAGGGGCTTAGGGGACGCAGCTCATGATTAGGTCACTTGCCTGGAGTGTGCAAGAACCTGCAGGGATCGCACCCCCAGCTAGTGGAGTGTCACGATTACAGAACCAGTTGTAGCAATGAAGGGGATCGAGACATACACAAGTCAATAGGTCTAGGAAAAATAAAACACGGGTCAAAGGAACTATGGCTTTTAAAAAAAAACGGGTTCTTCAGTTGAAAAACTGAACAAAACATTGTATTAAAATGACCTGGATAGCTAGGCGTGGTGGCGCACTCCTTTAATCCCAGCACTTGGAAGGCAGAGGCCGGTAGATCTCTGAGTTTGAGGCTAACCTGGTCTATGGAGTGAGAGTTCCAGGATAGCCTGGGCTACACAGTGAGACCCTGTCTTGGGTGTAGGGGCAGGGGGAGGCAGTGGAGATGATTCTCAGCCCCTGTGGAAGGAAAACACCATAGTATATGAAAGCCCAAAGTGCTTCTCTGGCAGAAATCTCAATTAGAAAGGACTATCGAGTGAGTGATCACTCATTCAGTAAGATGGAAGTCACTCAATACCCACCATGACAAATAACAGCTTCAGTGAATGGCACAGGCAGAAAATACTTTAAAATAATTTTAAAAAATGAAAAAGAAGAAGCCAATATACAGAAGGAAAACTTCCCTAGAAAATTTGAAATTCAGACTTCACTATGTGAAAGAGCTCATCAGCCATCAGCGTTCTCCAGCAAACTCAATTTTGATTCCTTGGGGCCGACTTGGTAACTGATTATGATCCAGTGCCCAGTGGTGCTAATCAGAAAGCTGGCAGACTTGGGCGAGACCAGAAAACAGGAGACCCGGCCCAAAGGGCAGAAGCTGCTGAGCTGAACTCTATGCTGGTTTAACAAAATCTGCTAAATAAGACAAAAAAAAAAAAAAAGTGTTGATAAAAAAAAAATCTGAACCAGGCGGTGGTGGCACACGCCTTTAATCCCAGCACTTGGGAGGCAGAGGCAGGCGGATTTCTGGTTCAAGGCCAACCTGGTCTACAGAGTGAGTTCCAGGTCAGCCAGGTCTACACAGAGAAACCCTGTCTAGAATAACCCCCCCAAAAAAGTGTTTAGACATGTTTTTTCTTGAAAACTTTCAAAGCATTAACTAGGTTCTCAAAAGAGCCAGTGCCCACAAGCAAAGAAAGAGTTATCTAAGGGCATATGGCTGAACCACTTGGCTCCATCCTGCCTCCAGCTTGGATTATGTGTCCTAATTCCCAATGTAGCGGTCTAGAAATAAGGTCACAAGGGCCAGGGTCCTGACCCAGTGGCTGGTATCAGGTACACCCAGTGGGAAGCCCCTATGAAAACGCCAGGAGATGATGGCCTTCTACACACGAAGGAGAGAGGCACTTAAGGCCCTTCACACCTCCAGCACTGTGAGCGTGAACAGCTGAGGGGGGAGTGAGGCAGTCTGTGGAATTCTGCAACGTAGCCCCAGCAAACTAACAGGGCACCCCAATCCCCAAGGCAGGTCTGCCCCTTCCCTCTTCCCTTCCACCCTCAGCCACCTTCCAGTCGGAACAGAAGGCTGCCCTGCCCTGTCAGTAGTCTCCCACGAGGGAACAGTATTTGGACTACGTGATAGGGCTATTAGTTTTAAAGTGTCAGACCTTACCTCTCAGTCGGTTTCCTGAAACTAATGGCAGAGGCGAGCTTAGAAAAAACGAGTAAAACTAAGCCGCCTGGTGACCAGCGAAAGGAGAGAAAGCAACCGGGGAGTTAAAATGTCTCAGAGCAAGTTTGGCAAGTGTTCTGTCCAAGATGTTGTATGGCTTGTCTGCCACTTTGCCATTCCAAGTAGGAGGGGCGGCACGTGCCTTTATCCACGGTCCAGCTAGCGCTCAAGAACCTGGAGCTGGGGGCGCGGATTGCCTGGGCTGCCAGAAGCTTGCAGTCCATCCTAGATCTGAATAAACTGGGTGTAGCATCACTCTGTGGACCCAGCTTAAGATCATCCTCCACCACACAGCAAGTTCAGTGCCAACCTAGTCTACCTGGGGCCCCCACCTCAAAAAGAAAAAAAAATACAATTTTAAACAACGATTAATGAAATCACCTTGTTCACACATTAGAAAATTTCAAGGTATTATTTAATTTTTTTTTTTAATGTCGTGAAAAACAAGAAAAACTCGACATCTTTAATCCTAGCACTTGGGAGGCTGAAGCAGTTGGACCTCTATGTGTTCAAGGCCAGCCTGGTCTACATGGTGAACTCCAGGACAGCTGAAGCTACCTAGTGAGACTCTGTTTAAGAAAGGATTCTTTAGATCTAAAGTCACTAGAATTAGCCAAAAAAAATTTAGGGTTGGGGGTTGGGGATTAGCTTTCTAGTTCAACATGTGCTTAGCATATGTGAGGCCGTTGGTTCAAACAGCATTACTGACCAAAATTAAATACACATATAAGTATCTAAATATGTAATCTATTATATATCTAGACAGCCACTGGACTGAGCACTAACTGTGTAATAATAAGCTATTAGGTGCCAGGCGGTGGTGGTGCACGCCTTTAATCCCAGCACTTGGGAGGCAGAGTCAGGCGGATTTCTGAGTTCGAGGCCAGCCTGGTCTACAGAGTGAGTTCCAGAGCAGCCAGGGCTATACAGAGAAACCCTGTCTCAAAAAAAAAAAAAAAAAAAAAAGCTATTAGGTATTTATACATTTTAAACCCAATACTCCATTACTTCAAACCCATACTTTGGCCTTGTAAATACCAATACTCACTGGCATTTATTTGAAATACTTTCCAAATTCTCACAATTGTTGGGTCTCCTTGCTGTGGTTATCAGCTATGTGCATAACGAATTAACAGGGATCGAAAACACGCCTTGAGAACAGTTTAACGTTCCCTCATTCTGAGAAGGGAAACAGACACAGCAAACCAAACAGCCTCACTACAGCAGATACAAGCTTGTTACCTGACCCTGGAAGTTTATTACGGCGCGGGCGGTGTGTGTTTTTAGGCTCTGCCCATTGTCACGTACTCTTGGAATTTGGTTAAAGCCTGAACTTGAAGTAAACAAACAACTTCACGTGCGCTGGAAACCCAAAAGGTGATGAAATCTTTCACTAGGTTCAGAACATCCAAATAAAAAGATGAAACCGACCACTTCTCCTTCGAATACAGGCCACGGTGAAAGATTTGGGTAGACTGTGGCATTATGGCAACCAAGGACAAACCTGCCGGGGAGGCAGAAACGTGCTTCTACCTAGAGTCAGGATGCCAGCCTGGAAGGTTCGCTGAGCTTTCCTCGGTGATGTCCGAGCCTCCCGAGATCGAGTCCAGAGGAGTCATGCCTCGATCTCGGGGGGGAGGGGGGGGAGGCAGGTGACCCCCAAAATGACCACCTTGGACTCTTGTTCACGCAAGCTTTCCCGACCACCCACGGCGCTGTCCCCCCACTCACCGCACACCATCAGCAACAGGACGATCAGCAGCGTCGCCACGAACACCAGCAGGGTCAGCCCCACGTTGTGCCACATCTTGAGAGCTGGGGGGTGGGCGCGAGCTCAGCGGCGGGCGGCAGAGCGGCGGGGCGGCATGGGCCGCGGGAGCCCGAGGGCAGCGCCCCCAGGGGGCGGGACTGGGCGGTGCGGGGGCGGGCCGCGGCGGGACCGGCCCGCAGACCTGCCCCCGGCCGGGGCGACCGAGTCGCAGGAGGAGCGGGCCTCGGAGCGTCACTACCGCCTCATCGCTCCGGGGAGCCGGAGCCACGGCGAGCGGAGAGGCCGGCGACGGACGGACGCGCTGCCATGGCGGACGTCGAGGGGGAAAGCGTGAGCTGGAGGTGGCGCAGCGAACGCCAGGCCCTGGCTTAGCCTCGCGCAAGGTCCCCGGAGACGCCAGATGTCAACCACTCCCCAAGGCCGCCGCAGCTGCTCCTCCGCTCCCCGCCCCCTCCCCGTAGCTCATCACTAAGCACCCACTCGGTAGAGACTCAGCCTCTGCGCGGGAGCTGCTGGGAAATGTAGTGCAAAGCTCAGCGCGAGCTGCAGGTCTCCGCTCAATAACGAACTACCTCTCCCAGGAGTCAACGCTGCTCAGGGCTTCTTGCTCTCTGTTCTTGTCCCCTGTGCCTTTAGTGTTCTTGTAACGCCACCTCCGACTTAGAGACTGCTGACTCTGACTCTTGTTCTAGTCTGTGCGTTGGACTGTCTCCCTTATTAGGCTGTGCCGAGGCGCCAGTTACATTTCAGCCGTTAATTCAAATATAAAATTGCTTTTAGTGAACAAGAGGGAAAAGGGGACGGCCGTTGCCTGAAAAACAGGTTGTTCTTGAACCCAACCTATTGCCACCGGCGAAGCTTAGATACTTGTGAGGAAATAAGTGCCCTGACCAAAGACGTCAGAATCTGGAAAGCCTTACTCCCTCCCCCAGCAACAGATGTTGTGTTATAGTCTCACAGATAGTATACTTCAGAAGTAACTGGTGAGTGACTTAGGGACATCTGTGCCTACCTGTTTATAGCAGCAAGTTTTGTTCTGTTTTCTCCTTTAATTCAAGCAACATATGGCCAACAGCCAAAGGTTTTGCCACATTTGCTTGAACTAACTTCTGAAAGACAAGGTATTTATCTCAAGTCCTTTTTTTCTATTTGAAATTAAAACTCTCCAGTTCTGCCACATCTGTTAATGCAAGAGACGCTCCAACAAAAAGGGGGGAGGGGAGGATCAGTGCTTTCCTCCCTGAGAATCCAAGGCTTTCACTTCCACCGCAGCTCTGTGTTAGCCATTCCCAGATGCCCTCCTGTGTAAACTACTTTCCAACTAAGCAGCATATGCTGCTTATAAAAAATACATCAAGGCATTACTTGCTTTACACAAGATTTAATATACAGTTCCTGTGGAGAGAGTTGAGCTCAATGCAATAAATTTAGAAATCAACTTATTCATTTTTAGTGGCTGATCCAATTCACTTGCATAATGGAGCACATTTGATTACAATCTGGTTGAAAGGAACACATTTGAATAGATCTAGTTCAAAAGAAAATCAGGAAGAATCCAAAGCCTTTTTTTTTACCTTCTCTTTCACTCACATACAACAAACACTTCTGTGTGCCGTGGACTTCCTTGAGTGCCAATGATAAAGTCATAGGAGATACAGACAATAACGGGATGTACATGAATTGCAAATCCCAAATGAAAATAAAGCACTGTGGTGAATATAGGGGGAGTTGAGGTTGAGGTTATCAAGGAAGAACTACCTGAGGAAGTGACATTGGATCTGAGTCCTGAGTGAAAATCCAGCCATGGAAAGACCTACAGGAAGAACTACAAATGTCCATCTCTGATCCCCACACTGAATAAATTCCAGTCTCCAGGGCAAGGAACAGGCAAAGTGGGTTTCTCAAAGCTCCCAAGTGACTGTAATGTATCTTCCAAAACTGAGGCTCTCAAAGAATAACCTTGAACATGCAGGATGCTCGGGGCACACGTCAGAGCTACCCCAGAACGACTGAGTCAAAATCACTATGGAAACCTAGGTAAAAGGCTTGGATGAGCGCAGTCCTCTCTGGCTTGGTGAAGGGTGGACAGATGGATGTAGGATACATTACATCATTGGGATTAGTGGATGGCTTAAAGGTAAAGAATGAAGACAATGGAAATCTAAACTGACTTGGAAAGCCTGAATCCATCGTATATGCCATAATTAGTAGAACTTGGAAAGTAGACATAGGAGGATCAGAAGTTCAAGGCCAGTCCTGGCTACATGGTGAAGTCAAGACCAGACTGGACTATATGAGACCATATCTCAGATAAAAAAGAAACAAAAGGAAGGAAGGAAGGAGAGAAAAAGAAAAGAAAAAGAAAGAAAGAAAGAAAGAGAAAGGAGATCATGTGGAGAAAAGGGAACCCTTACACACTAATGAAAATGTAAATTTATACAGTGATAATGGAAAACCACATGCAGGCTCCTCAAAACACTAAAATTAGACATGCCACATGACCCAGTCATTTTATGGCCGGGTATATATCCAAAGGAAATGAAATCAATATGCTGAAGAGGCATCTGTGCCACAGGCTTCATCACAGCAGTAGCTGACAGTAGCCAAGACGGAGGGTTAAACTAGTGTCCCACTGACAGAGTGAATACAGAGGCGGCAGCTGAGTAGATCCAGAGCATCCTAATTGGCAATAAAGAACAAAATCATATCATTTGCAAAAATAGAGGTGACCTTAGAGGACATTGCATTAAGTGAAATGAGTCGGCCAGACAAATACACCATGATCTCATTCTAAAAAGGTTGATCTTGTAGGAAGAGAGACTTGAGCTCACCCTTTCCCCCTTTGAAAGAAGTTGGTGGAAACGGGGAACTAGGAGACAAGAGGTGTTGGTTGAAAGTGAGATTGAGGTTAGGTAAGTTCAAGACATCTGTCGTGTGGACGGTGTTCACATAACAATACATTATATTTTCTGGGGAAAAAAATGGGGAGGGTAGTGAATTTTAACTAGGATAACTCTGAGCCCGGAGAGACAGAAACACTTTTTGTTGTTGTTGTTGTTTTGTTTTGTTTTTCGAGACAGGGTTTCTCTGTGTAGCCCTGGCTGTCCTGGAACTCACTCTGTAGACCAGGCTGGCCTCGAACTCAGAAATCTGCCTGTCTCTGCCTCCCAAGTGCTGGGATTGCAGGCATGCACCACCACTGCCCGGCCAGAAACACTCTTAAAAACAAATTCACACTGCTTTTGCAGAGGACCCAAATTCAGTTGCCAGTACCATTCACTATAACTCCAGCTCCTGGGGATCTGGGGCCCTCTTCTGGTCCTCATGGACCCTGTACTCATGTGCACAAATCTACACACAGATGTACATGTCTGCACATATTTTTTCATCTTCAAAAACTATTGTGAAGCAAAGTATGTTTTTATTATTTATATATATACATACACATATATATGCATATGTATATGTATATATATGTATATATATATATCAACATTAAATGATACAGTATCACCTGTCATTTAAAACCCCCAAGTTTCTAGCCCAAGATTCTGGGTGAATGATGGCACAATTTGCTGCCATAGATGCTTTAAGAACTCCTATCTTTACAGCTGTGGTGCTTCCTGTCTGTAATCCCAGACCATGCAAAGTGAGGCAGCAGGGATCAAGAACTCAAGGACAGGATGGGACCTATAAAACCTAAAGGAAAGCCTCCATCCTAAACACAGAGCCATAATCTTCAAGAAACTCAGCACAAGGCCGGGCGGTGGTGGCGCACGCCTTTAATCCCAGCACTTGGGAGGCAGAGGCAGGCAGATTTCTGAGTTCAAGGCCAGCCTGGTCTACAGAGTGAGTTCCAGGACAGCCAGGGCTACACAGAGAAACCCTGCCTCGAAAAATGAAGGAAAGAAAGAAAGAAAGAAAGAAAGAAAGGAAGGAAGGAAGGAAGGAAGGAAGGAAGGAACTCAGCACACATAGAATTCGAGAAAAGAGCCAGCGGCCTCAGAGAGGTGTGGAAGTACTAGGACGGGCTAGGAGAGATGAGAAGCAGGCTCCGACTATGCATCTGTGTGAGAGTCAGCATGACTGCTAGATTCAGACTGGCTGCTGTGGCCTTTAAAAGCCTCCTGCCTGTCACCTCTCGCCCGTTGTTCTGAAATCAAGCCTAATAAACTCATTGATTCCCCAGAGTAAACTCCATGGACCAGCTCCTCAGTTTGTTGGAGGAGGAGGAGGAGATGCCATCTATGTCTCTCTCAGGGAAGAGATTTTAGCAGCAGGTGTGGTCTCACTTGGCACCTAATATGGTCAACCACATAGAAATTAGGAGCAGGCGAGATGTTACCTGAGACTGGGGATTGATCCTACTGGGGATGAGAGAATGCAAACCAGTGGGTCAATCAGTCCAAGTTGACAGCCTTGTCTCTTCACCTGCAGAGACCACACCCGTCTCCACACAATGCAAGCAGCCACCTCAGAACCGCCTCACACCCCTCTGGGTAAGTTTTTACATCCCTAAAAAGAGATTTGGGTTGTTCCTATTAGCGAGTATCCCTGACGTATCAGGGTAGAACAATGAAAAGGCTGGTCCAGTTTGAACTGTTTTGGGGTGCTTAGGGAGAACCTCCTATTTACTATTCTGTGCTCGTGTATAATTAATTAGATGTGGCTATAATTAAAATCAGATGCATTATGGGAAAGGACATGCTCAATAGGAAAAAAAAATGTTATACGTCAATCAAAACAGAGAACCACCCTCCCCACCCTCTTTAATAACTGAATATCTCTGAACCCCATAAAAAGAAAGCCCCAAACAGTAATTAAGGCCTTAAGTGCCCTCAGTCATGTGGCTCTCTGCCAAACTTGGCAGTGTCTCCCTCTTTAACATATATTGTCACTCGGCTTCCAAAGAAGTTATCTTGCTACTTGGCAATTTACATGAGACCTTCTCTTTCGGTTCTCTGCACAAACGGCCAGGAACCTGGAAACGAGGTCCCTCTAAATGTGCTGTGACTGTGCTTTTGATTAAGATAGACGATACAGAAAAGGACCATCCTCTGGTTGGACACAATTAAAAAAAATAAACATAAATCTCCCTGCCAATAGCAAACAGCCAATAAGATGAGGAGGAACAGTGGGGCCATGACTGGAAAGAAGATAGAAATAGAAATGGAAGAAGAAATGTTCTGGGTCGGGGAGGGGGAACCTAGACATGCTGAATGCTCTGTCCACAGCTTCTCCATGTGGAGATAAAGTGGACCTCTGGGCTAGGGCACGGGCACTGGTGACTGCAAGGCACGTAGGGCTGAGACAGCAAAGGGCCATGATACAGGAAGAAAGGCACCAAAAATAACCCTGCAACCTGGGTCAGCTTTGTCTGATCCTGTGACCTAGAAACAGTCACATTCTGAAATTGGATTAAAGAAATCCTGGATTAGTATAACCCTAAGGCCTGGGAGACATAAACCAAGAAGCAGTTGTCCTAGACCTCAAATTACTTCTATAAATAACTTCCAACATGATTTCCTGCACACACTCAAACTTGTGCTGTGTGTGTGTGTGTGTGTGTGTGTGTGTGTGGTGTGTTTAAAGACGAGGTCTCATGTAGCACACTTAAAGGCTGGCTTTGAACTCAAGATCCTACTGCTCTGCTCCTGAGTATTAGATCCATATTGGGTCTCCCAAAATAGCAGTGCTAATGACAATGTCCTAAACAGAAGAACTCTGGCCCAGCAGACAGGATTGTTACTGGGTAAACATGACTAAATTCAGCATTCCTCCGGAATCTCATAAGGTGGGTTTCTGTTTCCCAGTACCTCTCATAATCAACTACCTCAGGCAGGGCATCGAATTCCCAAGTTTAGCCACACAGCTTGTATCAGCTCAAAGACCCCCAGCCCCACGACTCACATCTGCTTACTTTCCAGTCATCTTGCTACTCTCTGCTCTACTCCCCACCTGAGAGATAGCCTTGGCAATTTCATCCCCAATAAACCTTTCCTTCTACCCAAGGAGTGGACTAGTTTGGTGGTTGCACTCTTGCTCACACTGACTGCGGGGATTGTAGGCATCTATCACTAGGTACAGCTTCAAATTTTTTTTTAAAAAAAAATGGTATGTATACAGTACATAAATGTGTTGGTTTGAATAGGCTTGGCCCTAGGAGAGGCACTATTGGGAGGTGTGGCCATGTTGGAGTGGGTGTGGCCATGTTGGGGTGGGTGTGGCCACGTTGGAGTGGGTGTGGCCTTTTGGGAGGAAGTGCGTCACTGTGGGGGTGGGTTTTAAGACCCTTCTGGCTGCCTAGAAACCAGTCTTCTGCTATTTGCCTACAAGATGTAGAACTCTCAGCTCCTCCTGCATCATGCCTGCCTGGATGCTGCCATGCTTCCCGACATGCTGATAATGGACTGATCCTCTGAACCTGTAAGCCCAACCAGCCTCAATTAAATGTTGTCCTTTATAAGAGTTGCCTTGGTCATGGCGTCTCTTCACAGCAATGGAAACCTTAAGGAAGACAATGTTATTTCTTCTCTCCATATAACACCAGTCATACAAGATTAAACAAGCACACCTTCGTAAGACCTTGCCTCCCACTGTGGTGGTTTATTACCCATTGAATGGATTGAGAAACATTCCCATCAGTAAAGCAGTTGTAAGGTGAGGGGAATGGGGGGGTACATGTCTTGGGGGGGTGGTACCTGTCTTTGAGGATGTTCCCAGGGGGATAGTTAGTTCATGAGGCCTCTGGCCTTATGAATGCTTGATGTTTTCTCTGGTTCAGGCCAGGGGCATGTGGGAAACTGTCAGGTGGGTTCTGGCTGGAGGAAGTAGGTCCTGTGGAGTCTGTCTGGGAAGAACCCTTACCCTGCCTCCTCCTGTCCTTGCTCTGCTTCCTGGCTGTGGTGAACTGAACAGCTCTGAGACCTCTGAAATAGGGAGCTGAGATAAAGCCTCCCCCTTAGATTGGTCCTGTCAGGTGTTCTGTAATATCTATTTATCTTTCTTTTTATCTATCTTTCTATCATGTCTTTCTATCATCTTTCTATCATCTATCATCTATCTATTGATCCTTCAATCTATTTACCTATTGTTCCTCATCTTTTTATCTTCTTTCCCCATCATTTTATCTGTCTGTCTATCTCTCTTTCCATCATCTTTTTATCTTTCTTTCTACCTTTCTTTCTATCATCTATTTTTATATCTGTGAGTCTCTGTCTATCTACATCTTTTGTAATAAACAATAGATGAAAGTAGAGACCATCTCCATGTTCCATGAAATAAATAAATCAGTGCTTCTCAACCTTCCTAATACTGAAGCCATTTAATACAGTTCCTCATGTTGTGGTGATCCCCCCCAACTATAAAGTTATTTTCATTACTATGCAACTATAATTTTGCTACTGTTATGAATCATAATATAAATATCTGATATTCAGGATATCTCATACATGACCTACGGGTTTCAAATCATCATGATAATTATGGGGCTGAAGATTATGGGAATTCCCAGTTTACAGCCAGTTGTTTACAAGTACAAGAGGCTCAGACTAGTCACTGAAGTAGGAACAATTTCATGGAAGGGGGACCTTAACTGGTGTAGTCTGCATCAACTGGTGTCTAGATACACACACACACACACACACACACACACACACACACACACAGAGTCTGGGATCAACATGGCCAATAAATGAAGAAGTTGCTTCAAAGAAATTTGCCTCTTGGAGAGAAGGCTGGGTGTGGTGGTGTGAATGTTTAATCCCACCACTCAGTAGGCAAAGGCCTTTCTCTGTGCATTAAAGCCCAGCCTGATTTACATAGTGAACTCCAAGTTAGCCAGGGTTACACAGTGGGATTTTTGTCTCAGATATATAAATTTCCAGTGTTTTCAAAAACTACACAGTTGTGTTACCTCTGGGACAAACTGGTGTCGAGCAGGGACAAAGAGTTGCTTTCCTTGTTTAAATTTCCCAACAGTTTCTGTGGGTTTTTACTCTATTTATAAAACAATAAAAATACACCATTTCCCAATTAGTACTGAAAAACAACCAATTAACACCAGACAGATGGAAATTTCCTAGCTGAAGTTTAACAACAACAGAATCTTTATATAATTACGTATATTGCATAGAAAAAAAATGTTTTCTCTTTTAAAAACAGTCTCATTCTTCAGCCCAGACTGGTGTCACACCCACAGTGACTGACTCTCTTGTCTTAGTACCGTCCCCGCTCCTCCCCCCACCCCCCCACCCCCCCACCCCCCCACCCCCACCCCCCACCCCCGCTTCTTCCATTATGACCTCATGGAAACCCATATAAAGTTCCCATGGCTCCGTTGTTAGAGATGTGTTGGCCAAGTTGTTAGTTTTTCACAGGAACTTTCCTGCAACATTACATCAGGACAGAGAGACCCCTGATGGGACAAGGAAAAAGGGGGCGGAGCTAGGAGTTGCAGAGAAAGGGCATGCAGGTGTGTGCGAAGAGAGGTCGAGGCAGGAGTCGATGAACAATGGCTTATGACGTGTGTGTGTGTGTGTGTGTGTGTGTGTGCGCGTGTGTGTACTTCATAGGTTAGAAATATTGGGATAAGATTTTTATCATTGTAAATTGGCCTCTTGAAATTGTGTTTATAATAAATATACAAACATCGAACTGGCTAACTAATTAAGCATTAAGAGGTTTTTTATTTTTTTTGTTTTTTTTGGGTTGTTTTTTTGTTTGTTTGTTTGTTTTTGTTTTTGTTTTGTTTTGTTTTTTGTTTTTCAAGACAGGGTTTCTCTGTGTAGCCCTGGCTGTCCTGGAATTCACTTTGTAGACCAGGCTGGCCTCGAACTCAGAAATCCCTGCCTTTGCCTCCCAATTGCTGGGATTAAAGGCGTGCACCACCACGCCCGGCGCATTAAGAGTTTTGATTTCCGGGCAGTGGTGGCGCACGCCTGTAATCCCAGCACTTGGGAGACAGAGGCAGGTGGATTTCTGAGTTCGAGGCCAGCCTGGTCTACAAGTAAGTTCCAGGACAGTCAGGACTATACAGAGAAACCCTGTCTCAAAAAACAAAACAAAACAAACAAACAAACAAACAAACAAAAAAAGTGTTGACCTTTTGGGGGCTGGAGAGATGGCTCAGTGGTTAAGAGCACCGACTGCTCTTCTGAAGGTCAGGAGTTCAAATCCCAGCAACCACATGGTGGCTCACAACCATCCATAATGAGATCTGAGGCCCTTTTCTGGTGTGTCTGAAGACAGCTACAGGGTACTTACATATAATAATAAATAAACCTTAAAAATAAAAAGTAAAAATAAAAAAGAGTTTTGATTTCCAGCGTGCAGTGATGGTGCACGCCTTTAATCCCAGCACTTGGGAGGCAGAGGCAGGTGGATTTCTGAGTTGGAGGCCAGCCTGGTCTACAGAGTGAGTTCCAGGATAGCCGGAACTATACAGAGAAACCCTGTCTCGAAAAACCAAAAAAAAAAAAAAAAAAAGGTTCAATCTGAGCACACGAAACAGGCCCGCCAGAAAGCAAGGTGTGGTGGTACGTCCCTGTAATCCCTGCACTTGGCTAAGAAAGGGTTGTTCTAGTCTCTGTAAAAAATGACCTTAAAATTAAGAATTTTTGAACTCTTAAATATATGTGCCATAATTTCAAGAAAAACTCCAAGTATAAAAGGATAGCATCAATTTCTATATATGTGCAGGATTTAAATGCTCGGTTAATGCCAAATAAAGTCACTTTTACAGATGGAAAGAGTAACATTCCTTTCCTTTGTAGCAAATTAAAAAAAAAAATGCGGCACAGAGAAACCCTGTCTTGAAAAAAACAAACAAGTTTTGATTTCTTTGGTTACTATAATGTGGGTCCACCCATGGCGGAGAACTGGTGGCCTGTGGTTACTAGAACGTGGGTCTGCAGATTCCAGGATGGAGAGGAAACACAGCTGGGGTGTTGTAGGAACTAGCTGGGAGAGATTGGCTCAGCGGAGAGAACCACGCTGAGCAGGACCCCTCCGGGACTTGGTGCTGAGGCCTGACGGGTCAGGAGAGTTGGCGGGCAGTCGTTTTTAAATATTTCCCTCTACAGTTACCAGGCTCTAATTGTATCAGCTTCTCTATGGGAGTAAACAGCTTACAGATTGGGTATGCCATCGCTGAAATGCTGAGGACCACAGTGGCTGGGGATTATCGGGATCTGGGAAAATTTGTACTCACACAGGAAGGTATGCTAGGGGTGAACGGGAGCCAAGTCAAACACAAAATCCAATTTACATTTCATACCTACCTTATATGCACAGCCTGAAGATAATTGCATACTTTTTTTTTTTTTTTTTTTTTTTAGCAAACTTGCGTTTGTATTCATCAGTAGACTCTCGTGTGTGGTCAGATTTGGAGCTCTCTATTTGTAGTGTCAGGATGATGCTTAAAGGTTTAGATTTCAGAACAGCGGGATTTTGTGTTTTCCGATTATGGGTACTCTGTCTCCAATAGATTTTTTCCCTTTTTTTTCACTAACCTTTGCCATTGTTGGGACCAACTGCCTGACAACAACCAATTGAAGAGAGGAAGGAGGATTTATTCTGGCTCTCAGTGTGAAAATTATGTCCATTGTGGTAGGGAGGCGTGGTCGTAGGGAAGGCGTGGTAGGGGTGTGGTCATATGGAAGGCGTGGTCAAATGGAAGGCGTGGTCGAATGGAAGGCGTGGCCGTAGGATTCCCTTGCAGCTGCGCAGCCAGAAGGCGGCCACTTGCTCACATCTTGGTAAAAGAGAAGGCAGAGAGGTGCAGGCAGTGGGACTGGGTTGTAAACCTCAATGTCTATTGTCACAGCAACCGAGTCTCTCCATTTAGGCTCCACCTCCTAAAGAAGCCGCGGTCTCTCACAAATGTCCACCATGCCTGGTTGCCGTAGTGGGAGGGGACAGAGAAAGTATTACATTGTGAAACACTGAAACAAAACATAGTAACAGTAGATTTTTAAACGGTTGAAAAGTGAGTTGTAATATTCCATCTTCCCTGGGGACCCACGGACAATTGGTTAAAAGCCCTTTCACAGGTTCATCTGGTGTGAGTTCTTTCACAGGCTCATCTGGTGTGAGTTCTTTGGTTCCCGCTGGTGACACTGTTCTGAGAGCTTATGGGATGTTTGGGACTTCTTTTGACCCCATTCCTCTTTCCACTTCCTTCCTTTTCCCTCCCTTTCTTCCACTTCCCTCCCCTTCGCTTCTTTGCTTGTTGAGTCAGAATCTTTTCGTGTAACCCGGCAACTCACTGTACATCTTAAAAGGACCCTGCATTTGGTGTCTTCCTTCCCCAGTGCCCCAAGTCTTGGTGTCCAAACCACCAGGCTTGCCGGTCCTGCTTTCTGGCAGCCATCCTGACTGGGTCCCATCCTCACAGAGAGGCCTCCCTTACCCAGCTCATGGTCAGACTCTTCTTGATCTCTCCCCTGCTTCTCTGGAAGTCTAGAGGTGTCCCAAAGATAGGCAAGATACCCCTGCTGATGCAATAATGGATTTCCCATCGCTCACAGTGTGCCTGGAGCCTGGCTTTCTGAGAGAATGAGCAGGGCTGGCAGAATCTAGATGGAGTGAGATTTGGCCAATAAATTGGAAGACATGGCAGCCCGGCAGAGGCGTGTACCTGTTTGCCCGTGAGTGTGGGTAGCACAGGTGTTTGTGAGGGAGGAAGGCATAGTACAGTGCTGTTCTCATATCCACTGTGTTTCAGGTTTTTAAATGTGTCAACTAGGTATCTGTCCGTGACTATGTATGTATCTAAATTTCATTTTCTTCCAGATCTGCAAGAGATGAATACAATTGTACATTGTTGGTAGTCGTAGGGCGTTTGTTTAAAGGGTAGACTGCTTTTAGTGTAGATTCTAGATTAAAAAAAAAAAAAATACGAGATTGTATTTAAAAGGTACAAGACGGGACCAAAAAAAAAAAAAAAATATTTCCCTGAGCTATACCTAGTTCTTCCAGCAGAGGGTGCTCGAACATAACTTCAGCACAATGACGGTCCACCTATCTTTGCTGAATACTAGAGAAGTAAATTCAGCCTTGTCAGGTTCCTAAAGCCAGTCTTGAAAAATATAAGACATAGGAGGTCACTGAACTAAAGTTTTTTTTTTCTAATTTATCTGTCTCTTTTACATGAGTGCTAGGGATCAACTCAGATTCTCACTTTGTCCACCAAACCTTCTCCCACTTTCCTGACACACAGTCTTTTTGAGACTGGATCTCATTTACCCAAGGCTAGTCCAGAACTTGCTATGTGGCAGAGGATGGTCTCGAGCTTTGAATTCACCTCCCACGTGCTGGGGTTACTGCATGTCCCACCATGCCTGGGTTATGTGGTACTGGAGGACAAATCCAGGGCTTTGGGATACGCTAGTTAAGCACTCCACCGACAGAGCCCTAGCCCATTCCCAGGGGTCTTAAGGAAATTACCCAGCCACCCATACTTCAGAGCTTTGGAACTGCAACATTACTGTGCTTCTGGGAGGAGACCCAGAGGCACCTGGAGGATCACACTCAAAACTACCACTAATGAGCTAATCAGAAACGGTAGAGCTGAGCCTGGTGGCGCTGGGGGTGGGTGGGGTGGGGGAGGGGTCGGGCAAGCTGGTTCCGAGGGTGAGAGCGAGAGCTGGCCCTGACACTTGTTTGCTGTGTGGTGGCATGCTCAAGGAAAGGTTGACCCCACCCCACCCCCTAGCCCCTCACCACCTAGGACAGGCAGGAGAGCTCCTCCCTTTAACCCCCCCAGCCCCCCCCCCCCGTCATTATTAGGGGAAAACCAGCCTTGCACCTCTCCTGGGTAGCCAGTAAAGCTGGCCCTGGTACAGGGGTTTGCTGGTGAGTCAATCCAAAGGCCATGAGAACCAGAGAGCTGGTAGGCTGAAGCTCAGACACCTCTCAGGCTCAGATCCAGTGCTTTTGAGTTAGCCCACCTCATGACTATCCTATCAGTGAACTGCTGGAGTACGTGAAGAAGTCAGTCTTGCAGATCCGAAACTACTGGATCTCCGTGACACACGGGACGGCAACAGCCTATCTGAGAGGAGTCTCCGTGAGGTTCCGGTATTGAGCACTCACAAGCAAAGAAGTGTGGACAAGCGGTTACACTGTGGTACACTACAGCTTCCACAACGAGGATTTTTTTTCTCTGTTGGGGGAGAGTGGAGGTTGGAGGGTGGGTATAAAGGGACGGGGGGGGGTGAGTGGGATTGGGGTGCATGATGTGAAATTCACAAAGAACCAATTAAAAAAAAAAGTGCTGAAATTTTTAAAGTGTCACCAGAGGCAGAAGAGCAAACTTAGCTTTGAGGTCATCTTAGTATCTTCAAAATGAGCGCCCGTGGGCTACACTCAACTAACTCCACGTTGCTGCCCGGCCGTGAGCGCTGGTGACACGGGTGGTGAGTATCTCTTGGTTTGGGCTTCTGAATCGGCTGCTGTGTACAACTGATGGGCTGGAGTAGGTGCTAGATTATTTCCCAGTTTAGGCGGGGCTCTAGTTCAGCGCTTCTCAACCTGTGGGTCCCGACCCCTTGGCTGTCTAATGTGACCCACGGGGATCCCATATCAGATGGCCTGCATAGCAAATGTTTTCATTACAATTCCTAATAGTAGCAGCAAGAAAGGTTTTATGGTGGTGGGGGAGGGGGCGGGGATTCACCACAACTTGAGGATCTGTAGTAAAGGAAATGCAGCTTGGGAAAGTCGGGACTTACTGCTCTAATTCATGTACAAGCTCTTTGAACATACTGCCTTCAAGTGTGTGAGGAAGCAAAAGGAACACTGGGAGTAGCGCAAAGGACCAATAACCCTGGAGATGAGCTTCTGATGCAGACGGGGGCCAAGAAGGAACGAAAATGTCTGTTCAGCAGACACTTCTTGCTTAGTGTTGTGAGTCCAGGGTAGCGAGTGTCTGTGACGAAGAGGTGAAAGTCAGCAGCGCTTCCTCCCAGGTCTGGAAGAGAATATGATCTCTACCACCATAGCAGACGGAGAGGACTCTCAGATGGTCTGCCGCCTAGCCCAGGCTACGGCCTCCTGCTGTGCACGTCCTGTCCACCCGGAGCAACTATAATCACTGTAATCAGAGAGGCTCCCGACTGGTCATCGTGGGAACCCAGACTCTCCTGCCAAGACAGAACTGGCAAATGCCTGACCAGCACAAAGCTGAAAGCTGTGTTGTATCAGCATGCTAGGGACACAGACAGCAACAACAGGAGTCAAAGGGACCATGGCTACTACCAATTCAAAGAAAATCCTGGGGTTTAAATACAAACATTGCCAAAGAGAACTGGCAGTTTTCGTGAATGGGCAATGCGCTGGGGTCCTCAAAGGAATGACAGCCAGGGTAGAGTAAGGACTGGACTCCCATCTGCCTACACAGCAGTGTCATTGGGTTGCAGTGAGTGTGTGGAGCTTTTCCACAGAAGCTCGGGGAGGACCAGAAGCCCCGGTGGGTGAGCTGCTTCAGCAGGTAATCCTCGTGACCTCAGCTTTGTTGGCTTCTCCCCCTCCTCACCTTGTCTAAGCGGAAGAGCCTGCTGTCTGTGGTAACCGGTAACCTCATCAGAGACACCTTCTCTCAGCTCCAATCTCCTCCATAGAATCCCTCAAGCCCTCCTAGTTCCTACTTTTTTTCTGAATGAGCGGTCTCTGTCTGTCTTCAGTCTCTGGGTGGTGAGTGGGAGAGAGACAGACCTCACCTGGTTCACTCTCGGACTTTCCCCCCAGCACCCACCTAGTTCCATTGACCTGCTGATCAATGCATGTCTGTTGGCTCAGCTTTGGCTCGGTGGCTGTTTTAGGATAGCATCCTGTTTCCTAAATACACACAAAATAGCGAAAATACCGTAGTAGCGTATTCATTTTCAGGCTGGGCTCTCTCAGGTGCTGAGGCTGCGGGTTAAGGACGTGGACTTTGGAACCCGGATGACGTGGTCTCCCATCTCTGCTCGGTTTCTTATTAACGTTCCCAGGAAAACCACGTCCCCTCTTTAACCCTTGGCTTTCTGTCTGTAAGATGAGACTGACAATCAGCTCAGTGGGTTGTGCTCAGGACTGACTGAGTGAGACAGGAGAAGGCAAGGTAGCACTCTCAGTAAGCAGGAAGCCATGGGTTCAAATCCTCAGCTTGGAAGTAAAAATAGGCAAGACGAGATAGTATGCAGAGTACTTCCAAAAATGCCTGACTTGTCCAAATACCTTAAAACAGCCATTACTATAACATAATTACATTCATAAGACTGATACCTAAAGTACAATAATACTTAAATTTGAAAGGCATATTGTATAAAAATTATCGGATTGGGGAGAAAGGGACAGAAACTATATATCAAAAGAAGATGAAAAGACATACCAGTCCATTGCAGTGTACAGGATTTTATTAGATCCTGATTCAAACTAATTAAGCATCAACAGATGGCATAAGGAATTATGGCCAACTTACTATGTGTGAATCATGTAGAGATCACTGGTTTTTAAGAGATTTTGGGATCTGAGGATGAACACTTGCCTATCATCCAGAAGACCCCAGGTTCCATCCCCACTAAATAATCAATTGATCAATTGATTAATTAAAACACCCTGAGGGCTAGAGAGACAGACCAGTGGCTAAGAGCACTTGTTGCTCTAGCATAGGCCCAAAACTCAGTCCCAGCACCCACCCCAGGCGGCTCACAACACCTGCAACTCCATTTCCAGGGGGGTTGACCCCTTCTTCTGTTCTCCATGGGCGCTTGCACATATGTACCCTTAAGCAGGCATGCACAGGCGAGCACATGTGTGAGCACACTCGGATGTCAAGCTCATGTGGCAAGGGCACTTCCCCCTACACAGATTCTATATGAACCCTGACCATGTGTTTCCTCAAAGAGTCATCAAGTATGGACAAGGTTTGGTTGCTGCTATGTTCGCAGATTAGAATTTTTAACGTGGGATTTACTCTAAGCTAAGATAGGGCAAAGAAGGAGAAATCATGAGGTGTTTTCGTGAATCAACACTGGCCATCAAGTTGAAATTTAGTCCCTTTGTGTTCCTACAATAAAACACGACAGGAGTGGCTTATGAACAACAGAAATATCTGCCTAAATTCTGGCTGCTAAGAAGTCTTAAACTTGAAGTACTAGTGAATGGTATGTCATGGGAACCCCCTTTCCAACCCATAGACCACATTACTTTTCCTCATTTAAAAATGTATTTATTATTACTGTATTATGCAGTATGTGTATATAGTGTGTATAGATAGTGTGTATATGTAGAGTGTGTGTTGTGTGTGAATAGTGTATATTTATATGTGCAGTGCGTGTATAGTATGTGTTGTATGTAAATAGTATGTATATAAATAGTATAATGTAATACTATATATAATATTATAATATATATTACATAATATACTATATATTGTATAATATTGTATATATCATATATGCTATATATAATATATATAGTTATATAATTATATAGTATTATATAATATATATAATATATAATATATAGTAATATATAATATATAGTATAATGTAATGCTATATATATTATACTATATATAAATAGTATAATATAAATGTATATGTATATACATATATCATGTGTGTGTGTGTGTGTGTGTGTCTGTCTGTCTGTCTGTCTGTCCATGCACCATGGTACATGTGGGAATGTAAGAAAACAACCTTTGGGAGTCAGCTCTCTCCTTCCCACTTGGGTCCTAGGGATTGGACTCGGGTTGTGCTGTATGCACAGCAAGCCGTTTTCTCCAAGGAATCACCTCACCGGCCCACTAGGCCACATCGATTTGCCGTATCTTCTCAGGCAGAAGGATCAGGGCCATCTCTGGGCTCTGTTTTATACAAATCCCGATCTCAAATGTGTCTCGCAGTTCTTGTGGTGGTTTCTCTTCACTGTCAGCTAGGTTGGCTTGGGAATCACTTAGGAGATACGCTCTGGACATGTATGTACAGGTGTGTCCAGGAAATTTCCAAGCAGGGAGACCCATCCTGAACGTACACGGGCCCGTGCCTGGACCCACGGTCCAGGTCTGGGTAAAGAGGGAAAGGAGGAAGCCAGGACCCACCTCCCTGCTTCCTGGCACAGGAAGCTGTGCCAGCAGGAGCATGTGATCAGCTGTCACACGCTCCTGCTGCCACAGCTACGGCCTCTCTCCCCACCATGCTGCCTCCGCCCTTCAGCTTGTTGGCCAAAATAAAGCCAGCTGTCCCCATGAAGCTATCATTGAGTATGCTGTCCCCTCAGAGTGGAGACTAACAGAGCTCATCTTAGCACCCACAGCTCCCAAAGGGCCCACTTAATCCCATCACCTTGTGGATTAACATCAACACACGGGCTTAGGAGGGGCACACCACCAATCCGATTTATTTAATGTGGGTGGGTTACCTTTGGGAAGCAAATGAAAAGTAAGTGCTTTAAGGGACAGGAGATTTTTCTTTCACCCATATGTGGGGGGTAGGGGAGACAGAGAGACTGAGACAGAGAGAGAAGAGGAAAGAGGAGAACAGAGAGCAGGGGAAAGAGGGAGGGAGGGAGGGAGGGAGGGAGGGAGAGAGAGAGAGAGAGAGAGAGAGAGAGAGAGAGAGAGAGAGAGAGGCTGGACAATGGACAATGGAGCCAGTCCATCCCCTGGAAAGCCATTAGAACTAGGGTGAGGTGCTTCAGGTGAAAAGTCTTTGTTTAGCTCTGTAACCCATTTTTAAATAGGGTTATTTGGTTTTCTGGGGTCTAACTTCTTGAGTTCTTTGTATATATTGGATATTAGCCTTCTGTCGGATGTGGGGTTGGTGAAGATCTTTTCTCAATTTGTTGGTTGCCTTTTTGTTGGATTGACAGTGTCCTTTGCCTTACAGAAACTTTGTAATTTTATGAGGTCCCATGTGTCAATTCTTGATCTTAGAGCATAAGCTATTGGTGTTCTGTTCAGGAACATTCCCCCTGTGCCCATGTCCTCAAGGGTCTCCCCAGTTTCTTTTATATTAGTTTCAGTGTGTCTGATTTTATGTGGAGGTCCTTGATCCACTTGGAGTTGAGCTTAGTACAAGGAGATAAGAATGGATCAATTCATATTCTTCTGCATGTTGACCTCCAGTTGAGCCAACACCATTTGTTGAAAAGGCTATCTTTTTTCCAGTGGATGGTTGTAGCTCCTTTGTCAAACATCAGGTGACCATAGGTGTGTGGGTTCATTTCTGGGTCTTCAATCTTATTCCATTGATCTACCTGCCTGTCACTGTACCAATACCATGCCGTTTTTATCACTATTGCTCTGTAGTATTGATTGAGGTCCGGGATACTGATTCCCCTGGAAGTTCTTTTACTGTTGAGAATAGTTTTAGCTATCCTGGGTTTTTTGTTATTCCAGATGAATTTGAGAATTGGTCTTTCTAACTCTATGAAGAACTGAGTTGAGATTTTGATGGGGATTGTATTGAATCTGTATATTGCTTTTGGCAAGATGGCCATTTTTACTATATTAATCCTGCCAATCCACTAGCATGGGAGATTTTTCCATTTTCTGAGGTCTTCTTTGATTTCCTTCTTCAGAGACCTGAAGTTCTTGTCATACAGATCTTTCACTTGTTTTGTTAGAGTCACACCAAGATACTTTATATTGTTTGTGGCTATTGTGAAGGGTGTCATTTCCCTAATTTCTTTCTCAGCCTGTTTATCCTTTGAGTATAGGAAGGCTACTGATTTGCTTGAGTTGATTTTATAACCAGCCACTTTGCTGAAGTTGTTTATCAACTGTAGGAATTCTCTGGTGGAGTTTTTTGGGTCACTTAAGTATACTATCATATCATCTGCGAATAGTGATAGTTTGACTTCTTCCTTTCCAATTTGTATCACTTTTACCTTCTTATGTTGTCGAATTGCTCTAGCTAGAACTTCAAGTACTATGTTGAAAAGATATGGAGAGAGGGGGCAGCCTTGTCTAGTCCCTGATTTTAGTGGGATTGCTTCAAGTTTCTCTCCATTTAGTTTGATGTTGGCTACCGGTTTGCTGTATATTGCTCTTACTATGTTTAGGTATGGGCCTTGAATTCCTCTTCTTTCCAAGACTTTTAGCATGAAAGGATGCTGAATTTTGTCAAATGGCTGAGAAGCACCTTAAGAAATGTTCAGCATCATTAGTCATTAGGGAAATGGAAATCAAAACAACCCTGACATTTCACCTCACACAGTCAGAATGGCTAAGATTAAAAACTCAGGAGACAGCAGGTGTTGACGAGGATGTGGAGAAAGAGGAACATTCCTCCACTGCTGGTGGGAATGCAAGTTGGTACAAACACTCTGGAAATCAGTCTGACGGTTCCTCAGAAAACTGAGCATGACAATTCCAAAGGACCCTGCTATACCACTCCTGGGCATATAACCCAGAGGATTCCCCGGCATGCAATAAGGACACATGCTCCACTATGTTCATAGCAGCCTTATTTATAATATCCAGAAGCTGGAAAGAACCCAGATGTCCCTCAATGGAGGAATGGATACAGAAAATGTGGTATATTTACACAATGGAATACTACTCAGCAATTAAAAACAATGAATTCATGAAATTCTTAGGCAAATGGTTGGATCTGGAAAATATCCTAAGTGCGGAAACCCAATCACAAAAGAACACACATGGAATGCAGTCACTGATAAGTGGATGTTAGCTCAGAAGCTCTGAATACCCAAGACACAATTCACATATCAAATCATTCCCAAGAAGAAGGAAGGAGAGGGCCCTGGTCCTGGAAAGGCTTGATGCAGCATTGTAGGGGATTGCCAGGACAGAGAAGTGGGAGGGGGTTGATTGGAGAATGGGCGGAGGGAAGAGGGCTTATGGGACTTATGGGGAGGGGGGAACCGGGAAAGGAAAAATCATTTGGAATGTAAACAAAGAATATAGGGAAAAACAAACAAACAAACAAACAAAAGAACTAGGGCGAGGGAGCTGGCTGGAACATTCTGCTTTCCTGGGAGCATGTGGGGACAATGTCAGCCGAGGAGCAGTGAGGTCGGATCAAGGCTTTGCTCCCCGCTTCCACTTCCCCTAGGGCAGTGCTCCAGGGCAAACACACCTGGTGCTTTGAAGCCAAGACTCTCAGACTTGGGGACCAAAGTCATGATGGATAGTGCTGAATATTGTTCCGTAGCAAGAGACCAAATGTTTAGATCTCTTTAACAGGGACGGGCTGAAGCGGGACTTTTCCTCTCTTTGTGTGTATGTGTTTGTGCCGGGGTGCATGTGAGCACGGAAGGTAGACGTCAATTTCAGTGCTGTCTACTTTGTTCTTAAAAAGCGAAGTCTCTGTGGACCTGGTGCTCACCAATTAGGTTCAAAGGGCTCGCCAGGGAGCTCTGGGGACCCTACTGTCTCCACCCCTCCAGTGCTGGAATTACAGGCACACACACCCCGTGTAATTCTGGGAGCTTTTCTATGCCATCCCCTTGATCCCAAATAGATGACACCGAGAGCCTGTAGTTATTAACAAGCTGCAAGCACTAAGCAGGGCAGGCTCTGAGGTATTCTAACCCGGCTCTGCTGGCCTGGCCTTCGTCCCAGCCACGTGGCATTACCGGCCATTTTGGTCTCACTCTGCAATATCGTTTTTTCATCTGTATGCCTCAACCGCACCAGACCCTTAGGTTTTGTCCATATTTAAGAAAGTCACCTTTTTCCTTTGCTAGGCATTCTACCAGTTATAAGTGGTATCACGAGAAAGCATTTCTGGGATTCTACAAATGGCTCTCCGTGAGAGCATATGTGCTCGAGGGCTTCCTTAGGTTGTGCTGGGATTTGGATCTTGAATGTCCCTCAAAGGTTCCCGTATTAGGGACTTTATCTTCAGCCTGGCGCTCTGGGGAAGGAGGCGGGGTCTTTAAAAGGTGGAGCCTAACAGGAGGTTTTAGGTCATTGGAGGCGGAGCCTGATCTCACTTCCTGGCTGGAGGTGATGGCTGTGCTCCATCATGCTCAGACTGCTCTCCCCACAAACCCAGAAGCAGCAGAGCCAACCCACCATGGACTGAGCCTGGATGGTTTTTGTGTTGTTGTTGTTGTTGTTGTTGTTGTTGTTGTTGTTGTTTTGCACAGCAACAGAAATCTGATTAGCAAGGCGTGGTAATGGGTAATTTGCTCTTTAAACCACCTTTGAGAAGAAGCCAGGGGAAGTAAATAAAAACACTGAAGATTCCTCGACAGCCGCAGTAATTAACATATCGTCTCACCCACTGTTGCTCCCTCCTGTGTCTGACTGGCGGGCTGCCCATTCCATCACACAAGAAAGTCTCAGCTTGTTGAGCCCAGAGCCATCTGTGAGCATCTTTCCTCCGGGAAGGCTCACAGCCAAAGGTGGTGATTCAGTTTCAGCCAAGGCTACAATATTCATTCCCGTTTGCCACAGTGTGGCAATTACTTAAAATGTTTGGGGGGGGGGAGCAAGTATTTTTTAATTCAATAAAAATGCCTATAGATTCTGAATATCTAAAGTCTTGTTCGGAGTATCCATAGCAAAGATAGTTGATGAAATTCTGTTCATCAGATGCACGTTGAAAAATTACTACTGTTAGTTTACACATTTGACTTCTAGATATGGAATAACGACAAATTAATGTTAAACAGTGAAACTAATCCCATATAGTTTTAAACTTTTCAGTCTGCATTAGTAACTTTTTTTTTCATAGTTATGATGGACATGCCTGGCCAAAGAACTTTATTTTAGCTCTTGGCTTTAGAGTGATCAGTTCTGTTATCTGGAGAGTTGCCACTGTAAGATCTGAAAGAAAAAAACGGGGGTACTCCAGCACCCCATGCCTCGGAAACCGGCACCCTGAAACACTCACGAGAGACAGACCTGATGCAATTTGTAAGAGGATTTTAATTTCCAGAGCTCTGGGGGGTCACAGCCTCCCCACACAGGGTAAAAGATGTGAGCCCACCTGGGCTGGCTTGTATAGGCTTTTTATGGGCTTATAACAGAACCCGCCTACCACAAGCTTCTAAGCCAATCAGTTCAAACAATCCGAACCCACGCTCTCTGAGAACCTACCAGCCTCTCACAGAGGCCGGAAGAACTAGTTAAGTCATTTCTGCTTACATGGCCACCGCGCACAGGGAGGTGCCCACCCTCCCCCACTGGCGTTGGGGACCCAAGTGCCCCCCAGGCTGGAGTCCTGCAGCTCCCCGCGGTGACTCCGCCAGCCCCCAGCCGTGCCCATCCCTGCCACAGCCACTCCGCCGAGGGAGACGGGAAAAGGCACCAGGGACACTCCCAGAGGTTCGTGGTCGGACTCTGCTCCTTTGGGGTCACCCTAGACTCAGACACGGGGGATTCCTAGCTTACAACCTTATCCTTTCACCATGGAGGTCACGAAACAGAGTGGGAATGCCTGTGTTCTGCCTTTGGACTCCTTCCCCCTCTTCTCTCTTGGACTCAGCCCATGGGATGTTACCTTCTTTTTTTTTTTTTCTTTTTTTTTTTTTTTTTTTTTTTTGGTTTTTTTTTTCGAGACAGGGTTTCTCTGTAGTCCTGGCTGTCCTGGAACTCACTCCGTAGACCAGGCTGGCCTCGAACTCAGAAATCCACCTGCCTCTGCCTCCCAAGGGCTGGGATTACAGGCATGGGCCACCATGCCCGGCAGGGTGTTACCTTCTTAGGAAACGATCTTATAAATGGCCAGAGATGTGCCTCACCGGTCTCCTAAATGACCCTAAATCCAGCCACGCTGAGCATAGAAATGAACCACCAAACACTCTTACCCACTGGCATATCACTGTAGGGGAACTCTGCTCTAGACCAAGGGGCAATTGTCTGAAAGATATCTTATAACACATTTGATATTTTAACTGATTTTTCTTTTTTCGGTGCGATAAGATCCGGGAGTTTCGGCAGGGATCCACAGGACCATACTTCTGCTCTTCAGGGAACCAGCTAAGGTCACTGCCACGACTGAATTTACCAGGCTCATGGGCTGGAATGGAAAGTCTAAGAAGGTCTTGCTCAAATGTCTCCCATCCGTTCTCCCTTTGCACTGGCTTTTCTCTTCCCACACTACGTTTCATAATTCATGTTTTCCTGAGCTCAAGTTGTCTGACTTCCTCAAGCAAAAGCAGACGCTGCCTGAACCCTGAAGCCCAGACACAGCACTGGCGAGTGTATGGGGGTCTCTGCCTTGTTTATCGGTCATATCTAACCACATGGTCGGACCAGGCTTAAGAAGAAGGGAAGTAGATTCTACTTCCTGGTGTGCTCAAAGAAGAAAGGAAAATGCTATCATGCATCTTTAGAGACTAATCTGCCTCAAGTAATACATTCAAAATCTCACACACATATGGGACAAATGAGTTACAGAATTCACTACTGGACAATTTGTACTAAAAGAAATTGTCAAGGAAATTTTACTCACAGGGAAAAATGGGGGTAGGTGGGAAGTTGGATCTTCACAAATAAATAAAGCTAACTAGTTAATCTGTAAGTATAAAAAAAGAAAGAAACACTTTCATCTAGCAGTTCTAAATGTTCCAATCGTTCATTGATTATCTAAGGCAAAAGTAAGGTCAATGGCTTATAGGATGGAAGAATATGTAACAGTAAAATACACACCAATAAGAACAGTGAAAACAAAACCGTATACTTCCCAGCAGTGGGAGTATGCTGTTACAGAGGGGTTTTGTGTGCTTCTTGAATTGGCTGATTGATTTGTTTTGAAACAGAGTCTCGTGTGGTCCAGGCTGGCTTTGAACTCTTTTCCCTCTGGCTTCTACCTCCAGAGCGCTGGCATGTGTGGCGTGCATCACCATGGCCAGCTAGTCGCTTGGTGGTTGGAGGCATGGTTTCCCACTCAGTCCAAATTGTTCTCTCCTTCACAATTGTCCTGCCTCACTCTCCCAAGTAAGTGCCAGGATATCAGGCCACTCCCTCACAACTGGCTTTTAGAGTTCTTTACTAATTGAGAAGTAGTTTGATATTATTTGAAGATCGATCGTGATTAATAACAGGTTAGGGCACTACAAGTAGGTAGAAGACCTAACACTGTAAACAAGGTGATTTAACTTAAAGTGGATAAAATAAATACATAACTCAATGGGGAAATATGTGTTCTTTTTACATAGACATAGATCACTCACCATGAGAGATCTTAAAGGTGTGTATATGCCAAGGTGTGTGTGCGTGTGTGTGTGTGTGTGTGTGTGTGTGTGTGTGTGTGTGTATGTAGGTCAGAGAGCAAACTTGGGCGTTGGCACTTGCTTTCTCCCTAGTTTTGGATAAGGTCTGAGTTTCAATACTCATACTTCAGGCTAACTGGCCTGAGAGCTTACTGGGGCTCTCCTCTCTTCTCAGCCCATCCCTCCACGAGAGTGCTTAAATTATAGCTGCTCACTACTGTGTCTTGGCTCTACATGGGTTCTGGCATCCGAACCTGGATCCCCACGCTTGTGCAGCAAGCATTCACCCACTGAGCCATCTCTCCAGCCTTCTCTTCCACTTCTTTAGAGACTTTACACACACACACACACACACACACACACACACACACACTGGGGTGTCTTGAACTTGTTATGTAGGCAAGGCTAGCCTTGAATTCCTGGTCTTGCCTCCTCTGTCTCTCATGGGCTGAGATTATTAGCATGCACCACCACACCTGGCTGTTTTTTCATGTTTAAACTTTTAATTTGAAAAATACAGCTGTATACCAGACTGGTGGCTCCTACCTGTAAGCCTGATTTGGAAGGCTGAGGTAGGAAGATTGCTACAAGTTTGAGGCCAAGCTGGCCTACACATGAAGTGCCAGGTCATCTCTCACTGCATAGCAAGACTGTCTCAACACAAAGCAAAGCACAAGCAAAACAAACAAACAAACAAATAAAAAACATAGGTAATTTTCTTAAAAACAAAAAAACAAAAACGTTGGCTTTTTACTTGAATAAAAGTTGTTGTCTTGTTCCTTGAAGGATGTAAATTAGTGTCTGTTTGTAAGAAAAAAAAAAAAAGAATCCAGAATATGGCTGGACAGTTGCATTTGTGAGTATGTTGTATCTTGTGAGAAATGTTGTAAGAAGGCATGTCTGGTGCTTAAGGCGGGAGATAAAATTGTGTACCACATCAGGTGTTTACCTAGCAAAGTCCAAAACTGTGCAATGTTTGCTAGGGAGACAGGTGGTGGGAGGAGGATTGGGGGAACTGGGTGAGTTCAAAGTTGCATAATAAGTGACAGCTTTCTAAACGCTGGGCTGGTAAAGACTTCTGTGAATCAAAGGTCAAGATTTACTGACTTTGGTTTCTTAGGACCTGTTGCCTTTGAAGCTGCAAGCATCAATCTAAAAGAAGTCATTGAGCTCAAATTCAACTGGAAAAGTCACCTGGCTTCACCCAGTTTTACATCAGGGAAGATGATTGAGACAGATCCCAGTGATGTGTGTGTCCATTGAAGGACAGGAAACAGAATCTATGACTTGGCTCCCCCCCTTGCTAGCTAACTGTAATGTGTGACCTTCCTAGAAATGAGTCCCCAGCTCAGGGAACGAAGGACAGATCCCCTAGGCACCAGGTGGCACTGTGGTTTCCTCACTGCTGGCCCTACATTTGAGAAAGTGCTAAACCCTCGAACACACAAACTTCAAATGTGCTAAATGACCGCAGCAATTATTTTTGCAGTTTTAGTTGCTGCAGGCCGTAGCTCCTCGTGGGAGTTTCGGTTGCAGGCGAAACCACAATTTCTGGATCAGGAGGGTATGAATCGGCAGCGAGAATTGAAGACACATACGCAGGATACTTTACATTGTGAAAAAAAAATCTGTATTTTCTCTAGTAAGGAGCCCTGTTTTTGAGCCCCCTACTCGAGCGTCAGGTTTTGACAATTACATACTAAAAAATAAAAATAAAAAAATAAAAAAAAATGTGGCACGCTAAGCAAGCATAACTAGCATCCTTAGGTTATGAACTAAAAATCTTGAGCCATACCTGCCTAAGCTAGGGAATCCTTTTTCTAGTAGGGAACTGTTTCTTTTCAAGGCCCCGGTTTTGACATTTACATGTAGTAAAAGATGCAGCTAGTCAAGCAAGGACAATTTACATAGCCGTACAGCACACAGGAATGTGGAATCGGCCAGATAAAGTGTATCCTGTGAAACAAGCTTAGAAACTCAAACATGGGCAATGGCATTTTTAGACTAAATGAGTCTTTATGAGTAAGCTCTATCTAACATCTAGTTTTTGTCTGTAAAAACTTAAAAAGCTCCTATATCTTGTAATGTCAAACAAGCCAAATCCTGTAGGTCTTCCCTTAGGTTACACATAGCCTCGTCAATATTTCATGAGCTGAAGTTTGAACACCTGGGTAAGCCAGGGTTGTTATTGTGGCTATCTGGATGGCTGGCGATTCTGCAGACAAAAGACAAAAGCGGCAGCCTCTACAGAGGGGTCTCTGAGCTAGTGCTAGTTCACATGTAGATATTCTAGCCTGAGCCCATAGTCTCAGACTAGATTTGAACTTGAGTATTTTGCAAAGGCTTAAAATTTCTACTTGCAGTAATAATTTTTCCATGGGATTCTAGTCTCGAACTGAATATGGCTGAAGCAAATCGTCACAGTTCTTAAAAAAAAAAAAAAAAAAGTCATTGGCCAGTGATAATACTTCAGAGAGTGAGTTATAAATTATTTTCTCGAATCTACATGGTCTTGGCTACCAGGAATAAAAGAAGTTAGGAAGGTGCCAAATGGAAAATTATGGCTTCTATGTTGTGGGAACTCTGAGAGTTCTAAGAAGCATTTTTTCCTCCTCGGTTCTGCAGAATAATATCTTACAGAAGCTATTAGGGCTATTGCAGCATTTGGTTTTGTGTGACTTAACTGTTTTTCCCCCCATGTCTCATGTCTTATCTCTGTGATAACTGGAGCCGTGCGCCCATTTCTCTTCCTGCAAATGTGTCTGCTCTGTGTCATGCAGACCTTCAAGGAGTACTAGGCGCATTTGTTTAAGATCAATTGTGTAAACCGCTTCATTAAGCTAGCGTTTATTTTGGAACTATGGTTCTATTAACAAATAAAATCAGTTATACTTTTGGAAGATTTCTGAGCCCAATTTTTAGACTGCCACAGGAACCTTGGGTGACATGGGAACAAAAGGAAATGAAAAAAATCATCAGTCTATCTCCAATACGAACTGAATGTCTAAGACAGTTGGAAGTTTACATTTTCAGGCAAACACTAAACTAACCCATTTCTAAGTTTTCCTTTAGCAGAACTAGTTTCAAGTGGATACTAGGCTGTGTTTCGTCCCAGGAATTCTATCATCTGCCCACGTTAGAGAGGCAGCCCAACAGGATTTTATTAGAAACTAAAATGAATAAAACCATCTTCGTGACTCACCGCCCCCTCCCATGCATGCCGATTCCTGCTCTTTGTCAATCACGGTAGAATCTTTTGGCCCCCTCCTCCGCCCTCACTTAAGCTTCCTTTGAGAGAGTCACTCTGTTTTCAGACCGGATAGAAAAGAAGCAAAAACACGTTGAGCAACAGCAGCTGACGTGGCGGTGTTGATACGGGCAGGCGTTTCCAAAGACTGTTTATTCTTTCTCCTTTTTCCTTTGGAGACAAGAGTCTTGCTGTGCAATCACCAGCTGGCCCCACACCTCTCAAATGGTGGGATAATAGGCATGTGTCACCATCCCAAACTAGGGGAAATACTCTTTATCCGTGACCTGTCTTCATGGCTCGGTTATAGACTTGCTATATATATACATTGTTCGCACTGTTAGTGAATCTGCTTTCCATCTTATCTTGCTTTCCTACATTCACTGTATTCCCCAAGTCATTGAAGAGTAGATGACAGGGTGTTTTTTTTTTCCAGTATGAAAAAGAAGTGTAGGGCTATAGGATACGTCAAATGTAGCACTAATGAATCACTGGGTGTAAGCGTTTGCTGTTACTTTAACATCATGAGAAGAGTGACAATCAGTTTTTTTGTTTGTTTGGTTTTGTGTTGTTTATGTTTCCCCTTATATTTTGGGGAAAACACTGCCTCATTAAGTATTCCTGTTGAAAACACTCTAACCTGAATCTAATCAAACTTTAGTTATAGACAGCTGTCCCCGACCTGCGGGTCCAGTTATTCCAGGGTCCCCGGAGAGGTGCTACCTAAGGGTCATGGGGGGGGAGAGAAAGAACGAGACTCTGCGTTCAACAGGCTTTAGTCAGAGTCCATCTAAGATTTGGAAAGCAATGGCTTATAAGCAGTAAGACGGGGAAGGGAAACAAAGGCAGTAAATCTTGAAACATCCAAATGAGATGTCTTGGGATGAGCGATAAGGACACTTTGAAGGCCAGTTTGTCAATTAACTGGTTCCTGTAAGGAGATCTGTTATCTAAAGAATCAGCCAGTTTATTGCTTCAGCCAGTTCCTGGTACAGCAGATGAAGGAAGGTGAAATAGGAGCACTTGTAAGATGCTTGCACTCCAGTCTCCTAATTAAGGCATTCAGGCGGTGAGAACGGAGGTGACTGGTGAGACTCATCTTAGGAGATGAAAACAGGATGGTGCCAGACCAGATGGCTCAGGGCTTGGTGGAGATTATCCAGGAATGCCCCTTATCAGTTGTAGCTGGTCAGTTCCTGGAGTCTTCTGTGCCATCAATACGTGGGAAAGGCTTTTGTTTAACAATCTCACAACCCTGCAACAGCCATCTCAGGGCTGAGTGTTTGTGGCCATGTAGCTTAGAATGGCTCCTTACATCTCACCCTTCTCTGTATAATAGAGAGCAGAGGTCAGACAACCATTGAGGCACCAGAATAATGGGGCAGTCGCCTGTCTTAGGAATCGACCCGGTCATCCACCATCCCGTTCCCGTCTCTGGATATCTCTGCCAACCTCCAGAGACTCCTGTCTTAGGTGGGTGTGGCCCTGGGAAGGTGCCCGTCATTGGCTAACTGCCCAGCAATGTTATTTATCATCATTGGTGCTTTGTGGGGCTCCTTCTGGAGTCCCGGCTGGAATGGCTGTGACAAGAATGCTCTTTGTGCTAGTAAACAGAGCTTTGGTGGGGAGAAACTGGGCAGAGGAAAAGATGACCAACGAGGGGTAGCCTTCTCTGTCTTAGGATCGACCTCTCAAGCCCCAGCCTTACCCGTCATAGGATTACCTTGTCGTCCTCAAGGCTCCGTGTCTTAGGTTGGTCAGGGGCAGGAGGAAGTTGCCCGTCATTAAGATGGCTACCTTGGGTCATCTTACCATTCCTCCTACAAGCCCAGGGACGAAAGAGTAAGGGCCAGATGGCATTACTTTAGGAGATTGTGGAAGTTGAGCCTTTCTCGATGTCTTATAGGCACCTCATCTTGTTCATCGCCCTCCTGCTCCTTGTCAATTATTCCAGTTTCCACGCGATGATAATGTACTGAAACAGAATCCCTAGGCAAAACAGAGTCTATTTGCGATTTAAATAAAGCATGTAAGTCGTTGAAAGGCCCAAGGACAGAAAGAAATTAACAGAAGCATGCCTATAAAGGGTTCTAAAATCAAAGGTAGCAAGGTGGAGAGCCATGGGAATGTGGAAAACCAGTTTTTTATACCAGGACTCTTGTTGTTCTCGCTCTCTCTTTTGCTTTTCTAGGCTATCTCTCACCCTTCTTAGACTGTCCTCCATGAGTCCAATCTTATCTACATAGACACAACATTTCTCTTTTAAGGCTGCACAAAGCCTTCCCTGCTGTAGGAAGAGGAGGTCCAATCCCCTGTATCCCCCGGGTATAGAACTAAAAAGTCTAATTAGATGAAATCAGGAACTGTGTCTCTAGTGTCTCCAGTGTCTTCTTTTGCTGGTGTCTCTGGCACAATGGAGAGTCTGCAGATGATGATTGCTCTGATGTAGGCTTGAAGGAAGTGACAGGTGTGGAAGTCTCTGTCCATGGAGAAGGCCTGGCACAATCAGCTGGTCTGGCATCTACAGGGACCTGTAAATACATAAACAGAGCTTCTCCCGGAAAAACATCCAGTCTAGTTATTAGGTCTTTATTTTGGTAGAGGCACAAAGGATTTAGAAATGGACTTATTCCTTTCCCCTTTTTATATTTAAGTATTAAGGAGATGAACATGATTTTATTTTGTAATTTAGATATCTATATCTTTTAGTGATGAACTCATTCTATAATAGCATGTCCCTGTGAATTACAGGGGGTGTCAATGGAATATGAGAAACTAAGAGTCAAACATCATTTTTAAAAGACTTTTAAGTTTAAAGACATTATCTGATTTTGAGCCCTTGGTATATTTATGATTATAAAATAGTGAAGCAAATATTGTATCATATCTTTGAAAGTTTTCCTAAGTTAGGAAAAGGCATAAATCGTAAGGAGAATTAAGTGTAATGTGTATAGAAATAAAGGCTAACTTTCTAAGAGATAGGACATATATAACATGTGTTTTAAATCACAAGGGCATAGGCTCATCAGGGGTTAATTCTTAAGCTTAGCAGACAGCTCTATAGGGGTGCAGGAGCAGTCTCACTGAGTGCAATGGTCATTTGTAGTTTAAAATCTTGCTAAACTACCTACTTAGGAAAAGCAGCAAGCTTTTGTTAAAAATTAAATTAATACTTACCTTCATTTGTAGGACAAGGAAGCATAGAATGAACTTGGACATGTCCAATAGAGAAAAGGCAATTTTTAAATTGAAGCAAGACTTGTAATTTTGAAAGTTGGGGCTAAAATTGTAAAATAACTGTAAAACAGTCATACGGTTTTTTGTTTGTTTTTTTTAAAGGGCTTGTCCTTAGTATTTAAAAAACAATGGATATTTAATAATATCTATATTAAAAACTCTGTCTCTAGATTTATTTTGTCCCATTTTGAAAGATATCTAAAAAATGTACACAAATCAGAACTGATGGCTCCTAACCTAGGAAGGGTGCTGCTAACTCTGAACAGGATAGCTAGACACTATTAACACCTAATATCAGCCTCTGCTAATGGCAGTAGGCAATAAAAAGCCAGAGCTGATGGCTCCTGGCCTAACTCCGGCACTGATGGTACCTAACCAGGTGCTGATGGCACCTATTATTTGTCTCAACTTAATTTTTTCTAGCCCTCCGTAATCGCACATTCTCTGTCTAGGGGATTGCAGCTAAAATGTTGGTGACAACTTCTTAAATGTCTTAGAAATTTTCTTGCTCTTTTTGAGGGTAAAAGACTGTTGCTGGCTTAGGTGATTAACACCTGTAGCCTAACAGCAGGGGATTAAGCAAAGTGATCTTTGTTCTCTCTGAGGGGGAACTGATTTTTAGCTTGCTAGTCAGAAGCAGGGAGAAAAATAGGACACTTAAAGAAGTGGTTACTGAGTTTATTACTAAGTTGTAATATCTATCATTTGTCTTCTCTACAAGTTTGTAGAAAGTTTAAAACCATAACTAAGTTATAAGTGAAGTTTTGCATAGATAAACCCAGTCAATATTTTATCTTCTGTCCTAACACCTACAGTAAATCTCAGTTTTCCTTTTATGACCTTTGGTTAGTTGTTACAATTTTGTAATAACACAGCAACAACTTTGTAATAAGGTGTTAAAACTTTCTTTGGGGATGAAGAAAGATGAATCCACATTAGTGGTCCCTTCTGCCAAAGGACTGCTCTTTGTGTATGACTTGTAGCAAGAATGTAAGCAGCCAGTATTTAATCATAGTCTATATAATGTATCTATTGTTGGTTAATAGCTTGCTTTACTTTCTGTAAAGCTATTTGTTCCTCATTAGTTAATTGTCTAGAGGAATTAGGATTTGTATTCCCCTCGAGGGTATCGAATAGAGGTATAAGTTTTTCTGTAGTAAGTTTAAAATGAGGTATTAGCCAATTAATATCTTCTAACTTTTGAAAATCACTTAAAGTAAATAAATTATCTTTTTTATTTGAATTTTCTATGCTACAATTCATTTAGAATATAACTGATATTTTAAATATTAGAAATGATATTTCCTTTGACTCTTTTCTGGAGCAACAATTACTCCCCAAAATTTTAAAGCCCATTGTAAGAGCAAGGTCTTATGATAAAACTCCATAAATAGTATACACTGAGAGATTCAAAGTTTTAGCTTCTAGTATTGAAGTCTAGACAGAAAATTTTTTCTCATATAAGGTGAAGCTATTAGCCATTCCTTGAGGCAAAACTTTCTAATGATATTGCTTTACAAACTTTTTATCATCATCAGGATGAAAGGAATAATATAAAAATAATTTTCTAAATCTATAATAACTCTATGAGGTAGGCAGGCCAGATTTTAATGACTTCATAAGTTCCATAGCCTCATTAACCTTTCATAAATCTTAAATTTGAACTTTATTTTGAACAATATCTTGATAGATCTGTTGATAATGCTGCTTTGGCCTAAGAGGAATAGCTGAAGGTGAGGCAAGGACCCAAAAACTTCCCTAGGCAGGGAGTGTCACACAGGACTCTGGCTGCTCTGAGCTTTGCAACTTTAAATGTAGGTATTTCTTTATCTGAGACTATTGCTTGAGGCCAGGCCCAAAGATTACCCCTCTTGCCATGAAGGCAGACTCCAGGGGAACAATTCTATTACCTATCTATGTTTTTAATTTTTGGACAAATTTTCTTGAAATTATTTATGCCCCATACATAAATCATTTTTGATCACCTCAGCACTGTGAAAGCATTGTTTGTAATCTAGACCATTGCAAGGCAGCAGTCACAACCGGACCCTGATTGTATGAGGGTCCAAAATAAATCTGTCCCTGCTTTGGATGGCTGGGTGGCAGTGTGGCAGGCTACATTAGCATTCTTATAAACCAATTGTGTAACAAAAGAAACCCTTGCTTGAGGGTCTTTGTTAAGGACCATATTCTCTCATGGTTGGGGCTAGAATTCTGTTATGAAGCAGGAAGGCACGGGTTCCAGGCGAAATGGCAAAAAAAACACCAGGAGAATCTCCGTGTATTTGGTGTCTGAGTGCAACTTGTTGCAGTCAACATGAGATCTTTAACCATTTGTCATGAGAAAATATAAAATCAGCTAGGTAAGCGTTTCTGTGTAAAAAGCCATAGGTAACATTTGTAAAGGGGACTTCAAAGGACATTAAGCCAGATCTCTCAGACCTTAATGAGATTCAGTGAGTAACCTAATTATCACCTAGCCCTCTCTGAGGGAACCTGAGATCATAGTGTTAAGTTAAAAGTTTTGTAAATCACAATGTCAGAGTCACTCTCATCAGCATAGTCATAAAAGTTTACATTTTGTTGGGAGATCAATGTAAGTATGTAAACTACTAAGCAAAGTGACGCTGCCTAGCAAAAACACAGGGCAGTGCAGTCTCCAACACCTCAAAAAGGCAATGTCTTAAATCCTATCTTTTATAAGTCTCATTTTTAGAATAAGAATTACACAAAATATTATCTCAATTTAGAAGTATCTTTTGAGGCTTGATTTACCCAGACTGTTTTATTAATTCAACCTTGAGTTACCAGTTTTAAGCTCAGTTTCTTACCAATGTTACACCTTTTAAAATCATATCCAATAACTTATAAGCCAATACTCTATAACCAAGAAATGCAAGAAATATTTATACCTTTAAAACCAATCAGAAATAATATGAAGCAGCTACACACATGTTAAAAATTTAACCAAACAAAATTTTCATTAACTGTAATTTCAAGGTCCTTGTTACCTGTTGAAACTGATAAGCACAATCGGAGGTTCCTGTAGAAAGACCAGCCATCAGCTCCCTTACCATAGGAGCCGAGAAGCTGTTGGCCCCTTTAAGATCTATTTGTACTGAGAAGCTCCTGGCAGGGCTTCTCAGCTGTGTTAGACTCTTAAGTATAGGTATCCATCTCCAGAAATCAAATGGGACTTTCTCTCTCTCTCTCTCTCTCTCTCTCTCTCTCTCTCTCTCTCTCTCTCTCTCTCTTTTAATAAAATTAGTTAAAACTAAGTCAAAGGGTGAACCACCAGTAGATAAAGTTTTAACCATTTTTACTTTTGAACATGAAACATGACAGGCAAACAGACCACAGAACGAAAACACAGAACACAGTTTAACACAAAACAGACTTGGACAGACGTTGGCGCGCCAATTGACAGACAATAGACAAAGAGAATTAGGGGGTATTTTAAGGGGAAACCGATTGTTCAATATGTCCTTAAGAGGTTCAAATTTTAATCTTTTAAAGCCAATCTGCTCTGCTGAATCTGATTTCTTTCTCCTAGGCCCTTAGCATTATCACCTGCCTTTGAAGCTCTAAACTCTTTGTTTTTTCTTAGTAGTAGAATTAGGGAAAAGGTCTCAGTCCCCAGGGAAGGAGTTTTCACCCTGAGCACCAGAGGAACTAGTCAGGACAAAAGGGCTAAGCTAACAGGCTTTTTTCACGTCAGTATGTTCAGGTACTGTGCCTGCAGAAGGGACACACACACCAGGAGGAAGAAAAACTGTTTGTTTAACTGCAGTTTATAAAGACACAAGGTCCAGGGAGAGCTTTGAAAATGTCTGCTTAAGGCTCAGGGCCTTTCTAAGGTCTTTTTTTTTTTTTTTTTTTTTTTTTTTTTTTTTAACCTTTGTCCTGGCCAACCTTATTCCAAGTAAGGGGGCCGCTTAAAATTCACCAAGGACACGTTTCATTAACAAAACAAAAATAATTTCATTAAATATCTTTTTCCTTTTTTCTCTCTCTCTTTTTTAACTCTAATTCCCCTCTCCCTGAGTGAATGCTTTATTCTCTAATAAAGCAAGCCTCCTAGTCAGCCTTCCCCATGACAATGGGACAACATCTTACCTGCCTCTCCAACAGTGCACGAGCGATGCAAGTGGGAGGTCCTCAATTCTTTCCGCGGATCCTTTATCCTCCTTGTCCGGTAGCAGAGCTTGTTCCGGAGGCCTGTTCGGGCGCCACTGTCCCCGACCTGCGGGTCCAGTTATTCCAGGGTCCCCGGAGAGGTGCTACCTAAGGGTCATGGGGGGGGGGGAGAGAAAGAACGAGACTCTGCGTTCAACAGGCTTTAGTCAGAGTCCATCTAAGATTTGGAAAGCAATGGCTTATAAGCAGTAAGACGGGGAAGGGAAACAAAGGCAGTAAATCTTGAAACATCCAAATGAGATGTCTTGGGATGAGCGATAAGGACACTTTGAAGGCCAGTTTGTCAATTAACTGGTTCCTGTAAGGAGATCTGTTATCTAAAGAATCAGCCAGTTTATTGCTTCAGCCAGTTCCTGGTACAGCAGATGAAGGAAGGTGAAATAGGAGCACTTGTAAGATGCTTGCACTCCAGTCTCCTAATTAAGGCATTCAGGCGGTGAGAACGGAGGTGACTGGTGAGACTCATCTTAGGAGATGAAAACAGGATGGTGCCAGACCAGATGGCTCAGGGCTTGGTGGAGATTATCCAGGAATGCCCCTTATCAGTTGTAGCTGGTCAGTTCCTGGAGTCTTCTGTGCCATCAATACGTGGGAAAGGCTTTTGTTTAACAATCTCACAACCCTGCAACAGCCATCTCAGGGCTGAGTGTTTGTGGCCATGTAGCTTAGAATGGCTCCTTACAGACAGCAGTGCACAAAAACAAAACAAAACAAAAACCCCACAGAGCTCAGAAGCTCATTTGAGTGGGTTGCTGGCAATGGAATCCCCTCAGCTGGAGAGTCTCCAATCTGTATGAATAAACAGTTTATTCATTTAGAAGAAAATGAAATGGATGAGGAGAAATGAGGTTAAGAGAGGCTTGGGGATGTAAGAGCTGAACACAGCGTTAGAAAGGGGACATACAATAATTGGGAAGTTGTGTATCCCTTGTCTATGTTTAGATGGTAAGATGTGAGGACCAATTGTCAAGATGTCACACGGTATTATGGCTGTGGCTCTGTAAAAATAATAACTTCATCTTTTAGGACCCACTAAAATACTTACAGGTAAGATATTACATCTGGGTTTTGCTTCAAAATCACAGCAGGGAAGTAGATACTCGAGATGCAGATGGAACCAGATTGGTCCCACCTTGCCAGTCCTTGAAAATGGGTGATAGATAAAGCCCTGGGGTTCATTATGACTCTGTCTGAGTGTCCCATCTTGGGATTTTGTCTAGCTTTCATTGTGTTTTGAGATAGGGCCTCATTGTACAGCTTGGGCCCACCTGGAAATATCCTCCTGCCTCTAACTCTGAGTGCGAGATCACGAGAATGTGCCACCAGGCTCGGGTGTTCTGTCTACTTTTTAAAGAGTTCCATAATGAAAGGAAAGGAAGCCACTTGAAGTCACACACTTCCGTGGTTCTTCTGGCCTGCAGTGCTCACAGCCGGAGTGTAGCAGTGACCTGGGCTGACGTTCACAGTCCCCCTCTACCAAGCCATTAAAGAGCACAGGAGCTTATGTTACGGACCTTGGGCCATCCTGTAGTCATCCACTTTGCAATGACTACAGAACTCATCTGGAGCTCCGTCACTGTCATCTTTAAGCTGTGTAGGTAGAGCTGTCCCTTTCACTCCAGCCCAACCCTTGAAGCAACGCTGTGAGACTCTCCTAGAGTCACTGGGACTGAGCATCACAGAAGCAACTGCCAACAAGCAAATGAACGAATGATCTTTGGAAGATAATTTAATCTGCCAAATTGGTAAGGCTTTTCCCCTCCCTGTGTATGTGTGCACATGTGGGTGGGTGTTTTGTAGCCTCCACAATCACTTCTTCACCTTATCTGAAGACAAGGTCGCTCTCTGAACCCAAAGCATGCTCTTTCAGCTACCCTGGCTGACCAGTGAGTTCTCAGTATCATCCTATCTCTAGGTCCACCCCGGAGTGCTAGGGTTAGAGAAACACATGGCCACACTTGGCTTTTACTTGGGTCCTGGAAAGAGTAAGCACACTAATCACTGAGACATCTCCCCAATCCCTGTTCTTAAGGATAATATTGCTCAGGAGAGCATGGTATCATGAAAAGTACCAAACATGCCTCTGATTGAATCCTGGATTCCCCAATATTCAATGGCCTGTGTGACCCTCTATACATTATTTGGCCTCCCCAAACCTCAGTTTCCTTTACTGTACAATGGGGCTATGGGATTGTAAGGGTCCAGGACTACAGAGGAAGAGTTGAAGAAAGTTTCAGCCCTGGATATTTCAGATGAGGATGGCAGGAGTTGGCTCCAACCCCCATCCCAACCTGGCACCATGAAGTCGGCTGGCCCACCATCAACCCTAGTAAGAATTTATTACCCTGACATTTATCAGGCCTCACTCCTTGTATGATCTTATAAGGCTCCCCACCAGCAGATGAAGCATCTTTCAACACTCCTGTCCTGGCCATTTGTACATGGCCATACATCCCCTTACCCCAGCAACCCTGACTACCCTCCCCAGGGTCATCAATACCTCTCCCCCATTAAACTGAACCAGCTCTCCGAAGCTCTTTCCAGGTGTGTATTCTTTTTTTTTTCCTCTTAATATTTGTTTACTGGATATATTCTATATTTACATTTCATTTCCTTTTTTTTTGTTTCCCCACCCCCCTAAGGTCCCACATGCCCTTTTCCCTCCCCTTGCTCCCTCATCTACCCCTTCCCACTTCCCTGTTCTGGTATCCCCCTACACTGATGCTTTGATCATTTCCAGCACTAGTGTTCATTCCTTTCTTCTTGTCAGACATTATTTGGTATGTGAATTGTGTCTTTGGTGTCCCAAGATTCTAGGCTAATATCCACTTATGAGTGACTGCATACCATGGGTATTCTTTTGAGACTGGGTTACCTCACTTAGTATGATGTTCTCCAGCTCTATCCATTTCTCTAAGAATTTCATGAATTCATTGTTTCCCAGGTGTGTATTCTTAACCAATGTACTAACCACCAACCAAGATCACCCCAGCTGCCAAGCTTCCCTCAATCCAGTCCAGCAATGGGCCTGGCTACCCAGAATGGGAGAAGTAGGCACAGGCCAGCGAGGGGCTAGTGTTAATAAACTGCCGTAAGTCACTCAGCATGGTTGGGCTGATACACTCTGGTAACTCAACAGTTACCAGAAAACACCACATTTCACTTGAAAAATGAGGGCGGGGCTCTCTGCTACGACTTTGCGTTACCTTTTAGATGCCCGTGTCCCCTGTTTCTCAGACATTGACTCTGAGGTCTCTCAGGTTGCATGTAGTTTTGTATGGTTGTACCATGTGCTGAGGAAAAGACCCTTCACACACTTTTTTTTTTTTTAAATATGGTTTGACAATTTCACACACGTATACAATCTCCGTTGACTCTAGTCCCCTTCCCATTAACCCCCATCTCCCTCTCCCACTCTCTTGACTCTTTTCCAACATGGCCTCTCCTATTTCCATGTCTTTAGTTTAGTGACCTGCTGAGGTTCAGTGAGTCAATGAGCACACATGTGGGTTACTGAAACCTGGCCTTCTTACCTATGCCTGTGCCTTTAAAGAAAGCTGTCTCCCACCACTCCAGCAGCCTTTCACTGCCAGCAGCTTTTCAGCTGGGGATGGGGCCTCGGGACGCCCTCCCCTGTGTGTGTAGAAGGCCTCAAAATTGTGATCTTGTACAGGTCTTGTGCCGGTGGCTGCAGCTGTTGTAGTTCGTGAGTCTAACAGCCATGGTATGTCTAGAAGACACCATTCCCCGGGCCCTCTCCATCCTCCAGTGTTAACTTTCTTGCTGACCCCTCTTCTGTGATGTGCCCCGGGCCTTTGGGTGGTTTGTGGGTAGGCGTGACACCAATGTCACATTTAGGGTTGAGTATTCAACAGTCACCTTCCTTAGCATTTTGAGCGGTGATGAAACTCTGGGTTAACCATTGCCTCTGCCAAAAGAAGTTTCTCCAACTGCGCAGGTTAGTTCTTATAACGTCAGTTGGGAAGACAAAACCTGGGTTGAAAGAATCGCCTCGAGTAGATTGGTCTGTGGCCACACCTGTGAAAATTGTTTTGATTGGTGATTGATGTTAGAGAGAGCAGCTCGCCTTGGGTGGCTTCCATCCTGGGCAGGTGGGTCCGGGATGCTTCAGAAAGCCAGCTGAATGATCTGGAGAGCAAGCCAGTAAATAGCAACCGTATTTTCTACTTCAATTCCTCGTCTGATTTCCCTCAGCGATGGCCTATGTCCTGAAAATGCGGTCCAAATAAACTCTTCCCCAAGTCGATTTCAGTCGGGATTTCTATTATATCACAGAAACAGAAGGCAAATTAGAACACTGATCAAGGCTGAATGTGGCACTAACATATGGGCATAAATATGTGGAAGGCAGTTGGGCAACAGACAGGTACATTTAGCAAAACAATAGCGGCAGGTTCTCTCCTAGGGTCTATGATCTCCCAACATATTGGCTTTTGACAAGATTTACAATGAATTCATACAATGGTACGGATCTGTTCCTGTAGAATGGGCCTTAAATCAAATCAGAAAGTCATTAGTTATACCCCACGACAGTCATGGCCACCTGTCTTAGTTTAGTTTCTATTGCAGTGAAGAGACACCATGACCATGGCAACTCTTATACAAGAAAACATTTAATTGGGGCCGGCATACATTTTCAGAGGTTTAGTCCATTATCATCAAGGCTGGAGACATGGCTGTATGCAGGCAGACATGGTGTTGGAGGAGCTAAGAGTTCTACTTCTTGATCTTCAGGCAGCAGGAGACTGCCATACTAGGCCTAACTCAAGCATCTATGAGACCTCAAAGCCTCCAACAAGGCCATACCTCCTAAGTGCCACTCCCTATGGTCCAAGCATTCAAACACGTGAGTCTATGGGGACACTACTATTGTAATGGTGGTCACATTTTGCCTGAAAATTCAGTACTGTGGTACCCAGACCCACTTCTGGGTAAGATCATAAAGGGATGTTCTTCCCCAGGAGCCTGGGCAGCGCATTCCAGCCCTAAGAAAGCCAGCCACCAGGGAGGAGGCTTCCAGATCAGTTCCACTTGATTTCTTTGTGTCCTGCAACCCAAGCTTGTGATATCTTCAACCATAGGCTTCTGGTAGGCAACCAACAAGGCTCCTCAAATCACCGAACACTATTAGGTTTTTCATCTCTACATTCATTAAGTCATTGGACAATAAAAATGTTAATTACATATACTAAGATGAATCATGTGTACCTCTATGCCGGCTAGTTTTATATCAACTTCACGTAGAGTCCTTTGGGAATAAGACCCCTCAGTGGGGGAAATGTCTCCACCAGATTATACTGAGGGCTGGCCTGTAGGGCATTTCCTTGATTGATGATTGTTGTGAGAACACCCAGCTCACTTTGGGTAGATTCCCTGGGCTGGTGGTCCTGAGTGCTTTACAGAGGTAGGCTACGGAAGCCTGAAAAGAGCAAGGTGGACGTTGACACGAAAGTGTAAGGGAAATAAACCCTTTCTTCCCCAAGTTGATAATGCTCATGGCATTTTATGGAAGCAATAGAAATCCTAACTAAGACAGGAACCAAAAGTTTATTTTGGCTCACGTTTCCAAGGGATGGTCCGGCATGGTGGAAAAACCACGGTAGCAAGATTGTAAGGCAGTTGTGTCTCACTGTGTCCACAGTTAAGATGGCTCTGTCCACATTTCGAGTTTGTTTTTCCACCTGGTCTGAAACTCTCTGGAAACACCAATCACTGACATATCCAGGGGTGGGTCTCCTAGGTGATTCTAAAACGTGTTAAGTTGGCAGGAAAGACAAACTATCACAGAAGGTGTCAAAGGGAGAGATGCTTCCGATGAAAACTGTGCAAAAAAAGAACATAAGCTAGTGCCTTTACTTGCCAATTTTGAGGATGGTGGGTACCGGTAGCCGTGGAGATAAAGTGAATCCTAGTTCTGGATTGCTGGGGTTTGTGGTTTAGCACTGTCTCCTACTGGCTCTCAGTCCTAAGTTCTATCAGATAGACTGTCCGGTGTGAAATATGTTATACAAAGAAAGAGAGAAGGTCTGTATTTCCAAGTTTTTTTTTTTTTTTAAGATCATTCTTACCTCTTTGTCCATAGAAGTACCTAACACCTGTGTGTGCGTTCCAAGTTTACCACATCAGCTAAGAAAAATGCGTGCTCATTCTGAAGGTAATATGGAAAGCAGTCATTTGACACTAGTTCTGTACACCGTAATTGAAGCATTGGATATGCTATCCGAGTCCCCGACACTCTCTGGACAAACTCTGAAAAAGTCAGTTTAGACTGAGTATTGGTGCTCATCTGCTCCCGGCGGCGGCACCCAGAATGAATAGTTATCGTTTGCTAATTTGTTTACTTATTTGCAGCAGGGTCTCACGAAGCTCAGGTTGGCGCTGACCTCCCTAAGAAGCCAAGGCTGACCTTGAATTCTTTTCCTATTCCTCCAGGCTCTGTTCCCTGAGTGCCGGGATTATACAGGTGTGCACCACCCCTAAGCCCAGCACAGCCTTTGGCCATCCCCGCAAACCGGTGTGCCCAATTTTAATCACCTAGCGCTCGCCCAGCCACTCCCCAGGACTAGCGGAGGAGCTGCAGGTGGCTTCTCCAGGAGCCTGGTTTTGGGATAGACGCGCGCCTAAACGCGTGCAAACAGCGCCAGCTGAGCTTGCAAATCCCAGCCCGACCGGCAGGGGGCGCCACGTCGACGCCGGCGGGGGCGCGCGAGGAGCGGGAGCGCGCAGGTCTCTGGGGCCACGGTCTCGCGGCGGGCGCCGGGGCTCCTCCCCCTCCGTGGTCTTCTCCCCCGAGGGCCCGCGGCGCGGGGCGGAGGAAACGGCCCGGAGCGGGCAGGGCGCGGCGCGCGCCCGAGGGGGGCGGGGAGGCGGGCGGCGCGCGGGGCGGGGACGGGGGCGGGGGCGGGGGCGAGTGACTAGCGCGGGCGGCGCGTGGCGCGGCGCAGAAGCAAGGCGACTACCCTGGACAGCGCATCGCGGCCGCGCGGCCATGGTGAGTGAGTGGGGCCGCGCGCCTCGTCCCGGAGGGCGGCGGACGTTGGGGCCGGGGTGTGCGGGCGCAGGGTCGGGGCGCCGGCGGGTAAACCGGGCGCGGGGGCGTGTCGGTGCTGCAGCCGGGGCCCAACGCTCTCCCCCGCGCTGAGCCGCTCGCCGAGGGACCCCCGCGAAACCCGGCGCCTGGGCACAAAGGCGGAGACTTGTGTGCTGCTGAACTCGCAGGGAGCCCGCCGGTTCTGGGCGGGCAGCGATCCCAGCCCAGAGGGAGCTGAGGCAGGAGGATTGCCGAGAGTTCGAGGCCAGCCTGGGCCACGGTGAGACACCCTGTCTCAAAAAAAACCAAAAATCCCACCTCCCCGTTAAAGAAAGCCGCAAATCCTGCGTTTGTCTTCAGATCCGCATTTGTCTTCATTGGCCTTTGTCTTTTTGCCTCCACTTCAGGGCTTGCTAAATACGTGAAGGGCATGCCCCTTTCCTTGTCCCAGCCGGCACCAGTCAGCCCTAGATTGTCCCCCTCTTCCCACACAGTTTTCGGCTCACCGTCTCTTCTTGGTTGGATATTGTCTTAGCTCTAAAATTCCAGCCCACACCTTTCTTGTTCTCCCCCCTCCCCCCGTCTCGTTTTCTCTATGTAAGCATGCTACAATCTGGGTTTTCAGTGTATTGAATGTCTCCCTCACCAAAATGCAAGTTTTGGTGAACGGTCTTTCTCAACAGTGCCTGGCACACATCATTTTTTTTTTTAATTTTATTTTAAAGTAAAGTACTTTATGCTATGCTAAGTAGGAGATAGCAGCCTCCTGGAAGTGAACCACTACAAGAACTGTCTACTTAATAGGAGCGATCAGAATCTAAAGTGCAGTGTGGGAGGAGAGACACGCTCTTCTCTTGGACAGGAGGGACACGCTGATCAGAATGTTGGTGGCTGCTTTCTTGCTTCCTCAGCCAGTTGAATCTCCTGACATCTTCTGAATGGACAGAGCGTTTTTAGCGCTAACTGGCTCTCTCTCTCTCTCTCTCTCTCTCTCTCTCTCTCTCTCTCTCTCTCTGCTCTGAATCTTTGTTCCACAGTAGACAGAGATTTTGGTGAGGGAAAACTTCCAAGAATATTTCAACTCAATGAAAGTCAGTGGGCATTAACCTGAAGCAGGCGAGGGCAAGCCTTACAGTCTTTATCCTACGTCATCGGGAGCTCAGTAAGCATTTTCAAATCTGTGTCCAAATCAAGCGCTATCACTTCTTTGAGAAATGGGGCTGAGAGGCAGAGCGGGTGAGTGGGGGTGGGGCTGGGTTGGTAAGTAAGTGGGTCAGGTGATGCACCTCTTCTATACCCATGCCAAGATGTCTCTGCTAACTAGTCTTATTGCAAAAAATACTATTTGGGTTTCCCTCTTCCCCCACTTGCCCGATGGCAATGTGTGTTGGTGGTTTGTGAAGAGAAGTGTGTTTATTCTAATAGGAGATGCACTGCCTGAAGGGCATTTATGCGAGGAATTTTGAAGATGATAGAGCTAAGACTGTACAGCCTGGCGGTCCTCAGGTACCCTTGTCCAGATAGGTTGTAGAATTGAAAGCTTTGTTTTTGAAATTAAGATCAATGAATTAAGCATAAATGAATGGTGCTTAATTTTATATTTCAGTTCATAGTTGCAGAAGGTTTTACTGTTAGGATTCTAGCAAAAAGGAAGAAGGTTTTGTCATTAGTTTCTTTATTGAGACAGCCTCATAGTTCAGGCTAGCTTCAAACTCTCAGTCCTCCCGGCTCTGCATCCTGAGTGCTGGGATTACAGGAGGAACCACATTACAGACATGGTGTGTTCTTAAATTACCCAGCTGGGTAAGCTCAGCATTTTGATTCTTCAGTGAAGTGTTGAGGGAGATGCATTTTACTTGGGGGAGTTTGTATGCTACATAGTCTGAAAGCTGCTGGAATGCTCAAGTGTGCCTGTGTTGTGCATCCAGTTATGATCAGAAATCAGGGCCCTCCTGTTCAGAGTTGCGCCAATGTTTTTCTCTGCTGGACAGTGAGATATGGACTCCAGGAGAGAAGGAGTTGCCAGTGCAATGGAGACTTTGTTCCTCCAAGAGAGTGAAACTTTGTGAACATCAGCAGCAGCTGCCACACCTCGGGAGTCACATGTAACATGTTCACCTGCTTTCAATTGGTTTTCAATTAGGAATAATACTAGGCTGTCAGGAACTCTAGCAAGTAACCATTCTAATGGGTTGATACTTCTACCATTTAAATTGTAACCACTTTGTAACTTAGGACCTACCGCTTGTTTCTAAGTTGATGTGATCTAGTGTCATCCCTGAGTTTGAATCTCAGCCCCCTATTGAACTATGTGATTCCACAGACCTCAGTATTTTCTTCCACAAAAAGTAACGCTACAGCAGGACATGGAAGCGCCTGGAAATCACATATGTGGGGAGCTGATGCAGGACGGTCCAGAGATTGAGAACAGCCTGGGTTGTCCAGAGGAGTTAAGGACCAGACAGAGCAGCAGTGACTATCTCAAAATACAAAGTTATAAGGTTTGGAGGATGAATAAGTAGGACCATGTACTCCATGAGTCCATTATATCTAGTAGAAATAGAACAGAAAGCTTATAGGTAACTTTCAACTTCGGGTAGGTACATTTATTTGACAAAGTAGAGACTCAAAATACATTTTAACATTTAACCCTCTTTGGGCAAGTGTTACTCCCACTTGCAACTAATACAAAAAAAAAGGAATTTTACACAATTTTTTTTCATACACAATCTTCAAAATCATGCCCTGGGTGTGGTGGTTGATGCTTGTAATCCCAGCACTTAGGAGACTGAGGGATTGTGAGTTCAAGGCTTCCCTTGACTATAAAGGGGGATCCTATCTAAAACAAACACCCCTCCCATTTTTTTTTTCTAAATTCTAGTGTGTTTCTACTCATAGCACATGCTGGGTCAGTGTAGCTGTATTTTGGTTGCTCATAGGGAGATGCTTTGGAGGTCACCAGACTGGACAGACAGCTCTCAGTAGCGCGCGCGCACACACACACACACACACACACACACACACACATCCAAACTTATCTCTTATCTCTGAGACCCTTTCCACTCGTGAGAACCTGGCTGCCACCTTAGACCCAGCACTAGGCAAGAAGCTTCTCCCCTTTCAGTCTCCACCCCTGGCTACTGGTAATTCCACCGGCTGTCTAGGTTACTGTGTCAGAAATCCGATTCTTGGTCCATTTTTTTCTTTCATGTTGTTGGGGTTTTTTTGTTTGGTTGGTTGGTTTTTTTTTTTTTTTTTTTTTTTTTGTCCAATATTCTCAGATTTTGTTTGAAAATGTTTTTTTGCCCTTCTCAAGTCTACTCCAACTCTCTTTCTTCCATATTTTCTCTTTCTACAGGTCTCTACTTTTTTTTATTTTTAATGTCTTTCCTCTGCTGAGAAATGCCATTCTCCAATCCCTGGGCCCATCGCCTCTCCATTGTTCCCTCTGTCCTTTTTCTCTTGTTAAATCAGAATGGCTTCCGTTTTAGAGCTCATTTCTAATATTCAAAGACTAATCATTACTTTAAATGACAACTTTTGTATTATGGTGATCCACCCAAGAAAAGGAAAAAAGAAAGCACAGAAAGAAAAAAAAATGAAATTGATCTTAGAACTTTAAAAATATTAAAGAATGTGAGCTTTATTTAATCTTTGCAAGAGACATCAGTGGCATCAACTAATGATAATCACTACAACAGTGGTGACCTCTCACTAATACCTTGTGAGAAATAGAGTGCTCCCCTCTGTGCTGCGAGAACAAAGATACAAAGAAGCAAGCTAGAAGCAAACTACTCTGACAGGTAGTAAGGCTGGATTATCCACAAGTTCCGTCTCCCTGGCCAGGTCACTTTGACCCACTGTTCACCCACTTTCTAAGTGGGGTTAATCTTTTGCATAAGATTATTTTGTAAGCATCAGATGGGACTCTGTCCTGTAGCTGTGGGTCCCCCCCCCCCAGCGGGGCTCTGGCTCAGAGAGTCATGTCTCTGTCTTCTCACGGCATCTGTGGTTGGACCTCCTATAAATAACCATGTTACTGCAAACGGGACCCATACCTTCTCCTCTCACACCTCAGCCTGACTACCTAACAGTCCGCTCCAGCACTCTTGGTCCCTTCTGATCCTGCACTTACAGTCACTGGTTTTTGTTTTTTTGTTTTTTGTGTTTTTTTTTTTTTTGTCTTTGAGGCTTTTGCTGAAATCAGACTCGGTGAGAACAGACTTTGTCTGTGTCACTCAACAATGTATCAAATATTGGGTGATCGTAAGAACAAGGGAGGGAGGCTGGCACATGACAAGCACTAAACATTGTTGCATGTTGAGAGTCTGAAGGTCAGAACTCCTGATTCCCACACGGGTTCTCCCTCTCCTTATCTGTGAGGGTGTACCAGGAGATAACCGTTTGCTTTGCAAAACCACAGAGTGAACCCTCCTCCAGCCCACCGGTGGCATGTCCGAGCCCTCTGAAACATTTGATTTAGCACAGAGCAGACAGGCCTGCGCCCCTGTTATGTTTAATAAGCAACCTGTATTTCATCCTGAAGCTGCATTTGCATGTCACATTTGTGGTCATACTATTACTTTAAACAACAAAATCTATAATTTAATCATAAATTCTGACTGAAAGCAAAACATGCATTTCTACAATTGTAATAATATAATTTGCAGAAGAGACCAGGTTACACTCTTGTTTATATATAATGAAATTTAGAGTGCTACTTTCTTACGAAGATTAAAAATGAGGATTTTTCTTAATATAGGCAAAGCCATGATCCATGGGTTTTCTGAGTAGCTTTTCACTTTACATTATTTTATGGTAGTTGACCGTCTAATTAACTTAACTACACTGTAGGCTGAGGAGATGGCTAGTCTGAAAAGGGCTTCTGTGCAAGGCTGAGGACCTGAATGGAGACTCCTGCCACCACATAAAAAAAACACGAACAACTGAAAGGCTAGGTGTGGTCTGAGCACTGAAATCCCAGTGCTGTGGGGGCCCGGGACTTGCTGGCCAGCCAATCTGACTGCATTGGAAAGTGCCCGATTCAGTGAGAGACCCTGACTCTATAAACATGGGGGGTAGGGGGGTTGGGGGATGGCTACAATGTAGGAAGGGCCCTGACATGAGCCTGTGCCCCCCTCAGCAAGTATGGCATTACTATTTTATATTAGTGATTATTTTACATTTGGACTCATTTAAACATAATTGGGCTTTAATATAGCTAAAACATCAATGTCTCTCACTGCATTTCTGTACATAACTTTTGAAGAAAGTTAAATTCTACAGCACTAAGCTTACATCAGAGGTAAGAAAGTTGAGTTTGAAAAGAGAGAAATGCTTTGTTCAAGCTCACACATCGAGATCTGAACTCTCTGGTCCCGATGCACCTTTCTCGCTACTCCATATACACTAGCTAGTTTGAATGTGCTTTCCTACATGTTTATAAAAGGTCAACGTTTAGGGCAAAGCAAGCGAGTTTCCTGTGTCGTTTCCACCCTGTGAGTTACATGGATGAAAAACAGAACTTGTTTATTTTTCAAAACCTACCTTGTACACAGCCTGAGGGGCATTTTACACATAATTTTTACAAATACTTATCTTTCAACTCTTGCATGGGGTCAAGTGTGGAATATTCTACTGTGGCATTATGTTAGCACTCAAAATGTTTTAGATAGTCAGCCTGATTATTTTTATATTGATATATTATTATTTATAGATTATTTATATATACACATTTAATTAATAAGTAAGCATTCAAATCTCATCTCGTATACACAGAACTGGACCACACACGTGTAGCTTATGTACCAGGAACAGCCATATCGTAGACAAATAGCTTTCTACTGAAATCAGGCAGTCACCGGTTTGATTGGAATGACTGTAATATTAACTCTGCCAGAAAGGACAATGGTAGCTTTGCAAATGTTTCGTGGCTTAAGAGTTTATCATTTGGTCTTAATTCTGGTGCTTTAAAGATGTAAATATGTTGATTTTTTTCACGTGACTAAGCAGAGCTTAGTGAGATCTTTGAAGTCCGTAGGCATTTGGACTACTTGGAGATACTCATTTACCTGACAGGATCAGAACATCTATTGGCCATCCCACTAAGGCGTTAGACTTAAATGAACTGATGCCTTTAAAGATGAGTGTGTCTGGAGTGCAGAAACCTTGTTTGTTTGGCTTCGCTCTGCTTCATTTGGAGGCGGTCTCAGTTTACATGTCTGGCTGGCCTGGAACTTGCGTCTCTACCTCAGCCTCTCCAGTGCTAGGATGATGGGTGCGCACACCATGGCTGGGGGCCAAGCTGTTTCCCTGATCACTTGAACTGACTTTCCTCTCTGTGTCTGGAGAAAGAAGCAGCTTGTGCTGGGACCCCTCTGGCCCAGGTCTTGGGGCCTTCCTTAGACTGCCTGAAGGAACCCCCCACCTCCAGCCATGGTTTTCCTGGTTTGAAGATCTAACTCCTTAGCCCTTGGTAGGTCAGTGGCCTGGCGGCGGCGGCGGGGGTGGGGGGGGGCGGTTTCAGCACTGGAGAAATGCCTCTAGGGTAGCCCACCTAAATCCTTCCTGAGCCTTTCCCATCCTACGCTGGAGGCTGAAGAGTTGTCATTCCTTTTATTGGCAGGACTCTCAGGTTCCCGCCTGGTCTTCACTGGGTTCTGACTCCTGAAAGGAAATGGCATTCACCACAAGTCATTTTATGATTCACAACCTGAAGTCAGTTTCAAATGCAGCAGCAGAGTGAAAGCCCTACCCCTGCTGCTGGACCGCTGTCAGCTTGCTCCTCAGTCTTTCCTCTTACAATTGCAACAGAGGAAAGATCTCTCTGTCAGGACTTTCCGCAGAGAACTCTAATCTTTCCGGCCCTTGCCTCCTACAGGCTGAACAAGCGTGTGTGACGGTCCCCAGTCCTCAGTGCAGATGCTGGAGTATAGATAGGTTGCTTTTGTTCTTCCTTTGAAGGAATGAAGTACACTCTCTGTAACCGAGTAACTTATTTTTTAAGAGCGCTTTCACAGAAGCATACAAGCATCTCGTCTCCCGAGGGAAGAGCCAGGGGTCTTGCGTGCCCCATATCCAGGTACCCACAAATTTAAAATCTGGTGCTCTAGAGCTCAAACGATAAGAGGCACTGGTCGTCAAAATGTTCCGTGTGTACTTCAAGGAGTCAGGATCCATCCTGGATCATGACTGGGTTGATTCAGATGCGTGGGAAAAGACATTAATGTAGATGTGACAGGAACATCACAGGTAGAAGAGAGAACCAGCTAAGGCCTAGAAGGTAATGACCTAAGAGGATTTGAGAGACATTATCCTGGGAGTACTTTGTGGACAGGGCTGTGTCTACACAGAGCCTAGCTCGTGCTAGTTCAGTAAGGTCTTTAATGTGGACATTGTGGGCCTCATGACAGGGAGAGATGAATCAGGCCAGACTTACACGAGTGATAAGCTTAAGAATAAGGTGTCCTATTATGATGTCAAAGGAGGTAGAGAATGGTTGTGTGCTGAGGCGGTTGTTAGGGAAGTCGATCTAGTTACCATACTGTGTGAGTGAACATCAGGACGGGGCTATGTAGGGGCTGAGCTAATATGTTGATTCTTTTTACTTTTTTTCATGATTCAGTTTTTTCTTTTTTTTTTCATTCTTTCTTCAGCTGCACACTCTTGGGTTCAGTTCCTTGATCTCCAGGTCTCCCCAGTTGTTTAGCCATTGAGGCTCAGCATTCTCGTTTCCAGAATGTTCTTCAGAGTGAAGAGTCAATCAGATAAGACGGCGGGTAAAGCCCTTCTGGATAGGAGTGGGCAATTGCTCACTGGAGCAAAGGCGGGTCCATCTTTACCGCTGTGACATCCTGTATGCGTGAACTAGAGACTAGCTTTTCAACTTTCTTGATTATCTAAATAGATTTATATTCTCAAAATGTTACATCCCTATGTAGGTGATGTTAAATTTAACATTCAGAAGCCCCCACCCCACCCACCCCAAGAATGAAAACTGTCGGAAGGTTTCATTGTCTCCTCTTCAGACTCCCAAGGCTTCAAGAATTATTTTAAAGTAACTGGTGGAAAAGGAAAACCTGGACCACAGGTCCCTTACGCGTGCTTCTTCAAGACCTTCTTACTGAGTGGTTCTCCCAGAGAGGCACTCACGCCTTAGCCAAGCGCCTGCTTTTTGAAAACTACCATGGATTTGAATAGCAGCTTTAGGCATCCCGAGACGCCTCTGGTAATCAGACTAGGCCATGGCTCTTTCCTCAGCCGCCTCGTCACCTTGCCTGACTTGAGCTTCTTAACGGTGCTTAGCCTGAGGCCTTATCCCCTAAAAACAGCCGTCTAGAAAACAGTTCTTCCATTCTCTGCCTCCCACCGGACTCTCGTTCTTTCAGTTACTAAATAAGCATAGCAGATAATTGGATCTGTGTGTTAGGGAGAGAGAGAGCGCATTGCTTCTCTCATCTAGTCGGTGCAGAGGTAATGACCACTGGGGAGACATTTAAGATGTGAGGGAGCATAAGAAGTGGAGAGCAAGAGGCTTTTATCTTGGAGGATTGTTGGAGATGTGTTCTGGGAGCCAGAGCGGAGCAGGGCAGCCCGCTGGAGTGAAGTTACTGTATAAGAACTGGAGGAAGACCAGGGCTGGGAGAGCTTTGAGCCAGGCAGCGTGGACTCTGGGCCTCTGGACAAAGTCCACACTGCCCTCCAGGATAACATGTCACTGCTTAGATGCCCAATATTCTAATGGACATGCGTGCAAAAAGAAAAATGAAAAAAGTTTTCATAGAGGAATTTTGTTGGTAGTTTTTTCTTCCTTCCAGAAGTAAATCTGAGTACTGTACCTGCATGCTGGAAAACTTTGCTAAACAACGTGCTAACCTAGGCCAGCATGCTAGCAGCACGGGGTATCTTGAAAACTATATATTTTGTAATCAGATGTAGGATTACATGTGCATTGTGAAAATATACTGTATTTGAAATTCCTGAGACTTGATGTACACCATTGGGAGGAAACAGGTTAGCACTGGATTTTTGTGTCACTGTAGAGTCCCAATTCGGTCTCTTCACTTTTCAATATTTTGAGGACAACTTTTATCCACATTGTGTAGAGATGTGAAAATTAGTTTGGATAGTCGTTTGGAAGACAGATTTCTGTGACTTTAATGGATTGGTAGGAAACTCTTCTTTGGACCTTCAAGTGCCTTCATGGCTGAGACCTAAGGAACAAGAGGAGGAATGTAAACATCTGTTCCTATGGACGAGCCAAAGCATGGAATGGGGGCATGCTTAGCACACCTGCAGCTAGGACCTGACTTCTTCTGGTCATGATTTTCACAGGAAGGAGCATTCTTGGTTTTGCTCTAACAGCGCGGAAAGGTCTCGGTAGACAACCAGACGAGGCTGGCAGAGCGGAAAGGGTGGCCAGGTATTGATGCCAAGGAGAGAAGTGTGGTGTCCCAGAGGAACATGGGACCACGCGGGGGCAATCAGCTCTTCACCTGACAGTGCATAAATTCTAGATCATCAAAAAGGCTAAAGGAAAATGAAACTTTAGAACCGTTAGAAAGAAAGGCTGTGGGATGGGTAATTTCTTGACACTAACATGATATTTAGGCTGGGACTGTAGCTCAGTGGGAGTGTGCTTGGCGTGGGGGAGAAGATGCCACAGGCCAAGCTTTTATGATGAGGATGACGGGAAGGAATTTCAGTGGCTGTAACAAAGAGGTAGCAAGCAGGAGACATGAGGAACTTAAAGCAGGGGGACCAGCAGCCAGAGAGACCCATGGGAGATGGGCATGGAAGTGACAGCCCACTGCAGCAGCAGCTTTGGTAGTTTGCTAATAAACATGTAAGTACATGCACACGTGCCGCACTGATGTGGAAATGCAAACTCATACACGTCACACCCATGAAACTGGCAAAGATTAAACATCGACACTAGCAAATTTCATAAATATTTTAGAGCAATAGGGTCACTTCCACAGAAAAAAATTTAAATGCATTTCCTAAACAGCATAGCAATTGCACATCTAGATTTTCCCCAGGGAAACCTTTACCTACGAGTAGTGAAGATTTTATATAAAGCAGCATTTTTGGTAATAACAGAGAGTTGGAAACAACCTAAAATACCCATCAGGAATATGTATTTGATTCCTGTGGTAAAATACAGCCCATGGATGAATGAACTGGTTTCACCATGAGCAGATCCCATCAGATACTGAGGGGCAGAACACGCCATGGCAGTGTGTGGTGCCTCCACACAGCTGCTCGTTTTGACTGTCATTGTTGCCTGTCACAGGCTGGAGAGCTGACACAGGGACAAACAGCAGCTTCGTTTCTTGTGCTGGTCACCCTTAGCCGATCAGAGAGGCAAACATTTACCGAATTCATTTTAAAGGGTTTGAAGTAATTGTGACAGAATTTAAGCACATGCATGAGATACATTTTGTGCATATATGTGTGTGAGTGTGTGCATGCACGTGTGGAGGCCAGAGGACAACCTCTGGCTAGCCTGGCTGGCCAGAAAATTCCAGAGATCTGGCTGGCCTACCTCTCCAGGACTGGAATTTCAGGGACTGCCACAGCTGGTCACTTTGCTGACTGAACTAGCCCCCCCAACCCTGACGTATTTTATCCTCTACATTTAAACACATGTGCATCTTTCTGCCAAGTTTAAACGTTAAGTTTAAATTTAGGATACATGTTATGTCTGAGGTCCAAGGTCTGCCCTGACTAAGCATATCTGAGAAGGAGAGCTAGGGCCAGGAGGCTGCCTTTTGTCTGTGGACTCTAACCTGTCCTCTTGGCTGGATCAGTGTCTAAAGGGAAGTTTTAGAGACCTGGACAGCATGGTTGACATGCTGACTGTCCCCTATGTGGGAAGAGAGTGACCAGATAGACAAGCAACTAATCTCATCTTAGTGATAAGAACCATACTTGTCACTCCCACAGCATTCTGGGAGTTCGTTATTGACAGGGAAACTGAGGTAAGCTGTAGAAAAGATGCCATAGAACAAGGAGAGAGGAAGCCATGTCCTCTCTCTGTTCTCCTCCACAATTAATTTTCCACTGCGTTGGTTTTGAGAACAGTAATGGCTGCCTTCCCCAGTTAAACTGGAGAGCTGAGAATATGTCCTAGTGTTAGAACACTTACCCACCAGGCACAGGGCCTTGGAGTGATGCCAGCAACCAAAACTAAAGCAGCAAGATACTTCACCTAGAAGGTCTGAGTCTCCTTGTTACAACGCTGCGTTTTCGCTCTTGATAGTTTAAGGACATCACTGTTGAGGGCTAGACAGTAGTTGAGGTTGAGCATGGAAAAGCATTTTCTACACAAGCCTCATGACCCGATGTCAATCCCAGAGCCCATGGAAAGGTGGAAGGAGGACTATAAGTTATCCTCTGACCTCTGCATATGCCCCAACACACTCATGCCTCCACAATAGTGACAGTAGTAGTAGTAGTAATTATAGTAGAAGTAGTAACTTATTAAGTTATTCATTAAAATGACTTAAGATCATCACTTTTGAGTGGGCTGCTAATTAAAGGCTAATCCTCTTGTACAATGCCACTCCTGGTTGTATCTAATTCACATGGCAGTAGCGCTGTAAGGCAGACAGTGCGCCCCACATTGAGATTTGAACATGTAGAACACTTAAATGCCTGTCTCCTCCGTGTCAACTTTGTGTCTTGAGCTGTAAAACCATAGGCGGTTTTACAAACATGCAAATTATTTAGTCTCCCAGCCATGCTGTTGTGTAGTGGTGATTTTTATCTCGTAGAGAATAAGGGGACCACTCAGAATGTTTCCCCCTGAGTGTACTCTTCATGTGAGAGCCACGGGTTCGCTGGTCTTTGCGGGTAGGTCGTGAGCAGAATCGACATTCCCGCAGACAGCAGCTCCTCGTTGCTGTGAAGGGAGCAGGGGAGTTCCCTTGCTTAAGCCTTGCCTCTCACTCGACAGAGTGGGACTGAGTACCGTGGTGGCCTGTGCTACAGTCAGTGCTTCATTTGAATCCACCGTGGACACTTTCAGCCAGTGTTGTCAGTCGTATGTGTGTCCTAGAACTCGGAAGCCTCACCTTAGAATGAACCGGGTATAGGAAGTGGACTCGTGATGGCTGGAAGGAGCTAATGCGGGAGAATTAACAGCTCTTTATTCACCAGTGAAAATGTGAAAGGGAAGGAGAGCAAATCCTGCGACCACTAGTGCATGGCAGGGACACCTGCCCCGCCCGACGAAGATGGTGGCTGTGGCTGGAGACATTCGATCATGGACCCATGCCTGCTTCCAGCCAACAGCGATACCTCCTTGGGAAGCAGAAGGGTCAGAGAAAGGAGGTCATGGCAGATTGGGTAGGTATGTTCTTCTAGGGTAGCATCTACTGTGGAGTTGACATGCTGCATACAGTTACAAAGCCAGGAGCCGAATCCCCAGGAAGAAATATCCTCTGAGAGGAGCAACAGTTACCGAGGAGCTCTGCAGTCACCATCGGCTTGGTGGATGTGAGCAAATTCTGTCTATAGCCCCACCCTACGCCCAGTCCCAGTCAGGTCCATTTGAAGGAAGAAAGTTAGGGAGTGAGTTTTAGGTTCAGGCAAAGGAATCGGTTCTATCCATAGAAATGTGGTACTTAGAACAAGAGAGTTCTACCCCGCTCTCAAAGGGTTTGCTTATGTTGTTGACAAGTAGAATTATAAATTAATCCAAACTATAAATCTGAATGTAAGGATGGCTTAATCTTTAGCTATGCTGATAATACTGTATGTAAAGTCCACATGTAAATTGGACTACCGTCTGCAGACTGGTGATAATCGCGTCCCTAGTTTCCATTGCTGGCACCGGTGAAGGCAGAGGTCGTATCTGAGTCAGCGGCCGTGTTAGAAGTGCGTGTGAAGATAACCCACAAGCTCACTTTCTTAGTGGCTCGGAGGGAAAGCTGGGTGTCGTGATGTGCATTGTGTTCCATGAACTCTTAATAAAAGAAGAAAAGATCCCTGCTCCTGGTGAGAAATGTTTTAGCAGCAACAGGAAGGAGCTATAGAAGAGATAACTGAAGTCCAAGGTCACACAGCTCTCACCCGGAGTCCAGAGGGGACCCTGGATCTGTTGATTCCTATACTGGCGCTTCTGCCTTGTCATAGTGAGGGTCATCAGTGTCACAGTGAAACGCTCCTTTTCAAGGCTCTGGTGGAATTAGGAGAAGCGGTGTGACTATGCAGAATTTTATTTATTATATGAGAGATTGTATCCTCTGTATCCTAACTTCCCATTAAATATGTGCAACTGAGAGTCTTACAGGGCTTAACAGAGATAGCCTTTACTCTAAGGATGTTCTCCTAGGTAGAGGTAAGAACCGTTGGTGTGGTTAAGTGGCTTTCGATGACACTGAATGAGTCCTCCATTAGAGGAGTCTAAAGGCTGGAGAAGAGCAGACTAAGACGAACAATTTGGTGAGAAGCGACTGTGTGGTGAGCTCCGCAAGGCCCTGTCTTCTCCCTAATTCTTTTAGTAGACAGAGGCCCTGTACCAGTGAGACTGGGCATGGGGACAGTGCAGTAGCCAGCTGAGTCCTCCCACACTGCCTGCTTGTCAGGAGCTAAGAGGAGACTCCACTTAGAATCAGTTTCATATATGCGTGGTGGAGCATGCAGCCCGACCAAGCTTCGGCTGTGAGTGGGATTGCCCTGCACTTCCTGTGAGTCCCGGCGCACACCAGCCCTGGCAGCTGGCCCGCCCGGCCGGACCTTTCTGCCATGCTCGCTGCTGGCCGCCACAGCCAGCTCCATCTCAACCCTTGGGCTGTTCTATTTAAGCTCTTTCCACACCAGCAATAGTTTGAGAAAATATTCAGTCTAGCATCTTTTTCTTTGGTTTTTCTAGTATACCTAAACCCAACACACATTTCTTTTACCCAATCAGATGGAAACTTTAAGCCCCTGCTTCTCCAGAGACTAATTTTGGCTCCTATTGGAGAAACAACTAGAACACTGGTCGGGCCGAGATATCCCCAACAAAGCAGCCTGTCCTGAAACCGTTCTGTTCCCCCCTCCCTCTCCTGTCCGTCACTGCCACCTGTTGATGTTACTGGATTTATGCCTTCTCTTTTCCAGGGTGGAAATAAAAACACTACAAAGGTTTCAGAGCTGCATTAACCACAGTAGTGGTATGCTCTAAATGGTACGGTTCTTAGAAAAGTAAGTTTGAGAGTTGAAAAATGAGCTGAAGATTCTGTGTAGACAATATCTTAATTCCACAAAATCATGACATGCCAAGTAATGTCCTTGTGTGTTTATTTTGAGCAATCAGGTAGTTTCCAGTGGTTCCTCTAGGGAACAGATTGGTGCACATACTTTACAAAGGGGATTTGGTTATACTCTCCTATATGTGTGGCTTTGAACAGCTGGGCTTTTCCCTTTTTAATTTTTATGTTGCATTTATAACTTTGAGATAGGGCGGGATGGGCTTGAAGCTGTTTTTACTTAGCACATTAAAGAAAATTAGAACATCCAAACTTTCCCTTCCGACCAGTGTGGGAGGAGTGCGGTGGGATCATGCAGGCCACTGAAGCCCTGAGGCAATTCATGTTGCCACAGGGGCACACACCACCGCTAAGAAGGCCGCAGAAGCATTCTCTTTCCGAGGTCGAAGGGCCCTCTCTTCTTTCTGAATTTTCTAAGACACAGAGAGCAGATACCGATTTCTCTGGAATATCTAGATGAGAAATTGAAACATTTGCCTGTGGGATTTGGGAACCCACTTATCAGGCATTTCTCGTTAACAGACCTCTCTCCACAGAGCCTGTTAGTTAGCTCAAGGTTCCTTTTGTGAGTTGTGTGTGTTTGTTTCAAAATCCGTGATAATCTTGCGTTTGCTGCTACTTGGTCAGCAATATCTCAGGGTCGGTTCTTTTTGTATGAACCTGGCACTCTTCCTAGCAGCTTTGAGATTGGGAGGAAGAAAGAACAAGAGGATGGGAGAACAAATACTCCTTCTCTTGTCTTTTTAAACCTGTGAGCCGAGCCAGAGAGGGCCTCGGAGCTCACATAACTCCTAACATTGAATGACGTTTGTACAGTAATTTAAAAAAGTAGCCTCCAGAGGCTGAATAAGAGGCAAAAGATTATTACGTTTAATTAGGATCATTTTGTACTACCCTGCTCTTTCTACTGCCTAATGAATAGAAATATTTATGGTAAGAAAGGGGGTAGTTAGAGTTCATTAGCACTCTTATGTAGAAGGCATCAGAACAGTAGCCAAGAGAAAACCTAAGACAGGACTTCTGATGTTGCTGACTTCTGAACATGGGCATCTTGGGTTTACATTAGTTTGACAATATTTTGGCAAAGACTTTGGCTTTGTCATGGTGTGTAGCCCATGATAACTCTGTCTTCTGCTCCCGTCATCTGTAGACAGACACCTGTCACCGCCTTCTCCTCACCCATAGAGGTCACAGCTATTGTCCACATTGCCTTATGACCCCTTAGTGATGAACAAATGAAACACGAACTGTTAGCGCCCTTCAGATGCTTAGATACGAGTACCTAGAGTTAGCCTGAGTCCCCTGGCACAGAGGCCAAGGGGAATGGACTTCCTGGTCTCTGTACCCACAGCCCAAGCTTCCTCCCGCCATTTGGCAGTGACCACTAGTGATGCTGACTTGACTTTGTGTCCATGGAAAAGCCAAGGGAGAGGTGTAATATTCCTTCACCTTCTAGGAGAGCCTGCAGCGAAGGTCAGCTGTGTCACTTTAGTGATGATACCCTGCCAAACAGAAGAATGTGTCCCAAGGGTTTCATTCCCAGGGCTAGAGCCTGTTCCCAGCAGTCCTTTAGGAACTGTTTCCACAGCCTGAGTTAGTACAAGGTAGACCAGCCACGTGGCTCTCGGGGTCTCAGAGGCAGCAGTTTAAAAAGACATCTTTTTGACTTTTTAAAAAATATATTGGAATGCTGTGGATATCTTTATAATATATAGCTCTGCCTAGAAATCATCGGATATGACCTTTGCTTAGAAAATGAGGACTAAAACCTGACCCACATTTTCCCATGAAATCATTAGAAGCCTTGCTTTGTTTCAGAGTCAAAGGGACAGCACTTTTCCCCAAGAAGCACTTGTCCCTGAGAAGCGCCGTCTGCTCCCCTCTGCCCAGCACTTGACAACCAGAGCACATGCGAACACAATTTCCTTTCATTGCCGCTGCTGCTTGTGAAAGAGCCTCTTTCTTTCCGTGTCCCTGAGTTCCGAAACTGGCACCGTTCTGCCTCTTCCGAGTACGAAAATCTGGCTTTGCCTTAATCTCCAAGGAGTTTTATAGTAGCTGCCGACTTCCTGTGGAAGCAGAGGTTGTAATGGCTGTGGCAAAGATCCTGACCTAGTAGAATTGCTTGTTGTGAACTGGGGCTCCTTGTTTAATGTGTAGTGGATTTCGTTTTACTCAGTTAATATAAGTTATTTAGTATCTATTAATAAGACCAAAATGTTATAAGAAAAATGTTTGTATTTTATTTCCATTCTTATGCTTTTTTATAATTATTTAAATTAATTTGTGTGTGCTCAGTGCACACAGTATTGTGTTACATGAGGACATTTTCATAGGGCACACGTCACACACTGAGCACGTCCCGCTCATCTCCCTCACCCCTCTTTTTGTTCTTTTATGTTCTTAGATTATAAATCATGCTTGCCTGGCAAACCCAGTGTCTTTGCAAATAAAAGTACAGCATTTCTTTTCTTTTCTTTTCTTTTCCTTCTTTGGGCAGGGTCTTATTACTCAGCCCAGGCTGGCCTTAAACTCAGCCATCCTCCTTCCCTGGTCTCTCAGGCATGGGGAGGGGTGCAGGGGGGAGGGGGAGGGGTGCAGTGTGAAGTGGGGGTGTTGCAGACATGCTCCACTGTATCAGACTCTCTCTGAGCCCCGTTTCCTTTCTGCCTGTGTTCCCTGAGGAACAGCCTTGGGGCATCCTGGGAAACAGCCTTGCTATCTCTGATGTCACTCCTCCTGTGTCCCGTGTTCTGCACTCAGAGGGCAGTGTCTGACCTCTCTATCAGTCCACCAACTTGGGCTGAATTCATTTCAGAACATTGGGTTCTTGTGAAAGTGGGCTGTCCCAGCAGTTCCCAGAGGATGCTGAGAGCCGGAGGGGGAGAGTCAGTTCTCCCACTGTAGCCCGTGCAGATAGAGCAGATAGAGGAATGCACTGATGCCCTGTCACACTCCAGAAAACTAACTGTTCTCTAAAGTCCATTATTGAAATTATGCTGGACACTGATGGCTATAAAACCTAGAATAAAAAGGACCAGAGCTGTGGGCATTGTTGAGCAGCAGAAGGCTTGCCAGGAATCTAGAAAACCTTGGATTCCATTCCTAGTTTGTTTAGAGCTTGTCTAGGGGGAGGTTTCCATTAGACCTGGTGCCTTCGACTTCAACATCACTCTTGCTTGCTGGAGGTTTTCCAGTGTCTCTCTTCTCTCCGATTCATTCTTCATTTGCCAAAGACAAATTCCTAATGCTCAGTCCTCATACTGTCAAACCTGCCAAGAGGAGCGCTGTCACCGGGGAGAGAGAGGTCAGAAGTGGAGCCCCACGATTTGCTAGCCCCAGTTCTAGGGTGCCTGGAGAATGCATTCATCAAGAGAGTCATTGCACAAGTGCTGTGGAGCCCCTCGTGTGTGCCAGACAAAGAGGCTTTGGAGGAGCTTGGGAGGAGGGGGAAATACAAAGAAAAGAAAATTCACTTAAGAGGCAGCCAGGTGTCGGCAAGCTGATCCCATGAAGTGGCACAGAAGGATCATGTGATGCGAGGGGATCACTAATGATCAGACATGCCAGGACCAAGCGCACAGAGGGGCATGGATACGTGGAGTAAGGAAACAGCCGGAGGCCACTGAACTCTAGTCCAGCCAGCCAGAGGACGTAATGACAATTATTTAATTTTCCAAAATTCTTCAGATTTTATGCCAAGTAAGAATGCGAGTTCCACAGCCAAGTGTTCAGTGCATGTCCTCAATGCCGACTCTGGGGACACTGGGGTCAGCCCGGGCTGCATAGCAGGATGCCACCAAAGCAAGTTCCTGTTGAAGTGACCAATTAGATGCCAAGGCGGTGGGGTCGTTTGCATAGGCTCTCCCTTGGTTTGCCTGATTGCAGTCCCCTGAGTGGAAATAATCCCAGGAGTTGGCCAGCAGGCCCAGCGTTCAGTCATCCTGAGCCCTGGGCAGAAGGTAGAGATCTCAATTTCTACAGTCCCTTGTCCCTGAGGGGACACATTTCCTCCTGAGTTCCCTACACCTCAGCTCTGGCTCGAGGCTCTTGGGAACTTTCTGGCACTGGAGTCGTATCCTATTTCCTGACTTACTGTCACCCAACTCTCAAGCATTACTATATTTGCAAACACATAAAAAGAGAAGTAAAGATTTTTACATTTTACACTCAAATGTAATCATCTGTTTTGCGATCTCAATGTGCTTGTTTTGAAAAACAGTGAACTTCTGGTGAAACTTCCTATTCTGTCTTTAAACCATTCTCCAAAAATTCAGCTAATAAGACAGAAGACACACCCAAATCCTGAATCACTTTTTAAGGTAAAATATAATGCCACCAAAAACAGGAACTCAAGTCGGCAAAACAGAACCAGTGACACAACTCAGCGCTAACAGGGCTTCCTGCCCAGCCCGCAACCTGAGTGTGAGCCTGTTCACACCTGTTGTGATGATTTGTATATGATTGGCCCAGGAAGTGACCCTATTAGGAGGTGTGGCCTTGTTGGAGTAGGTGTGTCCCTGTGGGTGTGGGCTCAAGACCCTCACCCTGGCTGCCTGGGTCTTCCACTAGCAGCCTTCAGATGAAGATGTAGAACTCTCAGCTCCTCCTGTACCATATCTGCCTGGATGCTGCCATGTTTCTGCCTTGATGACAATGGACTGAACCTCTGAACCTGTAAGGCAGGCCCAATTAAATGTTGTCTTTTATAAAACTTGCATTGGTCATGGTGTCTGTTCACAGCAGTAAAACCCTAATTAAGACACCTGTAAAATTCTGGAAAAACAAACTGGTTTGACCTGACCTCCAACTGGGGCAGTTAGGGATGGGTGGACATCCAGTCAGCACTGTGTGACAGAAAGCTAAGTTTACCCTTTCTGGTCTCTGGTTTCTCAAGTACTCCCAGAAGCCACTGGTGAGGGCGTATCTCAAGCAAGCTGCCGAGGCTTCTGGAGTGTGTGCAGGGGGACTGCTTAGTGGGATACCACTCTTCTAGGAGGGGCTTCATACTTATGGAGGAGTAGGAGCAAGCGGGCCTTAGCCAGTGCTGCCTCCAGCTGGCCATGGTGAGGGGGAGTGTGGTGGGAGAGCTAGCACAGGGAGCACTGTGTTAGCAGTGGACATGATGAGGTGCAGAGCCAGCTTGCTGAGGTGTGCAGCCACGGCTCTCCGTGCTTACGATGCTCACGGCTTTCTTTAGATGTTGCTTTCCATATGGCATCATTTCTCTTTTTGCTTGAAGACATCTTCAGCACACTCTGAAGGGCAGTCCTGCTGCCTACAGATGCTCCCTTATGTGTATGTGCAAGTGCTCCCCCCCAACACACACACACGGTCCTCAAGCAAGCACTGAACTGCTTCCTGCTGCTATGCTAGTGTCTCCTAGCATTGTCTGCAATCCTACCCTAGGAGCCCCCGGAGGCCCCAGACGTCAGTGTTCCCAGGTGAGCGGCACCTCTGTGCTTGCACCTGTGGCTCCCCCCTGCCTTGCCTTCTCCCCTCCGAGACAACACCCAGCGGTTCAGAACTCAGCAGGAGCCTCATCTCATCCTGGTGTGTCTCAAGGATGTTTAAGTTAAAACCTCTGTCCTGTTCTAGTATAGTTCTGAGAGCCTCATAATATTTCTTTTGCCCCAGAGTTATGAATTAATCTCTAGACTGAGATGTCCAGAAGCTGAGGACCCTGTAGCCCTGACTCTGCCCTTGGCATCTGACATGGCGCTGGCACCAGTGTTTGGTAGCTGGTCGGTGGATACTGAAGACTGGACGCCCAGGCGCCCTTTTATCCTTTTTCTTCTCTGCTCCCTCTTCCTGTCTTCTCTTTCTCTCCACATTATAAGGAAAATTCTGCTACTTTACAGCAATAATGTTTGTATCCTAATTGAAGCTTTCTGTCTTAGCTCTGTGGATTTCGGAAACTGGATTTTGAACCTTAGCAAACAAACTAAAAATGTTTAAACATTTGTTCACGGTGTGGCAACTGCCACGAGTCCATCAGTGAGTGAGTTCCCTTATCTGTGGAAGAGTGAGAGGTCCGACCAGACCTGCGCACTGAGAGCTGCACTACCGCTCTTCCGCCCACCAAGATGCCACGCCACGCCACGCCACGCCACGCCACGTCACTGCCTTTCTCAGACCTGTAGTTATCCTAAGATGCTCCACGCAGAAGCCAAAGGTTAAAAAGAGTTGTTTGCTTACAAGGTTCAGGCATGTTTTAGCCAAAGCACTTTTTACAGAGATATTATGAAATAGAAGATTGTAACTCTCTGGCTCTGCCTGCAGCAGCTGCTCATGAGTGCTGTCTTCTCCACAGCCTCCCTCCCAAGCTTCCTCGGGAGCCTAAAGACATTTTTTTTTCTTGAAATTTTAGGATCAAAAGCCAAATAGGGCTAGGTCTCAACACAGTCACAAATACACAGGTCCTGTCCTCAGATGCCAGTGCCTCAGCCCTCTCCTCTCAGCCTGGCTCGTCCCGGTGTCTGGGCGTGAGGTGCTTGTCAGTCCTGGCTGCACTCCCCTTTGAGTCTGGAGCTCACTCCACACAGGACAATTGTGAGGCTGTCACACCCAACTGCTACCAAAGTCGTCACCTGACATTCCTTCCCAGAACCCTGGATCTCATCCTCCAACTCCCATTGCTGGAAGCGGAGCTCCAGACCTTTGTGATGGGGAGGGAGACTGGAGCATCCATTATGAGCAGACAAGACAGTAAGGGCGAGGGGCAGGCCAAGGTGGCGGTAGCCAGCGTGTTCACCTTAAGGTGCTTAGCAACAGCCTAGCCCTGGTCTGAAGGACAGGAATTAATCCAGCACCCCCAGTAACATTCTTTACTGTAATGTTGATCAGTGCTGATGTGCACACACAAAGGTGACAGAAGTAGAGTTCTAATATTAGCCCAGTTTCTTTCTGGACTGGAAAAGCAAGCGTCCTTTAAAGCTGCGGGTTTGCCTCCGAGTCCCTGGTGAAAACTCTGTTCCCCGGCCACAGACTCCCCATTTCCTACAGCGCCTCTCCCTGCAGCCGGGAGAGCTGCTTGTGGACCAGCTTTGCCTCTGAGCACTTTAGAGGTGGATGGAACTGAGGTGAGCGACCCCGCGTGTCTGAGTCCATCTGTGTTGGGACTCTTCTTACTGAGGAAACACAAGAGGGTCGTTTCCACTGTGGTCTTTGTGAGCTGGTTACAGCAAGGCTGGGCTTCCTGTCCTCTCTCAGGTCTGCAGTCACAGAGCCTGAGGCCGAGGCACACAGATTCAGGAGCTACAGGTTGGTGATGCTGAGTTTTAAAAAGAAGCGGCTGCTTAATTTCCCTTCTCTTTCAGGAGCAGCTGAAGGCCTTTGATAATGAAGTCAATGCTTTCTTGGACAACATGTTTGGACCACGAGGTGAGTAGGCCGCTTGGGAACATGCTAGAAGAATGCCCTTTGCATGGAGGAAAGCATCCTTGTCTCTGGGGTCCTGAGAACTTGCAGTCTCCTCTATTCTTCTAAACTGTACCCCGCCTTCCACTAGGTGGCCCTTCCCAGAACAGAGGAAGCCCAGTTTCTTCCGCCTCTCTGTGTCTCCTGGGATGAGGGGCAAGTGAAACATAATGTTTTCCTCTCAGGTACCAGCTCTGAAGCCTGGTGGCCTGTGCTGTCTCCATCACCCACAGTCTCCAGTCACGGCCTGTCTCCCTCCCTCTCGTGGACACAGCCGCCCCAGACACCCTTGGACTCCTCAAATATGTGAACGTGTTGTATTCGCTGCTTTCCTGTGCCTGGGCTTTCCCCCTCCTGCTTTCCTCTTCCCTTCTGGTCAGCTCCTGCTGCAGACACCAGCAGGGCTGCCTTTCTTGGGTGACTTCCTTTCTGCTGCACCTCTCTCCTCTCGTCTCCTCATCCCTGCCCCGCACAGGCTTCCTGGTGGGCACTTGTCCCATGAAAGCAGGAGTCATCCCTCTGTTGGTCATCTATGGGGGGGGTCAGCAGCTTGAAAGCAGAGGACCTGATGCTTCTGACTAGATGACGTCTCGACAGAGGTTTCGCTTCACTTGAGCAGGGGTTGTTTGACAAGCTTGCGGGAAATCTTTTGTTTCCACAAGGGATGTCCTCAAGACTGTGAAGACAGGGAGGGAGGCGGAGGTTTTCCTTCTTCCCACAGCTTGGGGATCATTTGAACCATTCCCCAGTTTCTGGTGGGCCTCTAAAACCTGTGCTAAGTGAATGGGGACTTTACAGACACTGTGAGGTTGAGGGGTGTTCCATCCTTTCCCCTGGAGGTCCTTTGTGGTAGACTAGCAGTCTGTAACTTCTGCCCTCCCTGCTGACAGTTCTAGTGACGTGGGGCAGGAACTGGCCCAGAGTTAAGGGCATAGTCTCCTGCGTAGCTTGGAGGCCACAGGAGCTGCGCACTCTCCAGGACCACAGCTTTCTGCTCGATTCTCTCAGCCGAGAGTTAAACATTGATCGCTCTGAACTAAGTTCACACTGAACTCAGCTGTCAATAGATTGGTGGGAGCTGGAGTGGTTCACTCTGCTTCATAGCAGGGAGATTATGAAATTTACAATTTGATCACTGAATTGGGCTACTACAGTCACAATCAAGAATCCTTGTGCCTTCCTAAAGGCCACACCCAGTCACCTCGGAGGCATCCTCGGCTTTTTCTGATCTTGTGTGCTCCACATCAGTGGTGCTGTGGGATATGCCAGACACAGTAACGCTACTCAACCCCCTCCACATCCCCACCCCGAAGCCACAGCGAACACTTGCTGCTGTGTTTTAGCTGCAGCAGGTGTGATCACCTTTAAGTGGAGCATGTGATAGCAGCATGGCAGGCGCAGTAAAGACATTCAGGGGCCAGATGATGTACTTTACACGACTCTCCTCCTGACACTCGGGATGTGAGTCCAGGTGGGGTGAGAGGGAGACTGGTTCTTCTTTGGAGAGCACGGGTGGAGGCCGTAGAGGAACACCTAGCACAGGGAACAGGATGCAGCCAAGACACTCGGCCATAAGACTACATTCCCTAGGACTGGGAGCTTTGAAGGTGACAGACACATTCCTGCAGTTCTGATGCCCACCTAGGGCTCCCATTGTCCCTGTGACCTCCGTGCTGCTCCCCCAGTGCCGGGATTTGGGCAGGCTGGTGTCCTTGGCCTCTAGGTACGTCACTTCCTTGGAATAGCACCCCTTACGTCTTCTGTCCGTCCTCTGTCCCTGACTTGTAAAGACGTCCCTGGCTGGCTTAGGGCCCGCCCTAATCAGTATGATGCCATCTTCCCACAATTGTGATTGCGACTGCAGGGCCCCGGCTCGGAGGGAAGCCATGTGTGTAGCAGCAGGAGTTGAGCATGTCTTGGCGGCCCACGGTTCAGAGGCAGCTCTGTAACTTGGGTAGGGAAGCTGACCACGGTGAGCTTTCTGCCCTCTGTGGCTCCACTCTGGGGTTCTCAAAGGAACCCCAGGAATGGCCATGTCATCTCTCTAAAAGGATTGCTTTGAGAACTCAGTCAGAACATATCAAGGCTTTCGGTGGTGCCCGGCGTGGAGAACGTGCTCACCACAGTTAGCTACGGCAGGAGAGCACGGATAAGAAATCAAAGTGGCCGTTACCTTGTTGAGCACATGAAGCTGAGGTTGTGGAAGGGAGTGGGAGATGGCTCCCTCCAGAAAGCAGCGTCTGCACGTAGGCCTTAAAGGACGAGCAGGAGGGCACATACACATGTGCTTCTGGGGGAGGGGGAGTGCGCACTGGCGTCAGAAAGGCTGTAGCCTATCTGAACCCAGAGCTCCCATCTTCTTGTCCTTGTCACCAGGGAGCTGTCTATAGACTCCTCCCCGGCACAGCAGTGGTGCTCACAAAGGCGTTTTCCTCATTAGTGTAGTCTGTGAGGGTATTAAAAGGTCAGAATAGACCATGTAGGGCATTCCAGGGAGAACCAGGAAGGTCAAGAAAGGGGCACACCTGTGGTGGAACCCATTATTTATGTTATCTGCGTAGGATACAAACAACATCAAATATTGTGATTCCAGACCAACTTTTAGACAAAAGGGGCTAGCGAACAAATCCACTGTGCCCGCAGCCCCCTTCCCGGGGTTACCTGGTGACAGGACTTGATCATGGGCTTGTATAGCATCACATCTTTACCCTCTGCAGGAGTGTGGCGCACCTTGGCTCTTGTCCCTGCTGTTGACACTTCCAGTCCCGACACAACTCTGTATCTGCAGCCTTGTAGGAGGCTGTCCTCTGCCAGGTGTTCCAGGACTGTGCCGTTTTGTCCTTGGTGCCACCAGTGCCACGTGCTCCCTGTCGTGGAATGCCACCACCCTGTGAACTCAGCGGGCTGACTGCAGTGAACCTGTGCAGATTCTGGGCATCAGGGATGATGATGCAATGTTGGCGTGCCCACTTCTCTTGACCCTTCCTACGGGAGGGACCCAGCAAGGCGTCTGGGTTGAGGTGGCAGTGCAGACACTGCTGCCCTCCTTCATATTGCCTTCTTCGTGTATTTTCATCTGTAAGATGTATCAGCATGAACAAAGGCAGGGACCAATGAGAAGCACGCGGGAGCCTCCGCCCTCTGTTCTCTCAGCCGGTGTCCAGTTATCTGTTCCATGGTAGCTTTGTAAATGGTGTGTGTGTGTGTGTCTGTGTGAGAGAGAGAGAGTGTGAGAGAGAGAGAGAGAGAGAGAGAGAGAGAGAGAGAGAGAGAGAGAGAGCGCACTTCTGTGCAATGTGTATGTACAGGAGCCTGCAGAGGTCAGAATAGGCATCAGAGTCCCTAGACCCAGAGTCACCAGTGGTCATGAGTAGCCCTGCGGGTGCTGGGCACTGAGCCAGAGTACTCTTCAAGAACAAGTGCTCTTCACCTCTGAGCGTCTATCCAGCCCTTAAGTATCAGGTTTTCTGTTGTTCTTGTTTTTAAGACAGGGACTTATGTATACAAGGCTGGTCTAGAACTAAAAGATCTGCCTACCCCTGCCTCCTAGGTGCTGGGATTAAAGATGTATATAGATAGCACTCCCTGCCCATGAAAACTTTTGAATTTATTTTTCTACTTTTAACTGTGAGTATATGAGTATGTACAGTAAAGGCCAGGTGCCCGTGGTGCCCATTCGTATGAAGCTGAAAACCGCTGACTCGTCTCAGAAGCTCCATGAAAACTTAGCTGTGCAGCCGGCTGTAAGCTAGCTCGCTTACCTCAGGATCGTTTTGTTCCCCTCCCCCATATCGCTCTTTCCCTCTCTCCCCCCCCCACCTCCCTCCCTTCTTCTCCCTTATCTGAAGTTCTATTCTGTAGTTTCTGTTGCCCACAATCTACTCTACTCCCAAAAATTTTAATGGGAAATTTCAGAAGTAACAATTTGTATGTTTAAAACTACCTACTGTTTTTAAATAGCACATCCTTTCTGGAACCTGAAATTATCCCTTTGTCCAGTGTATGGCCCTGGGCCTGTCTCGGTGATGCTAGCCGTTTGGTTAACACGGGGAAAACCATAAACTCATTCTTGAAGTGGGAAGTAAAGTCCCCATCTTAGTAAGAAAGCGTCCAGTGAGGAGGTTGCTAAGGAGCCAGGGTGTCAGATCTTGTTCAGGAAAAGCAACTTGACCTGGTTGTGTGAGTTCGTCGCAAAAGCCGAGTGCTCGGTGCGGACAGGACTTGTGTTCACTGGAGACGGACGTGCACCGTCGATGGCGCCCCCTGCACAGACGAGCGCATGTATCAGGGTTGCTAACCGTGGGGGACCATCACTCCTCGGGCTCCTCACGGCAAACATTCTTTGCAGACTCTCGAGTTCGAGGGTGGTTCCTGCTGGACTCGTACCTCCCCACCTTCTTCCTCACCCTCCTGTATCTGCTCTCGATATGGCTGGGCAACAAGTACATGAAGAACAGGCCTGCTCTGTCCCTCAGGGGCATCCTCACCCTGTATAACCTCGGAATCACACTCCTCTCTGCGTATATGCTGGTGGAGGTAAGTGCGCGAGGCCTGCACTCTGGCTCCTTCACTGCACGAATCAGAGTGTGAGGGCTGGGTCGGCGTGCCTCCCGGAGCCGTGCAGGGCAGCGGTTAGTGCTGCACCCCTGCCGGAGCCTGAGAAAGCTGTTCCTGCACCGACACTCTGCCTACGCAAAGTGTCAGAAGCCCTTGTCCCTTGTTCTCACCTGAGCTTGGGCCTGTTTCTGTGTTCCTCAGCCAAATTAAAGGTAGAGTCATGGTTTGGCTTAAAAGGGCTTTGGAATGTCCTGTCTTACACTTTTCTTCCCTTATATACTGTATGATTCCAAGGCCTAGAAGAGTTCCTCTGCTTTGTAAAAGTCACATTTGGCCTGCAGGTAGTGTTCAGGTTTGTGGACAGAGAGGCAGATGTCCCCCTGCAGAGTCCTGCCCAGCCTTTGGAATGTGCTGGCAAGCCTGGCGTGATGCTAGCCGTCCCTAGCTGCCTACCAGGCCTTCACCCTTTACCCGCTTCTCAACCAGCAAAGCATCAAACCAAAGGCAGAAATAATGGTCACTGCCCAACGCCAGGAGAAATTGAAAAGTATTCAACTTGCTCTAGCAGAAATAAAGAGACAAAAAGTCATTTTTAAGGAAAAAAAATTAGGATAAAGCCATCCATCCAAAATGGTTATAAATGACTAGTTATGATGCAAGCCAGACGTTTCCACTGTCCATGAGTTTTAGAAGGTGCAACATGCTTGTCTTAAAATTCAGGTCTCTCACTGTGACTTGACTTTGTGCACTACTAATGTCTACCATTTTAATAGTAGCCATTAGCTATTGGGGAAATGAAGTGCTGGTGGGTGGAATCTAGGAGAGGAAAGCTGTGGAAACAGTCCCAGTATCTCATCACACAGACCACCATGCCTTCTGACACAGAAAGGCAATTTTAGGTTCTTTATTAAAGTGTATTTAGCATGGTAAGGGTAAGCTGGTCAGATCAAGTGATGCATTTAGTTTCTTTGTCTTGACACAGACTTTTTCTATGTAGCTGTGGCTATCCTGGAACTATGTAAACCAGGTTGAACTCATAGAGGTTCATCTACCTCTGCTTCCCGAATGCTGGAATAAAAGTGTGTCGCCATGCAAGACTTAGTGTCTTTACATGGCTGAAGGGGGAGGGGCCCTCCTTGATCAGGGGCAAGGCTGGAGGCGCGAGCGTCGTGGCTGTGGATGCAAGTGATTTGGATTAAGGTGGAAAGGAAGGGCTGAAGCCGGTAGACTGACTTTAGGCGAGGTTCGGAGTTACTGCATCCACACCGGCTTAAGCGTACTCTTCTTTGACAAGCTTAATTTCTTTCAAAGGTACAAAGGTTAGATTAGATGACTCTGGTACACAGTGCAGTTAGAGGACTGCGAATAGCCCAGGAGGCAGCTTCCTGAGGCTTGCTTCGTAATTCTGCTGCAGTTACTAAGTGGTTAGAAAGGTAGGACAGGATTGGTGACAGCCTGACAGAGTACCCCCCCCCCATTCACGCTAAGGGTCACGTGGCGCTGTTAGTATAGAAAGCATATGTATATTCTTAACCCTTCAGCTGCAGCTTTCGTCCTTCCGGTGGTTTAAATATCTGTATGCGATGTAGCTTTCGTAGTCTGAAAACTGCACCAGCACACACAAACAAATGTACTTATCCTTACTCATCCTTTCTGGGATCCTGGGTCTCCAGCCTGCCATAGGGACTGATTCATACTAGAGTGCCTTGGGAAACCCCAGCGTTTCTGCACTCCCTGGCCTCACTCGGCCTCAGAACCGCATTACCCGAGGTGCTGTTGTTAGAAGAGAAGATGCACCAACTCCATCAGAACAATGAAGAGGCCAAGGCTCCGAACATCAGTTACTTAGACATCAGTATCGTTAAGGCAGAAGAAAATTCTAGGCCTCGTCCTGGAAAACTTTATATTCCAAATTTAAAATTGTTTCTGGGGGAGAACTGCTCTTGTAGAATTTTCGATGAGGCATTTACTATTTGTTTTCTCGTGTTACAGAACAAAAAAGAACGAGTCAGGAGCTCTGGATTGCAGTGACGTGCCCGCCGCTCCTTGGCTGAGGCCCTGAGCACAGCGCTCATCACTGCCTCCAGGTCTCCAGGAGCGGGACAAGGCTGGCTAGAGGACAGGCTTTGGAAAAAGTGGCTTTTAGGCCAAGCGGTGGTGGCACACGCCTGTAATCCCAGCACTCTGGGAGGCAGAGGCAGGCAGATTTCTGAATTTGAGGTCAGCCTGGTCTACAGAGTGAATTCCGGGATAGCCAGGGCTATGCAGAGAAACCCTGTCTTGAAAAACACCAAATCCAAAAAACCAAAAAAACCAAAAACAACAACAAAAAAGATGGTTTTTAACTAGAGGATAGTGGGGAAAGGTAGGAGTTAGTCACACAAATTATTTGATTATCAAGTAACAGACAGTGAAGAAATACAAGAAGTTTCTGACCTCTTTTAATATCTATAAAATTATAATGTACATCTCATAGAATTAAACAAATGTGAGGAAACGACACTATGTTGTAGAGACAGATAGCTAAACAACTCTTACTAAAGTGGCAGATCCTCTCGCTTTTGGGTGACCTGAACAGCTAGAAGACAGCTGCATTAAGGAGTAGACGCACGTCCTGGGGTCTGCTCACCAGTGAGCGGTGACCCCTTGCCGATGCTGGAGGACAAAACTGGGTCCGATTCTGGGTCTGATTCTGCCCCGACTGCGAGGTGCCATTAGGTGGGATGTGTCATTCCGTATCGCTGCATCCTTGTTGGGACGTGTCGTGTGGGACTGTCGCGTCCTCGTGTTGACTTCTTCCCCTTTCCTGGTGCTTTGCAGCTCATCCTCTCCAGCTGGGAAGGAGGCTACAACTTGCAGTGTCAGAATCTCGACAGCGCAGGAGAAGGTGATGTCCGGGTGAGTCCTGAGACGATTGCCATTGAGAACGAGCAGACCACCCCCCCCCAACTGTGCAGTGGGTAGCTGGGACTGCATCGAGAGACTTTAGCTCTGATAGACTTAGTGACGCACGGTCTGAGAAATGACCATGTGACGGGCTTACCGGGCGCATCCCTGGAACGGGCGCCTCTCCCAGATGCAGTGAGAACAGGCAGCCTCGGGGCCACCACTGCTGCCTCCGGATATGTGTAACTGAAAACCAGCCACTTGCAGACGCCATTTATCAGGAATGCCTTGTGAGAAAGTGTTTATATTTACTCACATTTTAAAAAGAGAAATGGTGGCAGAAGCAGGCAGAAGCTAGTTAAACGGCCTCCTTTGTGGAAGCAGCGGGTGAGGGATAAGATGGAAGCCACACTGCCGTCAGCACACTGCGTGCTATGTCTGATTTTGGGATCATTCTCTTACGTAAATTGTAAAACAAAATTAAGTTTTAAAAGGAAACAAGGCAAGTTTCCTCCTCCAAATGTTAGAATCCGGTATGGTAAATAAACTCACAGGAAGGTGCCTGACAGAGCTTGTGCATGGCGAGGATCGCCCGGTGGGCAGCGTCTTGACAGAATTCAGAGTGCTTTGTCTTGCTACTATTAATAAAAGTGCATTGCTGCTCTCAGACACTGAACCATTGCTGCAGAACACTGAAGGATAAAGTGGGTAATAAATTAACAAGTGAAAACTAGTTCTTGAAAAAGGAGGTTTCTGTTTTTTAAAGTAGTGAAAAATAAACCCAGTATTCACAGATGCACACTGGGAATGCCAGAGTTAGCCTCACGGGAGAGGACATATTTCATAGCTTTATCTGCAGAAAAGGCCTCTTTAGTCTGTGACAACCCAAAGCACTCAGTGTGACTGTACAGAGTTGCCACCTAATACAGGGATAAGGATTGTTAGGGGCATGGCCAGTACCCGGTATGGGTCAGGAAATGTAAAAATGTAGGACATTCTGTGACCCTCAGCAAAGAACTCCACATGATTATTGGGGTCACTCATGATTACAGGAACAATCGTGAAAGACTCCCTCTCATTGGCTCTCAAGGACAGTTAGTTCAGGCATCAGAAAAAAACCACTGCCTGGGATGAGCTGAACCACACCGAGCGCATGCAGGCCTCGGAAGGAAGAAGGGACTATCGCTGTTACCGTTCAAAGTTGATATGACACCACATCATTGCAGGAAAAAGTTAAGGCAAAGAATTAAACATACATCTCGTCTCTATATGTGATTTTTTTCCCCCAAATACACAAGGGGGAAATTGTTAGAAAAGAGATGTCTAAGTCACAGTCAAATCAGAACACCGCTTTGTAAAAATGTTTATCATCTGGATGAGCGGGGCTGCAAAGCATATGGTGGAGTCACAGCTTCACTGCACTTCCGGAGCTCCACTACAGAGCTGCAGCTAAGGCAGCCTGGGCCTGAATAGGTTCTAGAAAAACAAAGCTGGAGGGAGCTAGCTGGGGAAGGCTCCTGAGTGAGGTGACAGCTAAGAGGAGGGTTAGTGAAGGGTGGCTAACACCTGTGAGATGCCGTGGGGACGGAGATCCAGACTGACGAGCCCACTTTCATGACTCACTGAAGCCTTGCAGGATGCTGGTGGGAGGTCCTGTCCTTAGGTGGGAATCACAGGTGAATAGCTTGTGGGCGTGGAAGAGTAACTTGACTGGATGAATGTTGGTAAAAGACCCCATCCTTCATAGAGAGGGCAGGACTGCAGAGTAAGAGACACTAAGGGAGAGACAACAGGTGGGCAGTGTTGGCCGAGCACTGGAGGAGACACTGGTGGGAGGGAGGCGGAGCTTCGGCACGCCCTCACCTTTCTCCCTGCCTTGTTACAGGTAGCCAAGGTCTTGTGGTGGTACTATTTCTCCAAACTAGTGGAGTTCCTGGACACGATCTTCTTTGTTCTTCGAAAAAAGACCAATCAGATCACCTTCCTTCACGTCTATCACCATGCGTCCATGTTTAACATCTGGTGGTGTGTCTTGAACTGGATACCTTGTGGCCAAAGTAAGTCATTGTGGTAACTCTTAGCTCTGGGGAATGAGTCTCACAAGGCCACTAGCTCGCCTCGTATGTGCTGCTTAGGAGAGATGGGAGCCCCTAAAGTCCTGTCGCCACAGGCAGCTCATTGGCCAGTGGCTAGTGGCTGGGTTTCTGAGCAAGACCTTAAATTTAAGAAATTGCTTCTTTACCAGGCACCAATTAATTGTCAGACGGGCATGGAGACAAAGGTCTCAAGCAGAGCCACCCAACTCCACAGAAGGCAGCCCATGGCACTTCAGGCAACGCCTGCCACGACACCACCTCAATGGGACACACTAATCACTTGAGCTCTTACAGATTCTTGACTTCACAGTCTGAAAAACTAAGACATGTCTGTGTGACCCACTAAAGTACTAGCTTTCAATTCTTTAAAAAAAGGGGGGGGGAACTAAAATAGGAAACTGATTTTTAAGCTGAGATTTCAAGATGTGAAAATAGCTTACAAAAGCATGTAGCTAACCAGTAGGCAACACTGTGCCACTCCCCCAGCCACAAGAGGTTGTGCCATCAATGCTCTATTGATGTCAGACGTAAGCTCATCTTTCTCTGCCTCCCTGATTAGCTGTAGAGCTGCAGACCCCGAGCAGCCGGCTGGTGTGGCGGAACACCTCTTCCAGGCCACACCTCTGGTTAGGAGGTTTTCTAAGCCTGGAGAGGTGACAGCAGTTAGGGCTGTGTCTATGTGAATACATGACTGTCTAGACCTCTTAGCCCAGCACATAATGGGGAAGGAGGAGCGCCCCTCTCCTGAGAACACTGACTGACTCTCCACTGCCACAGGCTTCTTTGGACCCACCCTGAACAGTTTCATCCACATCCTTATGTACTCCTACTACGGCCTGTCTGTGTTCCCGTCCATGCACAAGTACCTTTGGTGGAAGAAGTACCTCACGCAGGCTCAGCTGGTACGTCGGCCTTTCTTCGCTTCTCCATGTGGCTCTCAGACAGTGAAGGGATAGGCAACCCGGCCTCTCTGTGGCAAGGCTGCCTGTTTGTCTCTGTCGCGGCCTTGAGGAATCCTACGTCAGCCATTATAGTATCTTCTGTGTGTACCAGTAGTTTCTAGTGGAATTTTTCTTCTTTGAAGTATATATGAACATTTTAATGTACAACTTAGGTCATTTTTATCAAAATAATCTCAACTGCTCCTTTTCCATGAGAAAATACACAAATATGTACTTACATAATCTTAAATGAAGTTTCTGAGCAGGGCAGTGGGCATTGAGACAGTTTTCTTGATTTGCTTCTACAGAATATAGCAAGTGACAGTAGTCACGTGTAGAGCCCCCACCACAGGCCTGTCCTCACCTGCAGCCTCTCTGCCTTTCCAGGTGCAGTTCGTACTCACCATCACGCACACCCTGAGTGCCGTGGTGAAGCCCTGCGGCTTCCCCTTTGGCTGTCTCATCTTCCAGTCTTCATATATGATGACGCTCGTCATCCTGTTCTTAAACTTCTATATTCAGGTATGTGAGATGCAAGTGTGCAGAGGCAGTGTATCAGACAGCCCATTGCCCTGTGGAAGATAATAGTGTGCCCGGAGGAGGGAGAGCACCTCCACAGTGTGCCCGGGAGGAAGGACCCAGAGGAGGAGAGCACCTCCTCAGTGTGCCCAGGAGGAGGGAGAGCACCTCCTCAGTGTGCCCAGGAGGAGGGAGAGCACCTCCACAGTGTGCCCAGGAGGAGGGAGAGCACCTCCACAGTGTGCCCAGGAGGAGGGAGAGCACCTCCACAGTGTGCCCAGGAGGAAGGAGAGCACCTCCACAGTGTGCCCAGGAGGAGGGAGAGCACCTCCACAGTGTGCCCAGGAGGAGGGAGAGCACCTCCACAGTGTGCCCAGGAGGAGGGAGAGCACCTCCACGGTGTGCCCGGGAGGAGGGAGAGCACCTTCACAGTGTGCCCAGGAGGAGGGAGAGCATCTCCACAGTGTGCCCAGGAGGAAGGACCCAGAGGAGAGCACCTCCTCAGTGTGCCCAGGAGGAGGGAGAGCACCTCCTTAGTGTGCCCAGGAGGAGGGAGAGCACCTCCACAGTGTGCCCAGGAGGAGGGAGAGCACCTCCACAGTGTGCCCAGGAGGAGGGAGAGCACCTCCTAAAGTCCTTTCCTCACATCTTTCTACTCCAAGAACAGTCTGCTAACAGTTCAGTTGGCCTTACTTGTTCAGAAAGACTGTCATGTCTACATGTGCACTTGCACCATGGCACCAAATATGACATCTGAAGGCTGAACAGGTGTAGTAGCACAGAGCAAGAAAGCTGGAGCAGAGAAAGGCTTGGAACAATGGTGATTAGTAATCTGTAAGCCTCTGTCAGCTGCTCTGAGGTTAAGACACATTGTTTGGGAAAATTCCTTTAAGGCAAACCAGCATGGAAAGGGCATGCTGTCTCTTTCTTTGTCGAGTGACATTTCTTTTCAATTAACAATTTAAATGAGAGAGTCCCTCAAAGTGACTTTGTTATATAAAAGGCAGCATTGGCTGTGGTAGGAAAGGTCTCAGGTGGTTATGGATTTTAAATTGCTGGGCTAGAGAAATGGAAAGACTGCTTCAAACAAAAGCATAATTTGTATTAAAACAGTACTTTTGAAGTTCTATTCAACTATTCTCCAGACAATTACTTTTATTTTTAGTTTTTGTTCCATAGTGCTTTTTATATGAGGGACCACTGCGGGAACTGGGCCTTTGACAGACAGCCTTTCAAAGTTTGTGCTTCTGGACTGGACTGGCTGGCTTTTGCCTCTTGTAACAAATAAGTTTGCTTTGAGGATGTGTAAAGGAAGAACCCTCAGTAGGACCAAACAGACCCACGCATGCACACCAGAACACGAAAGGAACGACAAGGCTGCCTGCAGCCCCATAGGGGAGTCATTGGCTGCAAAAGCTCTCTCCACGCACTGCTCCAGACTGAGTCTTAGTTCTGACCCCATCATTCCAGTCCTGACTCTCGCTAATAGCATCATTGCTTTCTAAAATGTAAAAATGCTGTTATCCTAGCACGAAGGATGTAGAAGCAGGACATCAAGGTAACCGTGGGTCACATAGCAAGTTGGAGTCCAGCCTGAGTTGTATGGGACCTTGTCTCAATAAACAAACACGGATGGCAGGCTTGGTATTCATTAGAACGACAGAGGGGGCTATCCGAGGCTGGCAGAGTTCTGCAGCAGTTGACATACATAACGCGCATGAGACCCTGCGTTCCATCTGCAGTACTAAGGCCCTGTCAAAATCAGGAGATATAATTAAGTTGCAATCTCAAAATAAAAAACAAAAAACATAAAGCAGCTCCTTTTATCTTGAATTTTAAAGGAAGTTATGTTTTCCCAAGTGAACAACTAATGTAAGTGATTCGAACTAGCAAATTATGTCACACAGATAAAATGAAATAGCCTTGACTGACATTCATGTTTCTGTGTTGGTTTTTACCTGAGCTTTGCAGCAGAGGCTTAAAAGTGAAAAAATTGGTATTAGAAGGTCCGGGATAGTACTTTAGCTACGTGCTATGCTGGAGGTTAGAGACAGGGCCTTATTAAACCTCTCCCCTGCTTTTTCTCCTGACCACACTCTGACAGACATACCGAAAAAAGCCAGCGAAGAGCCAGCCCCAAGGGCAACCTGCAGGGAAAGAAGTGAAGAATGGTTTCCCCAAAGCCCACTTCACTGCTAACGGTGTGATGGACAAGAAGGCGCAGTAAACTGAGGTGCTGGAGACACAGACGGAGGCAGCAGAGAACAGACGAGCTTGTTTTAAAGCAGAGACTGGATTGAAAGTTGTATGTTTTAGCATAAACTAATTCCCTTTGAGTTTGTAAATCATTTGTACCCAGAATATATTATAATATATTGCTATTAGGTTACTCTACTAACTGGATCGAAGCCGACCTGACCTCTACAAACCTCAGACCAGGTGCGCAGCCCCTCTCCTGAGCTCTGTGTAATGCCTTATTCATGTAGAAAACCAGGAGACTCGGGCTTTTCCATGGCAAGTCTTCAGAGTTAATTTTCTTTAGATTAAATGTGTAAAAATGTTAAGTGTATTGTAAATGTCAGGGTCTGTTCTAGTCTCTGTCAAGCAATAAGTGTCAGTGCATAATCAATTAGGCCACTGTTGCTTGAGGCAGCAGCCCCAGGAAGCATTTAAACGGGACCCTTAGCAAGACAGAATCCAGCAAAACCCCTTCCCCTCAAGCCAGGGGAGTCTCATCTGCTACATTTTTCAAGACCACCTCTGATTTAACACTTAGCGATGTGGTGATGAAATCCGTTAGTCTTCAACCTAGTTTGAAGGTTAGTCATTCTATGAAGGCACAGCTGCTTGAACTGGGTGTGGTGGCACCCATCTGTGAGTCCAGCATTTGGGTATTGAGATAGCCTGGGGTACACAGGCACAAGACCATGTCTCAATCAGAAAAAAGAAAAGTTTGCCAAATCATCATAACTCAGGGGCTTTGGACAGAGCTCTCTCTCCGTTTCAACCAGCCTCCTATGCATCCATTCCCATCTACCTCCCTTGTTAGTCTGGATTCTTGGAGTTATGTTCCCCACGTCTGAAGCCAGTGTCTACATACAGCTGCCACACCCTTTCTGAACAAAGGCTGGAGTCCATTTGCAGTTCTTCTTGGCACAGAAATGCAACTGGAACACTTACAAATCGTAACCAACAGAGCCCCAGGAGCAAAATAGACGTCCTGTGTATCAGCTGTTGCTGCCGAGTCTGCTCGTGAACATTATTGCAAATAGTTGCTATCAAGCTTCATGAGTTAAAGTTAAGTTTCAGAAAGGAGAAAAGGATATAGTAATAGTTTGGAAAGATCCGGTGGGGGTGGGGTAAGGAGGAGGGGGGAATAAGCTATAATGATGTATCTGGCCCAAGCGGCAATGCTCTCCGTGCTTAAAACCATAGTCTATGGAGAAGCTAGTGCAGAGGCAGCCCAAGGCACTGGACTACTTCCTTCTGCTCAGCCTGATGGATCACCACCATTAAACCATACCAAGCATGAAAAAGTGCATTTTCCAAAACGTACACAAAGCACACCTTACTCTATTTTCCCTCCATTTTAGCAAATATGTCCTTGGCTCACGGCACTGGCATCCAGCGCATGGGCACCAGGTGGGTTTTCCTTGAGTGCCAACAGTGGGCCTGCCCACCCCATCTTCCCTCTCTGGGCAAGCTCTCATTTTAACTTTTCCCTGTTAAAAATTGTACTGACGTTTTAAACTCGTAAGTATACGTGACCTTCTCACTTGTGCATTCTGAAAAACACCCCAGTCCGATGTCCTGTGCCATTTCTGTCATTCCTGTTGAACAGACTCTCCCCGTCTGGTGACCAGCTATGCGTCAATTCGTTTTCTAAACAATTTTCTCAAACTGATGTGCTCCCAGGTGCTTTATTACCACTGTCTCTGGTGACTGAGACTCAAGTTGGTGTGTTATTCTTTCCCAAGAATCCATTTTAAGGGTTAGCTTTGAGTATGTTATTGTCCTTCTATGACAAGACCAAAGGAACAAACTCCTTGGTGAATCTGGAGTTCAGCTTTAGTTTCACACACAATCTGAAATCTGTTACTAAAATGAATTCTGTGTAAAAATGAGATTCAAGACATTACTGGTCATTGCACCAGATTGTTCTTGCTTGCCAGTGAGAGGCACTGAAGTCTCGCTGTGCATTGTACCTTCAGATTAGAATGTTTTCATGACCTCACATCTGTGTGGCACAAAGGGTGGTGTTTTCCTATGGCCGATCAACAATGGCAGCTCACAGTACCAGCAGCTTTAGACCTCCCAGAGCAAAGCTCAGTGCAGCACTAAGCCTTAAACCACCCAAGGGCTGTCAAACCACACAGAGCTTGAAATCTGCACTGAGAAAATGCAATCTGGAAAGATTTCAACCCATTCATTCTTAGTGTGAATTTTCTAAAATAGAAGAATAAAAAAAAGTCTCTATAATCTGATAAAAAAAAAAACAAACCAACCTGTATTTTCCCAAGTAAATTCCCTTTTATTCATGAGAACAAAAGTACTTGGATACTATAAAACCTTAATTTCCCCAACTTTTAAGATAAAATATTTGCTAAATGAATTAAGCATAGACAATGTCAACCCATCAGAATTATATTTATACATATTGGTGGATAAGTTCCTGTCTTCCCACATCAGAGAATTATTTTTTTTACCAAAATGGGCAGAATAACATTTTGTATGTTAGAGACCATTCTTTTCTAGTCCTTCCAAACATTCCTGTGTCATTTAAGAATGTTAGTAGAGGTCGCTTCTTGAAAATTGAGGACTTTTTGTTTTCCTTTGAAAGTATGGCATCTAAAGAACACAGTATCATGACTCGGGTGGAAAGGGAGGCAGAAGCCATTTTTCTTTTAGATGAAAAGCATTCTGTGTGATTGTTGTATAATAAATTGATTTTTACACTAAAACATGTTGCAATTTTTCTTATTTGGCTCAAAGAAACTAAAATGTGGGCCTGTGCGGTACTCTAAGTGGCTTATTATTCAGAGATTATATATACCAATAAAGTGATGATGTATTAGTGATTAACCTTAGATTCTTATTTCATTTCAACAAGCAGTGGGATGTTAAAGTAACATTATTAATGCAATATTTATATACCCAGCTAAACTATCTAAGAAGTTGGTTACAAGGAAAATTTAATAGCAGTCAGATAAGCAGAGGCTGCAATTATTAGAAACTACTTACTATACAGAATAAAAATATACTATACTGTACTTATATACTGTAGTACAGTAACTATACCATATACACTATGCAATGGGAGCACATATGACATAGGTTACCAATACCCTGGATACCTGTAGTGTCAGTGGCAATTTCTTCTCAGGAGCTGAAGCCAGGCTGCAGTTTGGTGGTTGTAGGCACAGAGGCTATATTCACCACCACGATGAAGATCCCAAGGCACCAGCTTGGAAGTAGCCTCAATAGTTATGCTCAGAGCCTGACCTAAAGTTGCTCACATTCCAAGGTAGAAATGGTTAAGGCAAGGGAGTTAGGAAGGGAAGGGAAGGAAATTGGAGTGGGGACTAGAGTTTAGGGAGAGGATGAACATTTTAAAGAGCCTTGTTTCACTTCATTATTTTAAGCTGTATATGGGATAATCTCATTAAAACTTTGTTTTTTAAACTAAAAAGCAAGGAAAAGTGACACATCCCTGCAATCCCAGCACAAAGAAAGCTGAGGCAGGAGGGTGTCTCTGAGTTAAAACCACTTTAGGATACAATAGGTTAGTTCCTGGAAAATTTGGCTGTCTCAAAAAATATACAATATACCCAATGTTTCTATGGTAAATTAGCTATTACAAATTAAAAAATTATAATAAACACCTAATGTCTCTTTTACACTCCATTTTTAAAAAAGCATCAGCATATATTTTTATTGCTGAAGGCCTTCTTCCAAGTCAGATGACGTACACATATTAGAGCTCCTTTCTGAGACAAGAAAACATCCACTCTTATAGACTACAGTCACCTAAATATTCCTTGGCCTTTAGTAAATGTGACTTGGTCATGGAGTGGAGCAGTATGTCATTTTCCAACAAGGCACAAATTCTTAAAAGAGTCCACAACCACTTCCATTCATGTCTCGAGCTGAGAACCAACTATTCAAACACATTAGCCTATGGGAGACATTGTACATCCAAGTCATACCAAAGCCTTTATTTTTCAAACCTAGTTTACTTACAGATTTTTAGATTAACAATAAAAATGTCAGATTTAATGAGGTTTCTATCAAATCAATGCTGTATAGTGTTATGCATTGTAGTAGAGACAAAAAATTATCTGGAAGAATATATGATATGCCCTTGGAGTTATAGTCCTGGAAGGAACATTTAGCTATAAAACATTAGAAATGATTTACACCAAGAAGACTTTCCCAAAGAGTTTAATGCTGAACTTGATTTCGGTGTTGAATTCAAATAAACAAGGAATTTTATTCCACTAGATTCATGGGGACTCCATCCACACAGCCATGGGGATGTCAACACCTATGGTGGGCTTAGACTTTTCAGTAATACAGCTAGATTTGGGTCACCCATTCACCTGCCCATTGTCCCAAAGAGACTGCATGCCAGTGTGAGTTGAGACCTACCTGTCACTCTGAGTTCTCAGTCCTGCCTTCCCAAGAAGAGCTCTAACCCATATGTCAATGCAACAAGGTTTGTCCAAGATAATGAAGCCTCAAGCACTCTGGTGAGCACAGTGTATCCAGAAAGTACAAGTCTAGGCCATCGCCCCCTGTGCTTGCTCTCCGTGTGTCTTCAAGACTTCATACTCCACCACACACCATGGTGCAGGAGAGCACAGCCCTGTGAGGTTAATATGTCTGGAACACATCAGTTCTTTCAGTCACTCCAATAAAAACAGAATACCCAGGAGGCTTCTAGCCCCACCCATGACCCAGGTGAGTGCCCCTCCCTCCCTCTCTCCCTCCCTTCTATCCCTGTCTCCAGAGATAACAATAACCTAATATATTACCAACAGTTTAGATACTTGCTCTGAAAGAAAAAAATCAGTTAATACATGATAAATTCAACAAATGACCTAGCTCCCTACATGAAAATGCAAGTGTAAAAGAATCAAGAAAATCTAACTCCTTCCAAAATCAATTTTATAGTAATGGCCTCCGGGTCTAATGAAATAGATGGAATCCTAGAAGAAGAGCTTAGAAGGATGATAGGTTTATTCAAAGAATGAAAAGAAAAACCCTTGAAAGTACCCCCAAGAAAACACAGATGCCAAGTGAAATAGGAGGACTGGTATATGATGTAGAAGAGGAACTCAAAGTGGAAATCAGACTAAGATAATGAGAACAAGTCAAAAACGTTGTGTAGAGCTTCACCAATAGATCAAGGGGTATATAAAATGGATGGGCTTAAAGATGAGGTGTGGGGTTGGGACATTCCAATAAGGATGGAGATTAATTGGACAGGACTTGTAAGATGTGGAATACTCTGCAATGACCACATAAGCATAAAAGAAAGGGAATTCCCTTCTAAAGGAATAGCACACATTTTAAATGAAACCACAGCAGAAATTTAAGATAGAGAAAGAAAAGAGAAAAGAGAAGAGAGAAGAGAGAGAGAGAAGAAAAATGCCTATACAGATAGATACCAGAGGCATTTACACCAAAAACAGACCAGGTCAGAAAAGGACTCCCCTCTTCATGTCATAATTAACTCACTAAATACTGAGAAAAAAGAAAGTATAGTGACAGTAACCAGAGAAAAGCCACAACTGCAACTCATGTGACAGAGGCAGGCCTATCAGAGTAACTGTGATTCCCAACAGAAAATAGGAAAGCTGCAGTGGGCTGGGAAGCACTTGGAATGAAGCAGGAGTGGGGAGGCTCTTGAGATGATGCTTTTCAAGCTTTGACAGGCAACAATTGCCAATACATAATATTATACCCAGCAAAACTATCAGTTATAATTGGAGAAAGAAAAACATCACACACACACACACACACACACACACACACACACACACAAAGACTGAAGGAATGTATGGCTACTAAGCCTGCTCTACTTAAGATACTTAAAGGAATTCTTAGTGGAAAGACAAATACATCCACAGCATCACGGAAGAATGAACCACTCCTGAATAAGTTAGGCAAAAGAAGGCTAGAAAATCACCAAGTAATACAAAGCCAAGGAAGCAATAGGAAATTGTACACACCTTTCCATAACCCTAAATATTAATGGTTTCAATTTTCCAGTCAAAAACAGGAGTCTGGTCCTGGGAAGATGACTGTAGGTAAAGCTGAACAAGCACAGAGACCTGAGTTCAGATCCCCAGAATCCTTTTAAAGTCGTACATAGTAGTAAATAACTTTATAACCCTAGCACTGGGGATGGAGACAGACAGACCTCAGGGGCTCACTGGACAATTCACGCCATTGACTGTTTACTTTGCTGTTCAGAAGCATCTTAATTTCATAATGTGCTATTAGTAAGAAATACTCTCTCAAACAAGGTAGCATAGAAATGGTGGAGGAAAGGTGTCTCCACATTAGCCGGTGGCCTGCCTTGTGTTGGGATTCAGTCTTTTTTCTTACACAAGGAACTAGGAAAGCTAAATCTACCATCCACCCCTGACTTGACCGGCAATTCTATGCCACTGTTCACATTGTGTCTGAACAGTGGGTATGTGTAAGGTACAGGTAAGGACCAGGTGGCTTAGAGAGGTGGAAACAAAGTACAAAGAGAAGTCCAAGCAGCTTTGCCTCCTGTTACCCCAGAAAATAAACTCAAAACATACTTCCCTGTATAATTACTCTGGTCATTTACAGTCTCTAATCTCATGCACAGAGAATCTGCAAGAGCCCTGAGCCCCAGGAAGGGCTGTCTTCATTCTCTCCTAGCCACAAAAAGTCTCCATTCCTCTTATAGGTTTAAGTATTATATGTTCCCACAGACTCATGTTTTGAACACCTGTCTTCTGTCTGGTGGTGCTAATTTAGGACATTGTTCCTCAACCTGTGGGTCATGATCCCTTCATTCTCTCCTAGCCATGGTGTAGGATCTGGGAGCAGGAGGGTCCCCAAGAGGATAGAATCCTCCATGCTGAACTGCTGGGCTTACATTTAGAGGCTCAAAAACCAAGAGGTATCATGCTATATGCCAGCAGCGAGCAGAGTTGCTAGGACAGAGCTAAGACTTAGAAATTGAGGGAGGGTCAGACGCTGCACTTGACAAGTTGTTTTTCCAGTGTTTAATTCAATTGATCCCATCAGAAGGGCATTCCCTTGTGGGCAGGGCAACATCAACATTGCACCTTCCACCAAGCTCAGAGAAGACTCGGTGGGCTTTTTCAAAGACATATCCTCAAGTGCTCAAGCTCTGTTTTTTTGTTTGTTTGTTTGTTTGTTGTTTTTTTGTCATCTTTCATCTATGCAGCTTCTAAATCCACCTTTAATTCTCACCTACCATTGTCACTCTTGTGTTTCTCCACCTCCATCTACTCTTGTGTTTAAGTCTCATATGTCCCCTCAGACTCATGATTTGAACACCCGTCTTCTGTCTGGTGGCGTTATTTTAGGACAGTTGTTCTCAACCTGTGAGTCATGATCCCTTGGGAGCTGAACCCTTTCACAGGGGTCACCTAAGACCACTGGAAAACACAGGCACGATGTGGTTCATTAAGGTAGGAAAACAACAATGATAAAGTAGAAATGAAGAATTTTATGGTTGAAGTCACCACAATGTGAGGAACTGTATTTGAAAGGCCACAGCATCAGGGAGGTTGAGAAACACTGTTTTAGCAGATTGTGGTACCCTTAGGAGATAGACGCTATCTGATAGAAGTAAGCCACCAGACCTCGGCCTTTGAAGGACTGAGCCCGGCTCATGATCTAGATGGTTATTACTCTCTTGTATGCAATAAGAAGGGCAGATCTGCCACTGAACTCCACCATGCTCTTCCCACCAGGCTGGACCGGATCCCGTAAGACAATAGCTGAAGTCAACCTGTTTCTGTCATGCTCTTTGCTCACAGCAAAGCAAACATAGCTAACACACTCAGAAAGCTCTTTGTAGTCAAAGCCTTCATCCTGGCAAAAGCCTCTCCCAATATACTGGATTCCACTGCTGTTATAGTTGAGTATATACATTCTCAACTTCCTAAGCCACTGAGTTAACCATACAGAATCAGTCCTCCCAGTCATGTGAATGAAGGAAGGTTAGTGTGGACCCAGACAAACTTCCTTCCCTAGAATATTCTGTAGGCTTATGGCCTTGAGCAAATTAGTTTTTCTGCTGTGGTTCCTAAAGCTGCATTTCTCTCTTCTGCATCCTAAGAAAGCCATCCTTATCCTAAAAGATCTATTTCAAATAGTACCTCTCCTCTAGAAAGCCATTCCTGATTACCCAGTAAAAAAAATGACCACCACCACCCTTTCCTTGCGACTTTGCCAGGGCTAGTTATTCCTGACAGTGTGTGGCACATGCAGGGTCATCTTGATGCTCTTGTGTCCTCTTTAGACAAGTCCTTACCTTCTACAGTCATGTCTTACTACATATTATGGCTTCTTCCATATATGCTAAACTCAAGGCTTTTCTAGAGAACAGTGCTCAAATATGTGCTCCTTAGTTACCCATCAGGAACAGCAGTGAAATCCACAAAATATTGTGTCATCAGAAGGGATGAGTCTTGAACTGATTGTGTCTAACTGAAGTGAAATCAATGAACCTCATTAATGGATCCATTTTGAAAGATTTTATTTTTAATCATGTGTGTGCTCTTACAAGCAAAACCTTACAGCAATGTACTAAAGCATATTTAATTAAATGTTTTTTTTTTTAAAAAAAGCCCTCAAGAATTCAATTACAGTTATACATGTTTGTATTAGGAAAAACACCCTACAAACTAATATGATAGCTATAACATAGCTCACTGTGTTATAACGAGAACATACTGCTCAATGCACTGTCTCTACTGTTCCAACCACACATCGACTGACTTTGTAAGTGCACTTAAATTATATGGGCTTTGTTTAATTTCTCTAAAATAAATTCAAATGCCTCAGTATACACACAGCCCTCTGCAGACAAATACTGTAGTGATCTCAGGAGGGCTATTTCTCCTCAGCTGAGCATGTGCTTTGGGGTAGAGGGCTGGAGGTATCTGAAGAGCAAAGGTGCTTCCCCTATTATAATTTCATGCCCAATGGTTTTTCATCTATTCTGTTTTCAAATTACTTTTCCTTTAATGGGGTTTATGCAATAACCTCTATCATGGTGCTGTTGAATTTCTGCTTTCTACAAAACTTGAAAGCATTCTTCAAATAAAATAAGGCTTACTTTAAAAACAGTGTGAAAGTAAGCCACTTGGTTATTGCTGGACATCTTGGATTTTTCTATTACTGGACCAAGTTTGGAAAGAAAGGTTAGTCTCTGTGAACTGCTGGATAGAACAGAACAAGCTGCGAACCTGCCCTAGCCCACCCTACCCACCCTACCCCAGCAGCTGCTAAGGGCTGTTTGCAGCTGTGCATAGCACTGAAGGACAGCTCTTGGGCCAAGGCATCCCAGACTCCATCTCCATCTTCCTCCTCAGGCTGGTGTACCTGGCAGGAAAGGAAATGGAGAACAGCATGAGTCAAGCCAAAACCGCCACATATCCTGGGTCCTTGAAACTCACAGCCAACGAGAGCATCACTCTTTTTGAGAGCTAGGTCCGTGACTCTGATATACTGGGGGTTCACAGTCTTAAACACAGCCCTTCGGGTCTATGCTAAGCCATTAGTAAGAAAACAGAGTCTGGAAACCCATCAGCATGCATAGGCAAGCTAAGCTATAAATGAAATATGTTCCATATGCTGTAACATACCAAATGTAATGTGCTTATCCAAACAGGAAGTTATTTTGTAGATGCCCCCTTAATTACATAGATATTTTTATGTATGGGTGTTTCGCTTGACTGTATGTCTGCACACCAAATGTGTGCAGTGCCCATGGAGTCCAGAAGAAGGAATTAGATGATGAAGCTGGAGGTATGGATGGGTTGTGAGCCTCGTTGTGGGTGCTGGGAATTGAACTCAAGTCCACTAGAGGGGTTCTTAACCACTGAGCCATCTCTCTAGCCCTGTCTCATCCTGTGTTGTTATTGTCTTACATTTCATGATGTGTGTAGGTGTATAAGTGTGTATGTATGTATATACATGTGTGTATCTGTATGTGTGTATATATCTGTATGTGTATGTGTGTGTACATGTGTGTACATGTGTGTATGTGTGTGTGTGTGTGTGTGTGTGTGTGTGTGTGTGTGTGTGTGTGTTTAGGTGCAAGAACAATTTTTAGAATTTTCTCCCTCCACCATGTGGGTTCCAAGTATTGAACTCAGGTCCTCAGGCTTGGTGTCTTAGTCAGGGTTTCTATTCCTGCACAAACATCATGACCAAGAAGCAAGTTGGGGAGGAAAGGGTTTATTGAGCTTACACTTCCACACTACTGTTCATCACCAAAGGAAGTCAGGACTAGAACTCAAGCAGGGCAAGAAGCAGGAGCTGATGCAGAGGCCATGGAGGGATGTTCCTTACTGGCTTGCTTCTCCTGGCTTGCTCAGCCTGCTCTCTTATAGAACCCAAGAATACCAGCCCAGAGATGGTACCACCCACAAGGGGCCCTCCCCCACTTGATCACTAATTGAGAAAATGCCCCACAGCTGGATCTCATGGAGGCATTCCCCAACTGAAGCTCCTTTTCCTATGATAACTCCAGCCCGTGTCAAGTTGACACACAAAACTACCCAGTACAGCTGGGTGTGGTGGCGCACGCCTGTAATCCCAGCACTTGTGAGGCAGAGGCAGGTGGATTTCTGAGTTCGAGACCAGCCTGGTCTACAGAGTGAGTGCCAGGACAGCCAGGACTACACGGAGAAACCCTGTCTCAAAAAACCAAAAAAAAAAAAAAAAAAAAAAAAACAAAAACAAAAAAAACCAAAAAAAAAACAAAAAAAACCACTACCCAGTACAATTGACCCCTTGTCAACTTGACACACCAACATATCACTATTAAGCCTCAACCCTTACTTTCTTATTCATACCCAAGATTTAAATAATGTTAAAAGTCCCACAGTCTTTACATATTAAAAGTTCGATCCCTTTAAAATAAAATTCAAAGTCTTTTAAAAATTCAAAGTCTCTTAACTGTGGGCTCCACTAAAATACCTTCTTCTTTCAAGAGGGAAAAATATCAGGGCACAGTCACAATCAAAAACAAAACTCAAACTCCAATAGTTCAAAGTCTGGGATCCAACTCACAATCTTCTGGGCTCCTCCAAGGGTTTGGGTCACTTCTCCAGCTCTGCCCTTTGTAGCACACACCTTGTCTTCTAGGCTCCAGCTGCCTGTACTCCACTGCTGCTGTTGTCCTTGGTGGTCATTGCATGGTACTGGCATCTTCAAAACACTGCTATCTTCCGTTGTAACTAGGTTTCACCAATAGCCTCTCATAGGCTTTCTTCATGGTGCCACGCCTCAACTCTTTTGCATGACCCCTTCAGTCCTGAGCTGTCAATTACAACTGAGGGTACACTTTCACCAACGGCCTTCCATGGCCTCTCACAGTACCAAGCTTCAGCTGTTCTTCATGATGCCTTCATGCCTTCAAAACCAGTACCACCTGGGTGACTCTTACACAGTACCAAGTCCTGCTACAGCACGAGGTAACCTTAGCTATCTGGAACACACCCTTTGTGCTCTCAGAAAACACTTCCCAGAAGATTTCATCTCAGTGATGCTGGTGTCTTCTTTTTTTTTTTTTTTTTTTTTTTTTTTTTTTGGTTTTTCGAGACAGTGTTTCTCTGTGTAGCCCTGGCTGTCCTGGAACTAGCTCTGTAGACCAGGCTGGCCTCGAACTCAGAAATCTGCCCATCTCTGCCTCCCAAGTGCTGGGATTAAAGGCATGCGCCACCACCACCCGGCTCTTAATCACTGCTAATTTCTTAGCTCCAGCTAACCAGCATCAATAGTCCCAGTAACACAAAGGTTGACTTTATCGGTTTTGGTATCTTGTAAATCACAGCTGATTCATCAGCCCCAGCTAACCAAAACCACAGAATCTTCATGGCCCTGATAAGAGTCTTTAATCTTCCCTCTGAAATTTCATAAGCCAGGCCTCCATCTTCTGCACTGTTCTCAACATAATTTTCCAAGCTCTTACACAACATCTCACAGAGCTCTCAGCACTGAATGGACCATCTAGCCCAAAGTTCCAAAGTCCTTCCACAATCCTCCCCAAAACATGGTCAGGTTGTCACAGGAATACCCCACTATGTTGGTACCAATTTGTCTTAGTCAGGGTTTCTATTCCCGCACAAACATCATGACCAAGAAGCAAGTTGGGGAGGAAAGGGTTTATTGAGCTTACACTTCCACACTACTGTTCATCACCAAAGGAAGTCAGGACTAGAACTCAAGCAGGGCAAGAAGCAGGAGCTGATGCAGAGGCCATGGAGGGATGCTACTTACTGGCTTGCTTAGCCTGCTCTCTTATAGAACCCAAGAATACCAGCCCAGAGATGGCACCACCCACAAGGGGCCCTCCCCCCTTGATCACTAATTGAGAAAATGCCCCACAGCTGGATCTCATGGAGGCATTTCCTCAAGGGAGGCTCCTTTCTCTGTGATAACCCCAGCCCGTGTCAAGTTGACACACAAAACTAGCCAGTACACTTGGTAAGCTTAGAACTTCTATTTTGATATGGTAGGACAATGTCCGCATGCTGATCAGCCATTGCATCTCCATGTTTAATGTAAGCACTCAATTATTAAAAACTGAATGGCTGAACCTGGGGCCTAATTGTGGGGCTGCAGGATGCTCTCAGCAGAAAGGTGACATAAACATCAGGGTCTTTCAGCGCATACCTCCTCCCACCTAATTCTCAAGGGCTGAACAACGTCAACTTCTGTACCTACCTGAGGGTGCAACCATAAAGCCAACCTTTGGCTGTCCTTGTTAAGGATGAGCGGAGTCAAACCTGAAAGAAGTTGACTCATCACTTATTACGTTCCTATTAGGCGTGTTAAAAACAAGAACAGACATTTACATATATATCAGAGAGTTATTCTGTAGACAATCTGAGTTTGGTCCCTGGAAGCCATTTCAAGGTGGGAGAACTGTCCTCACAAAATGAGCCCTAACCGTGTGGTAGCACACAAACACACCCCCTTATCATACATTCACATATAATAAATAAAAATTTTACATTTTTGAATAGTCCAAATGAGGCAGATATGGTGGCAACACACTTTGAACCCCTCCCCTCCCCCACCCCCGCACACACACACGCGCGCGCGCACACACACACAAGCACACCCGAGGCAGGGGTGGCAGGTCTGTGTGACTCTGAAGCCAGCTTGGAATACATAGTGAGTTCCAGGACAGCCAGGGCTCCAAATAGAAATCTGTCTCAGACAGCAAAACAACAACAAAGGGCACTTCTTGAAAGAATCGTTTTATAGTACCTCCACACCTGCTGATCACCGAATGACTGCAAGTCGGCCGACAGTCTCTCCCAACACTCCTAAAATGAAACGGAAGTTTTTGACTAAACACTCCGATATTTTTTTTCCTAGAAAGGGTCCTCTTGTCCCAGAGGCAGAACAAACAGTGAACTTGCCAGAGCATCCTTCTCGAGGCATTCCAGTGTCTGAAGATCCTTCTCCAAGCTGCTCAGCTCCTGAAGGACGGAGCTGTGAAACCTCTCCAGCTTGTCCAGTCTGTCAAACAGGAAAGCGGCCAACTCCAGTGGGACCGACTGTGTGTGACAGAATGGTCCCCAAGTGTTGGTTGCCTTCCTTCTCTTCCCGCCTTTTCGTGTTCCCTGATCTCCGATCCCAGAAACTCGGTGACCTCTCGCCTAGCCCCTGGCAGCAGCCCAGAGGCAGCCACCAGGTCATCAAAAGCTTCACCACATGGGCTCCAGGAAAGGAGACTGGGCGCCCGCCCTCCCTCCCACCTCTGTTCTCCCTCCTCTGTCTGGCCTTGCACTGCTTGTACGAGCTGGGGTCAGTAGGTTCACAATTCCTTTTCCTACCTCTGGGTTTTAGTTTCAGATTTTCCAGCCGTCGCCATACTATGTCTGGCGTCATCCTGTGTCATATAAATGGCTTATCTGCTGACTTACTCTCTTTTCCTTTGGGTTCAGTGTTTCGAACAAACAAGAGCAAGTGTGGCTTTCTGCTTCTTTGGATGTAGAATGTTAAAATCTTTGTTCCAGGGTAATAGTACTGGAACGGGATGGGGGCGGGGCCTACGGAGGACTTGGATCACTTAGATCATCAATGCGCATGCGCTAGAGCGCCTGTGCACTCTGGGACTCTTGATTTCCTGTCAGCCGAGCAGTTTTCTCTACTACCTGTTCTTGCCAAGACACCTTCCTCTACCACAGAGCCCAGAGCAACAGGGCCAATTAATCACAGGCTAAATCCCCCCAAAACCATGAGCAAGCCACACTTGCTCTTGTTTGTTTGAAACACTGAACCCAAAGGAAAAGAGAGTAAGTCAGCAGATAAGCCATGCGCGTGCACACATACATGAGTACCTAGTTTTATTGCAACTGAGTCGTGGTCTACAATCTCAGCCTGATCAAAAACTCATTCCACATCTTAGACTGGCCCCAAATCATGGCAACTCTCCTGTCTCAGCCTCCAATAGTGCTGGACTTACAGACATGGACCACCACACCTGGCTACCTCGGGTATCTGCTTATAATCAGACTGCTACCTCTCAGCGGGCTGTTCTCTCATACGGAGCACAGAGCAAGTGCCTGGCATTATTGTTCGATGTGTTCTAGCTGAGTGGATTCGTGGCTGAAGGCAAAGCCCTTCAAATCCACTGGAATCATCAAATCCAGAGCCCTCGGTGGCTTTGTCTGACCATTGTGTATATACGAAAACTTGTAAAATATATGTGTGTGTATGTATGTATGTATATATATACATGTATATATATATGTATATATATACATATATATATATGTATATATATACATATATATATACATATATATATACATATATATATATATATATATATATATAAACTTTTTACTCAATGCATTCTAACCCCAAGAACCTTTCTACTTTAGCTAAGCAAGTATCTCCTCCCCCACCTCCACTTCAAGCCCTTCTCTCCAGTGTGGAGCAATCGCTACAGTCTTCCCCATGGCACTGGAATCTTTTGTTTCCAAGTTCGCATTCAAAAAGCACTTCCAAAGCAGTTGTTCTGAACTGACTATGCAGAAACCCGTCACTCACTTCCGCTTCCTTCTTCAGTCTCTGAAATGTAGGCACCTGGTACTCCCTGGGACGTGCTCCTAAGGGTGTTCTGTGTACCGTATCTTCTTGTCACAATATAACATAAGAATTTCCCTTCTAACCATATTTAAGAGGGCAAGCAGTGGGCATGTTTATGGTACTCGGCCACCTCATCGTTACATGCCTGCAAAGATTTCCCATGAAATTCTGTGCCCACTAAACACATGCGTGTGTGTGTGTGTGTGTGTGTGTGTGTGTGTAACAATAATCCAAGAGAAAGAGACTAGTGGTGTGAGAGAGGGCTGACATGGCAAGACTTTCAGGGACAGTATTTGGGAGGGGCTCAAGGCCAGAAAGCGGGGAGAAGTGATGTAATTATATTTTAACTAAGAAACAAATGTCTTCCTGTGGCTGGATGACAGTGGGCTGGATATGCCACGCTTTATCTCGCCTGTTTTCACAGCTCCGTGGTCTTGCCCCATCTTTGCGAATGGGTTCTCATTTTTAATGAACACCTTTTAGCATCGTTCACCGGGAGCTCATAAAGAGGCTGGAGGAGAGAACTGAGTTCCAGATCTCATCTTGTAGATGGAGAACCAGACTCCATAGAGCTTGAGATACAGGAAGTCTCGGCTCTGCACACTATCTCCTTAACCTCAAGGTTATGGTCATGGGTGTTGCCCCCCCTCTCCCCCCCCCCCCCGTGCCCCCGACCCACGGTTTTGCTTTTCAAGTGGTTACCTGCACATGTGTATCTGGTTCCAAAGCCTTATTAGGCAAGCTGGCACTTCCTTTGCCTTTTCTGAAGAGAACTGAATCTCTTTCTGCTTGAGCCTAAGCTATTGACAGGGGAACAGAATGAGGGCATTCAGGGTAAACATGATACAAATACGAAGTTGTGTGTTTGCTGTATTCAAAAGACACCACCCCCACACAGTGATGCTCACAGGAAGTGTTCCTGCTGAGAGACTAGGAAGGCATCATCCTGTGTACACTTCAGGGATTGTCCCTGGGTTACTGCTATAAAGAATAAGAGAAATCAGGAAAACCTATATTCATGCTATTGATACAATGTATCAACTAGTGTGGACACAGGTCCATTATACATTAGCTCGTTGCTGAAAGAGAGACTCTGGAGATCTCCTGACATAGAGAAATGCCGGGGTGGGTGTGATTTTTTTTTTTAATGTGCTGATACAGAACAGAAACTCTTAGAGACTTTCCAGTAAGAAGACAAAGTCAGAGAAACCTGAAATTATCGTGAGGGGCAGCCCAGAAATAAGACCAAGATGACTTGCACACCCAATGTCTCAAAGAGCTACTGTTATTAAACAGATACCCCCCACATCCCCTCCTGCCGTGGCTTAGAGTCTGCTCTCCTGCAAGGTTCCCTCAATTCTCATCTATTTGCCTTGGCCCTGTGGTCAAACCATGGCTTTTCTAAGAATGCCACCAGTGGGTCCAAGCCAAGAACATTTGGTCCCACTGGAGAGAACTGACAGGGAGCAGTCTTATCCATTCAACATTGCCATTGGAAAAGCAATAAAGTCAGTGACCAGAGCCGAGATGAATGCATTTGCCCCACACTCAGGAGACCTTCATCCATGAAGGATACTGTACCATTAGTGAATGAAAGGAATGGGGCGAAGCCTGAATGAGCTGAGTTCTCTTTCTGCCCAACTCTGTTGAGCGATACAGTTGACAAATTAGAAATAAGGGAAGCTGGGCGGTGGTGGTGCACGCCTTTGATCCCAGCGCTTGGGAGGCAGAGGCAGGCAGATTTCAGAGTTCAAGGCCAGCATGGTCTACAGAGTGAGTTCCAGGACAGTCAGGGCTACACAGAGAAACCCGTCTTGAAACACACACACACACACACACACACACACACACACACACACTTGAAATTGCCGGGCAGTGGTGGTGCACGCCTTTAATCCCAGCACTTGGGAGGCAGAGGCAGGCGGATTTCTGAGTTTGAGGCCAGCCTGGTCTACAGAGTGAGTTCCAGGACAGCCAGGACTACACAGAGAAAACCTGTCTCGAAGAAGAAGAAGAAGAAGAAGAAGAAGAAGAAGAAGAAGAAGAAGAAGAAGAAGAAGAAGAAGAAGAAGAAGAAGAAGAAGAAGAAAAGAAAAAAGAAATAAGGGAACTAGAGAGATTTCTCAGTCTATTTGTGCCCTCTGACCAGTACCTGTCCATCCCCTGCCTTTCCCTGGCCTCTGGTAACCACATCCATGCTCTGCCTTCTACTGTAACTCTTGCAGATCTCACATAAATTATTGATATCATGTAGTCTGACTGGCCCGGTCCACATTTTCTGCTTTAGTGGACTGGTACCTCAAATTTTCTTTTCAGGTCCCTAGTGAAGTTTTCAAAGGCCGTTTTAAAAGCAGACCCATTTGCATTTTCTGGCATATCCTCTTGAGATGGAGTAGGAATGTCTAAGAAACAAAAACAAAATATTAATAACAAAGAACATGCTCAAGTAGACATGCTTGGTCTCTGCTTACCAGAGGTTGCAACCATTTGTGAGAAGCACGAATATAAACCACAGACTCCCCTCAACTAGCTATCTGCATCTGATTCTGCAGCATGGCCGACCATGACCATGACCACACCAGCTAGCTCCTACTGAATCAGAAAGATGGGCACCTTGTGCTACCCTCCCACCAAACCCTGCCCTCCCCGTCAGGTGTTCGTTTCATCCAAACCTTCTCAGCACCTTAAATCAGATCAATTGATAGTGTGTCTAAGGAGGAAGATTAGGAATTACAGGAAGTTGTAAGGAACACACAATCTGGAAGACAGTATAATGGCTCAGTGGGTAAGGGTGCTTGCCACCATGCCTGATGACCTGAGTTCAATCTGTGGGTTCTATATAAGGAGAGAACGGACACCAGAAAGTCATCCTTCAACCTCCATACATGCATGGCATGCACATGTGTGTACATAGTAAATTATAAGGAGATAACTGGGTATGTCAGTGAGGATAGCCTGACATAGAATCTCAGACTTACCTAGCTAGGTATATAAGGTCTGTGTGCTAAAGGATTTGCCTTCACCAACTTGTTCATTCCTTACAAAAACCATGGTAGGTGCTTCTGGGATTCACATGAAACATTGACACTATCGGACTTCTGCAAGCTCACACAAGCAGCTCCAGGAATAGAACCCAGCTTATCTCAAATCATGACAATCTAGGCTTCCCAATCTGTCTTTTTGGAGCCCTTTAAGAACTACGGTGCTGTCCATTCATAAATCTACCCAAGCTCACATAGGCACGATCCATCACTTGATTCAATTATAAATTATGTGTGCACACAAATGTAATCACTCTCAGCTAAGCAGCAGCTCTAATTTCAGAACCTGCTGGTCTCGAAGAGCTACAGAGCAGAAATCAGAGCGCTAGAGGAGGAGGGTGCTTGCTTTCATCCACAGTTTGTACAACCGTTTGTTCACCCTCAGACAGAACGAAATGCTTCTCACGTAGGCTGACTGCAGCCCGGGTGATCTTACAGTGCAGCTCTTGTAATTCACATTAGTACATTAAGAACAGACACATCCATCCAGCCCCTCCCCTCAGCTGCTGGCTGAGTGCATGGAGTTACCTGTCACCTCGGGGGAGACTGGAGCCTCTTCTAATCTTGATTGCTTTACGGCAACAACACTCCCATCGGGTATCTCTAAACGTGAACAGCATCGCCATGAACCATTTATATATCTACTGCTTCTGTGTCCAGTGTATCTCGTCCTCTTTTGTCTGTGGACTTCACATGCATGTCCACTGTATCTGCACCACCCTGTGGTGATGTGGGTCTTTCTACATCCCTCTCCCCAACCAACTCTTCTTGCATTCCCCAGCCTACCCCCCCTTCTTGTACTCATAACCTCTACAGACAAACACAGAAAGAAACACACCGAGACACACAAACACACATGCACACACATACAGACACACACACACATACAGACACACACACACACACACACACACACACACACACACACACACACTACTAAGTCCAGTTAATATTACATCTACTTTCATGCCTTTGAGTCGGACTCCTTGGGTTTGGAGCCTCATCCCTGATGGAAAAAAAAAAGTGTTTCTCCCTTCCTCCACAGCCACTGACTGCCAGCAGCTCCCCTGGGGTGGACCTTGTAAGGTTTTCCTGCACCTACGATGGGGTGTCAGTTCATGTGTTCTTTGCAGGTTTTGTGCAGGCAGCCATGTCGTGAATGTTCATGGGAGTAACAATTCTGTCCTGTCCTGAGGAAACTGTTATGTCAGTCCCAGTCCTTGGGCTCTTAAAAACACTTCCACCTCCACTTCTCTGATGTTGCCTTGTTCTCAGAGGTAGGGGTTTGTGTTGTAGCTGTCGCCTTTGGGGACAGGTACCCCCTGCAGCCACTTGCTTTATGCCTGTCACTGGCTATGGGCCTCTTTCTGCCAGTTAATAACTTTGATACAACACAGGTGAACCTCATCTCCTTCTCATTACTAAGTACCATCTGTTGGCAGGTGAATGGAGTACCACCTAAGACTCAAAGCACTGCTGACTACTAATGACTGAAGATAACGTGGCCACAGGCATCCGTTTGATACACGCAGACACATTTAGGAGTTCCCTGCTTCACAACTTACAGACTCGCTAGACACAATATTCTAAATAAAGCCAGAGCAGTGGATAGCAAAAATATCCCCAGATGGCTGAAGCCATGGGTTTGTTTTGGGATTCCTCTATTCCTCTGGCCTCTATAGTTTTTTGTTTGATTGAAATGTATGCAAGGTGTCAGTCACCTAGGATCTGAAAACGTTAAGACTGCTCAAGAAAAACATGGGAAAAGGAAACACTTCAAGAAATAGGATTCTGTAAAGGACTCTAACTGCCTACAAAGTCATAGTGAGTACTGATAAATGAGATCAGACAAAATGTAAAAGCTTTTGCATAGCAGAGGGAACCAGTAGGAGAATGAAGGGACAGCCACATAATGAGGGAATGTCCTTTTCAGCCCTCTACCCAACAGGGGACAAGTATTTAGAAAAAAAATAAAGAACTCCAAAATATATGCAAATAATCCAGTCATCCAGTCAATAAATTAACAAATGAATTGGGCAGATGGTTTTCAAAAATTAAGCATAAGTGGTCAATAAATATATGGGAAAAAAAACATGTGACAGTTTTAGTCATCGAAGAAATGCAAATAAAAAACACACTGAAATTCTGTCTCAATCACCAAGTAAACAACATATGCTTCAAGGATGGGATAGTGTTGTTATACACTGTTGTTCGGAGTGTAAATGACTACAGACACTGTGGAAATCAGCATGAAGATCGCTCAAAACACTAAGACCAGAACTACCATAGGACACAGCTGTACGATTCCTGGGACTGTATCCCAAGGAACCTATGTCTGTATAGTATAGAGTATACGCCTGGCTATCCATCTGAGGCACCGTTCAAAACCACCAAGTCACAGAATGAGCCTGCATGTTCATTCACAAATGAATTAAAGAAAACACTGTAGTCAGCCCTCAGGCAACCCTGCCCAAGCCCATCAAGAATAAGAGTATAAACTAGCTGGGTGGGTTTTCCTGGCCACCTCTCCTCTCTGCTCAGGCCCATTCACAGTCTCACAGCTGTGCAAGCGATCCAGGCAAGTTCCCCAGACCTCCACACAGGACTATGTGGAGTCACACAGAGGTGAGGCTACCAGATGAGTCTCTCAGATGCCTGCCCACAACCACCCCAACCCTCACAGGCAGGGCAGGAGCATCCACCTTTGCAACAGCCAGGTGTGTCGTCCAGCCTCACCAGGAAGAGCCTCTCACATCTGTCAGCGCGTGACAGTCAGCCCCGGATCTGGCACCCATACACTTTTCTATGTTCAGACCCAGCTGAGAGCCATGCTCACTTGCTTTTTGATTGCCAGTGAATTTAATCAACCCTGTCAAAATCAATGCCAAATATCAAAAGGATTTACAACCCTTCAGATCTGATCTGAAGTCAACCAGTCTTGAACAAGAACAAAAACTTGCCCTCAGCAGAGGCTGGTCAGGTGCCCAACCAGTGAAACAAATCCACATACCCAAGTCACATCCCCCCCCAAAAAAACCCCACAAACCATGAAAAGCCAAGACATGACTCTTCCTCAAACCCCACAAACGATATAAATACTTACCAAGAAGAATTATCAATGACGTGAAACATGTTTAAAAAGAAATTATCAACATGATCAAAGAACTCAAGAAGTTTAAAGAGGATAAGAACAAACATGAATGAACTTAGAGAGGAGAGGAAGAAACTCCTGCTTGAAACCCAAGAAAATACAAATGCACGCTGAAAGAAATGACGAGGACAATTCAGAATTCACAAGTGACTTCGATAAAAAGACTGAAGGAAAAAAATCAAGCTGAAATGAAATTGTAAAAAACAAAACCAACTACCCAATCAGAAATCTCAGAGTAAATCCTGATTGGTAGGCAGGATGAAGCAGAAGAGAAAATGCTGGGACCTGAAGATAAAGTAGAGGAGAGAGACCATGCCATCAAAGAATAGGATTACTTTTTAAAACACACATGAAAGGAACACATGTGCACGGTGATATTTTATATGGTGTAATCTGAAAAGTGACCCAGATTGATTACATGGGTGGTTTTTTTTTTTCTGTTAAAGATAAAAATATCAACTACCTCTGTGTTCCAAGTTTCCTAGCTTGTGCTTGAAGCTACTGTTTCCCAGGAATGGTTCTCGGTTCACAATCTAAAACACACAACACAGACCTATGTAATCGGTACATATACATAGCTATAAAACATGGCAGTAGTATTGTGCCACCTTAGCAGAATAAGCAATCATTTTATGCAAATATAGTTTCAAGTCCGGAAAAGTCGAACAAGCAACAGGTAGTAAGTACCTCAGGTACATCTTCCTCCACTTCCGGGTACTCCGAGGAAGCCGGTCTGCTGGGCGGAGGAGGACTTCGGAGTTCTGGATATGAGAGAAAACAATTCCCAGTGAGCAAACAGACCAAGAGACAAATTCACACGGCACTCTGTGGTGGTTCTCCGTATCAGATCTCATCGTTAAAGGAGGGGGACAGTCCTCATCAAAAGCGTCCTCCCTCTCAGGGCGTGTGTGCTTGCTGGGTTTCCGTGTCCATAGATGAATGAGCAGCCGGGTCCCCCCCAGCAGCCTCCGTAGCTGTGCGTCTGCTCCGTACACCCTAGCTTCTCGCTCTCCAGACTCAAGTTGCCTCCTTTATTTCATTTCCCTTTCCCGTGTGTAATGACTTCAGTCACGCATCATTTGCTGATTGTCACAAATTAACCCGACGCCACCTACCATTCACCACCCACCGTACTTATTCTTCATCTAAAAATGGAAGGTGTCCGTGCATTGACTGACATCTTCATTTCCCCACCCACATGGTAAACAGTCTCTCTCCTGCCATTTTGAATTTTGTGGTTTCCACATGTTTAGGGTAAAGATCATACAGTGCCTCTCATCTGGTTCCTCTCACATAGTGAAATATCCTAGAGGTTTATCCTTTCCACAAAAGGCAAAACTTCCTTTTTATAGAACATGGGATGGAGCCATATGCCCACCATGGTTTTTGTCAACCGCCTAACTCATTAATAAACCCTTAAGTTGTTCCACCAACTCACTATGGGTTAGGTTAACCACAACACACACCTTCTCATAGATTTGGTGGGCGTTTGAGAGTTTTGTCTATTTTTAATTCTTTTTCACCCTGAAACTGGGAGTTTCTTACAGGTTTTAAATAGCAACACTTAGCTAGTCTTATGCAACCATCTTCTCTGTCAGTGTCAGGCATGCCCCTGCCGTAAGGCAGCCTGTCCACAGCGTCTTGCTTGCTTCTGCACCTTATCTGAAGGCCATTACCAAGGTTGGTGTCAGAGAGCCGTTTCCCTGTGCTCTAAGAGTGCCTCACGACTTGTCTCCTTTGTTCCCCATCTTTGCTTCTATTCTCATGTCATATGTATGTGCAATTTTATGTATCTCTAAAGTCTAGGACCCACAAATAAGGGAAAACATTTAGGGGCTGGATAGCTCGCTCAGTAATTAAGAGCACTGGCAGCTCTTCCAGAGGCCCCCAGTTTGACTGCCAGCACCCCCACAGCAGATCACAGCCATCTTTTACTTCACTTCCAGGGAGTTTGACACACTCTTCTGGCCTCCATCGGGACCAGGCACACACAGAACACACACATGCACGCAGGTAAAACACCCACATATTTAAACCAAAAATAAAACTGTGATTATTTATTACAGATACATTTAATCTGATTAGTTCCAATTGTACCCATTGTCCAAGAATGACAGGCCATTCTTCATGATTAAATACATTCCTTTGTGTACATACATTAAAAAAAAAAAAAACTTTACAACTCAGTTGCCGTCCTCTGCATTTCCCCTCACAGGGACCCTCTGCCCCTCACTCCTCCTCTGAGAGGGTTAGGTCCTCCTGGGTATCGCCCCCACCCTGGCATTATCAAGTTTCTATAGATGTACCACATTTTTTAAAAAAAAAATTCACTTGATGTAAGTGGTTGTTTGGTTGGCATGTGTGTCTAAACACCAAAAGACGGTATCAGAGTCTATGGAACAACTGCCCTAGACATTGTGAGCCACAATATGAGTGCTGGAAATTGAACCCAGGATCTCCGGAAGAGCCTTCGGTGATCTCGGCTGCTGACATGTTTCTGTAACCCCTGCCACATTTTCTTCCGCCCTCTCTCTGTGGGACAGCCAGGTTAGCTCTGTAGCATGGCTACTGGGATTCATTCTGAGCTTTGCTCATGGTTTCAGACAAAGGTCTTAGTTCTGTTGCATGTGGATATCCACTGCCCCTTGCGACACTCATTAAGCACGATCGTTCCCTATCATTTACTTTAGCATCCTTGGCAAAGATTTGTTGACCGTATGTGTGCTCTTTATATTTGAACAAACCAGCCTTTATCTTTTTTATATCGGCTTTACTTCCTATGGAGTTGGAATATATTGAAATGAGGGAGGTTTCACCTGCAACTCTGAGCTCTCTTCTTTCCCGATATTGCTATGGTGTTTTGAGATCTTCCAGGCTTTGTACAAGGTTTAGAATTTTTATATTTTGGTGAAGAATGCATTTGGAATTTTAATAAAAAAAAACTGCATGTAAATGGTTGGTTACCTCGGGTGCCGTGTTACTCTTAAAATATAGCCGTTCTTCTCATCCGGGATGAGAGGGATCTTCATGTTTTCATATCTTCAAATACTTCTGTGTCTTTTTTCTTCAGTATGCAAAGCTTTCACGTTCTGAATTTGCTCCTATTATTTATTCCATTACACATTGCATTATTTTCTTACATCTTGCTTCAGATGATTCTTGGCAAGTGTAGAAGTTGTGGTGGATTTTAAAATTAACATGGATTGTACCCATTAGTGGAGAGTGGTATTTCTGTGCATCAAAATAGTGCGGGTTGGTTAACGCCAACCGTCCTGTCAGCCGTCTCCACTCCCACGTTCCTTCCCCAGCTTCTAGTAACCCAGTTTCTACTGTCAAGAATTTCTACAGATGAGAAAGGACATGTGGTACTGGTCTGTGCTTGGCCTCTTTCACACAAATCCTCCAGATCCCATCTATTTTGATGCAAAGGGCAAGATGCCATTCTTGACTGTGGCTTGGTTATAGGTTTCATACACAGGCTACATTTTCCTGTGCATCTCTCTGTGCAGGGCTACCTGGGCTGGTACCATATTCCAGCTCCTGTGTGTGTTCCCAGGGCACCTCATCATGAAGGTCTGTCTCTTTGATGTCCTGATTTATTCCCTTTGGTTACATGCACAGACGTGGGGCAGTTACTCCATCTGGTAAGACGATGGTTTGGTTTGTAAGGACCTCAGAATTAGTCTCTGTAATAGCTGCATTAATTTGTATAAGCACCAATTGTGTATAAGTGTCCCGTTGGTTACGTCCTTTGTGTGTGTGTGTGTGTGTGTGTGTGTGTGTGTGTGTTAACATACATCAGTCAAGTGCTCTCTGATTGGTCAATACCCCTGGTCATTCACTATAAGCACAATGTTCATTTCCTTAGTGGCAAATTCTATTGCACATTTTCTCTCTCTGAATCACCTCCGCATCTTGCATCCTTAGGACGAAAACTTTATAATGGTAAAACAAAAAAAAAAATCTGATATATTGAATTAATTTGATTTACTACTATCTTAAACATTCATGTATATTCATCAGGCATTCTGCACTGTGGTTTGTTGCATCCTTATATTTTGGTAACAGGGCAATGCTGTTACCAATGCAGGTAATGGGTTGAAATGGTGGCTCAGCGAGTTAAACCGGCTTGCCTGAAGACCCCTACCTGGTTTCCTATTAACACCCCACATAAAAAGCAGATGGAGCAGCACAAACATCTGTAACTGTGCTACTGTGCCCATAGGAGAGATGGGAGACACAGGCAGAACTCTCCCGGAAACTCACGGGCCGGCTAGCCCAATGTATGACGCAGTCACAGGGAGGAGGCAAAACCCAACACCAGCTAACCTCTGACCTACACAGACAAATGCAAATTAAGGCAAAGAATTGAACAGTGTTCTCTCCTCTGCAGTTTTTTGAGTTTGGAGAATTCTGTTGTAAATTCTTTAACTACTGGGTACAATTCGCTCAGAGACCCATCAAGCCCTGTGCTTCTCTTGTTGGAAACTTTGATTATCGCTTCTCGTTTGTGGCCAACTTTGTTCTGCGACTACAAAAATTGAGCGGTTGAAACAAAACCAAGGGTCAGAAAGCAGACCTATCATCAATCAGTTCTTTTAGAAGTTCACGTCCTTTCCGTTGGTCGCCGTTCATGTTCCCCTGTCTTGGAGAGGGGTGCCAGATTCTCAAGGACAAGCCTCAGAGCAAAGTTAGAATTCAGGATCACCCATGCTCTGCGAGTGGAAACATTAAACAGAGAAAGCGTCATGCCGTCTCTTGTTTGGAGATTATTTTTAAGGTTTTCCTCTGAGCCAGGACGTTAGCTTAATGGATGAAGGTGTCAAGACTGATGGCTTAGTTCAGTCCCCAAGAACCCACACGGAAGGAGAGAACCATTTCCTGCAAGATGTCCTCTGATCTACACACACACACACACACACACACAAAGGTACACACATGCACACACAAATACTTTCTAAAAGTCAAAAAGCAGTTTCTTTCATAGGCCATATTCCAAAATACAATTTTTTTCATATACTATAAACTAACTGAAAATCAAGTACCTATTTTCTGTGTAGATGCCTCAGGAGTTAAAAACACAGAACTATCTTGTAAGTTTGTTTCAGAAATTTTCAGAAGAGTGGAATCATTTTCCCTGGAGATGCCTTTCCATAGTGGTGTTAGCTCAGTCTAAAACATAACAGGTTTATTAAACGTTAATATTCATAACACTCAAACATAGCAACACAAGCTCACAAGATATTTTCAATAGCCTTTAAGATGACTAAGTATTAGGTTTGCTGAATTTGAAAAAACAAACAAAAAACAAAAACAGAAAAACAAAAGACACTAAGACTCTAACATCCTCAAACTAGAACAACACTAAAGTAAAATCTCAACTGATAACTCTAGCCAGGTGCCTCTAAAGCGTAGTGCAGGTTATAGGATCATCAAGGAACTCAACAAATATGCAAATCCTCAACTCCCACCTACAAGCTACCCAATCAGAACCCGGCAGGGTCCAGCACCTAGCAAGCCATCCTGGGCACTCTACTGACCTTAAGTGGGGGGGGGAGGGGTTTGGCACGTGGCTACACACACCCAGTTTTTATAAATAAATATATAATAGTTCCATTAGTTTCCAGTCTAAGGCAGTCTTCTGACTACTGCCACGGTGAGTCTGTGGTTCAAAGAATACTTAACTTCCCCTTAACAGAAAATAGTCTCTAATCCTTGCCCCAAATTACTTCCTTGCAATCCAATGCAGAGAATGGAAAAGTCAGCCTGACACCTTCACTGAAAAAGCAAAGTAGAATTCTTGGCTCATTGTATGGTTTCAATGTATCAGTTTGAGTCTGTGGAGCTTCTTGGGGCTTAATTAAAGCCAAAGTTGTATTTATTTGAATGTCTTCTTTTGGCATGTTTACTAGGATGCACTATTCAACAAAAAATTAAATAAAAAAAATAGCTGCCAATATCCAGATTTTTTTCCATCCATGAATTCAATAAATTATGGGTCAAAAATATTCAGGAAAATAATATGACTGTAACAAATATATTAGATCAAACAGTGACTATATAGCATGACATTGCATTGGGTATTATTATAAATCATCTAATGGTGATATAGGGTCCACAGGTCATATGTAGATACTGCGCTATTTTAGGAAGCATGCGATTGTCTACAGTTTTTGGTATCCAGGCTGTATACTGGAACCAACTGCCCAGAAATACAGAGAGACATATAGATCTATCCTGACTCATAGGTTTAACCCATGAGCTATGGAATAAAATGGGTGGAGCCGAGGCTGAAACACAAACTACATTCTATTTCTGCAAGAGCAGGTAGGGTCTACTCAGAATCCTAGCAGCTACTCCTTATTAAGCTATGAATTTATGAACTGGTGGTGTACTCTGTAATATATGAGAGTGAGAGAGAGAGAGAGACAGACAGACAGACAGACAGACAGACAGACAGACAGACAGACACACTGCTCTGAGAAGGAAGTCACTCTGCAAATAAGATGAACCACTTGTCTTTGCATTATGATTGAGTACTGGTGTCCATATTCCTTAGTCCTTTGATTAAAAAATGAGAGAGAAATTTGGAATTGTATAACTTTATGGATAAAATTCATATGAACCTAAAGGTGTTTCAACCTTGTAAACTTGAAGGTGCAAATGCCAAAATCAGTTAGAAAAAAAAATTGTTTGAATGTATTACCTCAAAAAAAAAAACTGAACACTAAAGGAAGAATTATATCAATCATTTTGAAGTGTGAATTCAAGAGCACGCATTTGTGGGAAATCAGAACAGCAACGGTGTTTAAATAAAGATCTTTCAGCAGCATTCAGAATGACCAGGAAAAACATGAGCCCTAAATTTACCTGGAGAGTTGTAGCAAATATTTAAAATCTTTGATCTTCTACAATGTATACCAGGAGACCCCTGATTTGTTACTCTCAAGGTCTTGAGGACAGTGGTGAAATTTGACCCACACCCATAATGCCCCAGGGCAACCAATAAAGTGCACTTACTTTCTCAGGAGAACTGCCACTTCTGGCCGGGGAGAGTGGTAAGACTGAAAGCGAGCACACAGTGGGCACATTTCCGTGTGAGATACAGATACACCCACCCCTGCTCCAATCACACATGCGCACACCACCAGTTCCTGTCCGGGCTCAGTGTCTACACTCTGGAGGCTTTTCTTGTCTGTCATTCAGTCTCGTTCACCGCTCCCACCCGCCCTCACCATCACCCTCAGAAGTTGTCACTGAACAATAAATGACTCTTCTCAGCTCTTCAAAGCCTACTCTTCCCCAAGAGTTAGCTCAAGACCCACCCACTTCTTACAGAAGGTGGTTCCAGCTTATGCCGGATTCCTCTTCGCTGATTGCTCGCCCTTTTTCTGTACCCCACATTTCAACGGCAGGCTGGCCCCACGTGTGCAAGCATTCTGCCTTCGCAGGTGTTACAGGGAAGTTCGTCTCCAAGACCGCATATTTCCTTGGTATCTTCCTTCCCCACCACATACGGGAGAATAGCCACAGACTTCCTGAGAAGTCATAGCCCAGCTAATATAAGCGAACCGAGCTTACTCCGGAGGGAACGGACTCCCGGCTTCCTCCTCTGGGAGTAAGTTCTTAGGGATTTCCTTCTGTGGTTCTGGGTCCAGGATCGCTCACTGGTCGTTGAACTTGACTCTTCGTTACTCTCCAAGAAGAAATGTTCCCTATCATTAAACTTTTCCGAAACAGACGACAAAGGAGAACACGGAAAGCAGGGATTAGCGCCATCTGTGTACAAATAAACACATCGACGCACGCACGCACGGCGCATGCGTGTATACACTTAAACACTCAGCTCAGAAGACAACTCCTGATACAAAACTAGGTTCTCTTCCACCTAGAAAATAAACGCTACAGAAATGAGGGGGAAGAAAGAGGGGGGGTCATTCCATGAATCAGTTCTCACAAGAGATGCTCTGCAAAGAATGGAAGATTCTCTCTAGCCCAGTATTGGATCTGGAAGAGGATTAGTAAGTGCCCCAAAGCAACTCCACCACTTCAAGCACAGGTCTTCATGACAAAACCAAGTTAAAAAAAAAACAACCCCTGTTCTTCCCAGTGGGTGGGATGTAGCCCTTTGTTCAAGATCTTCCCTAACAGGTATAGCCCACAGTGAGGCAAAGGGAGGTGTGTGTGTGTGTGGGGGGGGGTCTCTGAAAAACAGGTGTAGCGAATAGGAGCAAATTTACTTCAGATCACCCATTATTATTGGCCGTTGGCATTCAATTAAATGTTTAAACTATCTTTTATACTCCTTTTTGGGAAAACGTGGGTTTTGGCCACGTGTGACTTGTCCTTGTGATTGCTTACAGCTCGAACTCATGAGAACTTTACTCAGGTGACTGTTCTTAACCCTCAGTGCAAATTGTCTGAGGCTCTGGATAAATTTGGCTATTACCGGAGACTGCCGGGTTTATCAGCTCCATTCTCCTACCCCAGGACAGTGGCAGCGAGCCAGGGAGACCTCCTCTTCTCGAAGCCCACTTCCTCAGTTTGTCATAGCAACAGAAATCTGACAAATACTGGTCTTAAAAAAAAAAAAATGCTTGGCTGTGTCTTATGTCAATGGGGTCAAAATGGCCAGACTTCCTGACTGTCTGCAGACCCAGGGCGGGAAAACTCCGAGTCTCAGGGACCGAGGCTAAGAATGGCTCCAGGACACCCTTGCTGGTAGCTCATGATCTCAGGTTTAGAAAAGCCTTTTTTTTTTTTTCAGTGTTCATTTTTTGAGATTTTTTTTTTAATATACTGAAATGCAGGCTTAGGGGGTTGTGCCTGAGAAGCCACTAGCAATGGTTTACCGGATAAGAGCCATTAGTCTCACAAAACCAGAAAGCCACATCTTAAAACACTAACTCAGGAGCATTTCATTTTGCGGTTTGGTTCGTTAATGTTTTGAGACTGCTTTGCTCTTCACCCCAGGCTGGACTTGAACTCACAGAAATCCCCCTGCCTCAGCCTGCCACATGCTGGATTACAGGTGTGAGCCACCATACCTGGTCCGTTTCGATTCTTTAACAGGTCAAACTCCACTAATGGTAAGCGGTAGGCGTACTGCGTGTCTATGAGCCTTGTCTTTTTCTTTCGTAAAAGCAAGAGCAAGCTTTAGGCTCTAGGACCAATTTAACTTAGCAGGGTTAGGGGGTTGAACGAGAGCCCCACATCTGCCCTTCTGATAGATTTCTTTGGCTTTAATGTGTTAGTCACCATAGCAATGCCCATTTTTACCCGGCGGGCCTCTTTGGGCCTCAGAGAAAGGACCTATCACCTCCCATCTACCATGAGGCAAGGTGGCTGTTTTGAGGTTGGTGAACACATGATACTGTACAAAGGCTGACGGAAGGGAGTTGGTTTTAAGTCTCCCATGATGTAGTTACCAGCAAATGGGATTTAACATGAAATTTGCCCCTCCCCCCTCTACTTTTGTTGACTGATCCCATGATGATCTCATTCATCTAACTGGAGGAGGCAAGCTATGGCAGATTTACCTTTTCACGGTGAGCAGCTCATAAAGTTCACGTCACATAATGAGTGAGAAGGCAGGAAAGTAAGTAAATGTGCATACCAAAAGATTAGCATTGCTCTTTTCTATTGTTATTTGTCTTGGAGGGGGTGGGGTTCTACCTGCTATTAGAAATAACACTAAGTTTATATTTGAAATGGCAATAATTCCCATAATTGTCTATAACCATAGACAGAGAATAGAGTTAGGACAATTTTTAAAATAGCACACAAATGATGATCATTTAAGGAAGTGCTACGGTAAACCAATAGAAATTCCCACATTACCGGCATCCTGTCCTGTTCTCCGTCCCTCACAAAGGCAGAATCTTCCCTAAAATAAAATAGATCAAGTTAGCAGGGCAGGTATGAGCCCATTCATCCTCTCCCCCCCCCCAAACTCCCCAAAAAGGTCTGCCTTCTGGATCATGGACTGAATCTATGGGATGTACTCCATTCTGCACACAAATGTATCTTACAACCTGTTTCCACATAGACCTTCTGGAAAGAGATACTACTATTCAAAAGAAAATGAACCTTTGTGGAATGTGTCTTTCATTCCTCAGGCACAGAGAGAGGAGGGGACAAGGTCGGGTGAACAAATGGTCTGTCAGCACAGTTGATGCTCAAAATGGGATCTCCCGACCACAGCCCCACCCGGGACCCATCGGGGTGCTTTTAAAAAAGGTTGTCCCCAGAGTTTGCCAATGCTTTCAGATAGTCACTGTCTTCAATTGGGTTGCTTTATTAAATTCTTTAAGTTCCTCATCTATGCTTAACAGTAAGTAACCTCTCATCAAAAACATCCAGACTACTGACATAAGTTGTGGGGTGACTGTGACTTCTGTGGGCTTTTGCCAGGCAACTTCTATGGGAAATAATGATCCAACAGGAAAAAAAATAAAGTTAGAACTATTATATGATTTTCCAATCTCGCCTTTAGGTTTTGAGCCAAGGGAACTGAGAAATCTGATACTGGTATGCAAGTTGGTGGTTCCAAATCTAAAAACTCCAACCATGTACTGATCCAAACCACCTGAGTGTGGAGGTGACGGTGCAGTAGAAGCCCATGCCTGCCCTATGCGGAGAGCCAGTGGAACAGCAGGCATACCAAAACACTGTGACATCGCCATTAGCCTGTGGGTATCAGGCACATAAAGGACAAAAGGAACTGATGTTTAGATTTGGGTATCACACATACACACACATATACACATACACATATACACATACATAATATATACACATACACATATATAATATATACATACATGCATACACACATATACACACATACACATATACACATACATAATATATACACATACATAATATATACACATACATAATATATACACATACGTAATATATACACATACACACATATATTATACATACATGCATACATACACACACACATATATAATATATACATACATACATGCATGCATACACATATACACACACACACACACACACAAATATTACAAAGCTGCTGCTGCTACCACCAGGAATTGTGAAAGTACTGTCATGAATGTAACATACAGACATCATTTCTAAGATTAGCCGTCCTGAAGATGTGTGAGGCATCCTGCTGTCGTCTGACATACTCCCGGTGTGACTGACTGATGGCATGGACGGAACAGCTCCCACGTGCTCATCTGCCACCCGCACGGGTCTCTTCAGGACAGAACTTGCTTAAATCTTTTGCCTATAGTTTCACTGGTTTGCATCTTTGCCACTGAAACTTTTAATCACAAGTTCAGAAGGAAATAGTTACAAATATTTTCGAACAAGCCGTGGCTGGTCTTTTCTACTGTACCTATGATTTTTCAAAGAGCATGGGGGCTTTGATGCAGTCTAATTAATCAGTTCATTGGGTTTGTTTTGATTGGTCCATTTTTTTTTTCAGGCTGGTTTTAGTTCGATATCTCCAAAACTGACCCCTGCAAAATCATGTATTTGTACCGACTATGTTTTATATATATTTATGCCTATGGCCCAAGTGTGGTTCATTTTTATACAGTGAAAATATTTGAAGATCATTTTGGGGGGTGGGTTGTTGTTTTTCATTTTGTGTGTGTGTGTGTGTGTTTTTCTCCATAAGGATATTCAGTCATTCCGATATTATTTCTGTTAATTTCACATCAGTTATAGCAAACCCTGTCTTTCTCCACTGAACTGCCTCTGCATTTTCATCAGACACCAACACCCCGTGCTCCTGCAGACCCTTCTCTTGTTTCCTGCTCTTTTATTTAGTATCTTTACAGCAGCACTGCACTTCCACCTTCTAATAAACCTGCTGAGCAGGCAGGGCCGAAGCCCTGTCACTCGTTTTGAAAACCTTAAGTTTCCACAAGGAATCGAGAAACGGCTCACCAGTTTCGTTTTAGGCCTACTGATATTCAAACCAGGAGTTACGTTAAGTCCTTAGGTCTATTTGGGAAGTGCTCTTGCTGTTGAACGAACATCATGAACACACGACCTCTCCACCTACGTAAATCCTTCTCTCGTCTCTGTCACTGTGTTCTGTAGTAGCACCTCTATAGTTGTGACCTAAAGCTACCCTGCAGGTTAATACCCAAGTGCGTCACATCTTAATGCCATTACAAATGGTACTGCTTTGTCACTCATTAAGAAGAAAACTGAGTTTCATACACTGATCTTGTGCTTCATCTAAAATGCAGCAGAAAAATACATCACTGCAAGGCAGCTCTGAAGGTTTGCTTGCAGGGCCCTGCAGGGCAGGGGAGTTTGCCTGCACAACTCAAATTACCCTACCAAATGCTTCACACAGAGTTAGATAAGAATGGCTAGGTCAGAGGAAACTCTAAACTGTCAGCGTCTAGTACTCAAATGAGAGTCATCTGTGTGGTTTCATAGTCTTACAATGGTCTAAATGTTCACAAAAAAACAAAAAAAACCAAAAAACAACAAAAAACAAAAAACCCATAACAAACAGATACAAAAACATCACACACACACACACACACACACACACACACACACACAAAATGGTGTAATGCTCAGTCACCAAGGATGACATCCTGAAATTCTCAACATGGGTGACACCGGAGGAAATCCCGCTAAGTGAAATAAACCATGTGGACAAAGACAAGTGCGGATGACCTCACTGCCCTGTGGGATCTGAACAGTTCAACCCATAGAGGGGAGGTGAAATGGTGGTCACCAGAAGCCACATAAAGGGTGTGCTGGCTGCAGTTGGTCCACAGTTCCTGAGATCTGCGAATGGGCCCCGTGGTGGCATCACATCAGGGTGACAGCAGTCAACAACACTGTGGTATCCATTTTAGAACAACAAAGGGGGCTAAAAGCTCTCACTACATGGAGATGATAGATATTTAAGATGAATGTGCCCAGAACTGTTCATTGATCATTACACAATTGCTACTTGTACTTAAAAAAAAAAATTACCCTGTCTCCCTTAAGCAGGGCAGTTACCTTGCTGATACATGCATGGATGTGTCATCATGTCTCCATCAACGTGGAGCTTACTAAAAAGGCAGGTAGGCCTTGGAACTATCAATGTGTGCAGTTACTACTCCAATTTAAAAAAAAAAATGTTGAAAATGAAAATGGCTTACTTTGTCTTGTTTAATTCAGAAGCCTGATCTTGAATTGACGGTTCTTGCACATCCACAGGATCCTCATATTCTGAAGTAACTAGTTAAAAATAAAGTAATAGTAAGCATCTTAGGCAAGCATTTCACTAGACCATTCAGAGATGGTGGAGAAAACTCACCGTACCTTGCTTTAGCTCATCTGGTTTTGAGTTTTCAGCTGAATTGTCTTCTGGTTTTGTTTGCTGGAAGGAGAAGGAGCAGTGGGAGGAGGAGGAGAGAAGAGGAGGAAGGAGGAGGAGAAGGGAGGAGGAGGAGAAGGGAAGGAGGAGGAAGAAGGAGAAGGAGGAGGAGAAGGGAGGAGGAGGAAGAAGGAGGAGGAGAAGGGAGGAGGAGGAAGAAGAAGGAGGAGGAGAAGGGAGGAGGAGGAAGGAGGAAGGAGGAGGAGGAAGGAGAAGGAGGAAGGAGGAGAAGGGAGGAGGAGGAAGAAGAAGGAGGAGGAGAAGGGAGGAGGAAGAGGAAGGAGGAAGGAGGAAGGAGGAGGAAGGAGGAAGGAGGAAGGAGGAAGGAGGGAGGAGGGAGGAGGAGGAGGGAGGAGGAGGAGGAAGGAGGAGGAGGAAGGAGGAAGGAAGAAGTAGGAGGAGGAAGGAGGAGGAGAAGGAAGGGGGAAGAGGGAGGAGGAAGGAAGAGAGAGGAGGAAGGAGGAAGGAGGAAGGAGAAGGAGGAAGGAGGAGGAGGAAGGAGGAGGAGGAAGGAGGAGGAGGAAGGAGGAGGAGGGAGGACGGAGGAGAAAGAGGACAGAGGAGGAGGAGGAAGAGGAGGGAAAAGGAGGAGGAGGGAGGAGGAGAGGGAGGAAAGGAGGAGGAGAAGGAGGGAGGTGGAGGAGGGAGGAGGAGGGAGGAGGAGGGAGGAGGAGGAAGAGGAAGAGGAAGAGGAAGAGGAAGAGGAAGAGGAAGGAAGGAAGGAAGGAAGGAACAAACAGACAAAAGAGAAAGTTACTGTGGTAATTGGGAAGCCTCAGTGTTCAGTCTTTGAGAACCACACTGCCTCTGAAACATAGCTGAACACAACTTGGCTTCCAATGATTCTGTTGTTCCAAAACTTTCACTTTCAAATCATAAGCAAGGACTTGTCCCTATCAAAGATGGCCGCGGGCTGTACTGGGTCCAGAGGAAGTGCTACGAGGAAGTGCGACAAGAATGAGTCCAGAAACATCAGCACTAGGGGCCAGAAGTCAACATCCAAAGGTGACAGTTCGTCTGAAAGCCTCATCTCTGGCTGTTAGATGTAAACATTATCAGTCCCACCTCCCCGCTGTGTGTTCACATAAGGAAACAAGAAATGGAAGGAAGGCCTAAGTAGGCCACACAGGCCACGCTTGGAGTATTTAATTTTGAAAGGTGCACATCAAGGTGCCCATCAAGGTGCCCATGTATGATGTAACATGTCAGGCTTCAAGCTAAACATACGTACATCCTCAGACACGTATTACTGCTTCATAGTGAAAATATCCCAACCCCTTTCTCACAGCATTATCACTACCCACAGCCATCCTGCTGTGAAATAACACACCAGCCCATCTTGCCCCAGCTAGTCAATAACAGAGTGTCCATTTTCAAGTGCTAAGGAGGCCAGAACTAAGTGCTAGGAGTCACCTCCTGAGCTGGACAGGTTTGTGTCAGCTCAGCATAAGCTAGAGTCATCAGAGAGGAGCCAACCTCAGTTGAGAAAATGCCTCCCGTTAGACTAGGCTGGAGGAGAGCCTGCTGGGAATTCTCTTACTTAGTGATTGATGGGGCCACCCCTGGGCTGGTGGTCCTAGGTTCTAGATGAAAGCGTTCTGAATAGAGAGCCAGTAGAAACCCTAACTAGGATACCTCCATTGATTGAGCCCTGAGAGCAGTAGTATTAGTCAATGTATCCACTTATCCCCAGCTAGGGAGGGAACCCACACCTGACACCCCCCAGGGTCCTTCTCTACATTAATTGTACATTAATCTTCCTCCAGATATCAAATGAGGGGACAAGACAGAGAGCAGTCTAGCCAGGCATTTCATGGGAGAGCCATGCTCAATGAACAGACAGAATACATCGGCTTGGGACACGAGTTCAATCTGAAGACAAATTATTGGCCGACAGCTGAGGAAGAGAAAACTGGGCTAGCGTTCAGGAGAGGAGACGCGGGCTTGTCTATCCCGTCTATCCGGCAGGTCACAAATCCCAACCTTCCGCTCCCTTTACTCACAGCAGACGCCGACTGGACAGTAAAGCGGCGAGTTATTAGGCATCGGTCAACTTCAGCATCCACGAACTCTGGCAGGATTGTGGATTCTTTCGCACCCTCTATAATCAGTAAGAAAGGGGGGGGGGACCAATAGCCTCCATAAGCCAAGGCGGCACTGTGTTGTCCTTACTCTCCAAGCAAACATGGCTCTAGTACAACGCCACCTAGTGGTAAGAGCTGGTACTAACCCTACGTGCGATAGAGGGCTAATATCCCATGTATACAAAGAACTCAAGAAGTTAGTCTCCAGAGAGGCAAATAACCCTATTAAAAAATGGGGTACAGAGCTAAACAGGGAATTCTCAACTGAGGAAACTCGAATGGCTCTAAAGCACCTAAAGAAATGTTCAGCATCCTTAGTTATCAGGGAATTGCAAATCAAAACAACACTGAGATTCCACCTTACACCGGTCAGAATGGCTAAGAGGAAAAACTCGGGGGACAGCAGATGCTGGAGAGGATGTGGGGAAAGAGGAACACTTCTCCATTGTTGGTGGGATGCAGGCTGGCAAAACCACTCTGGAAATCAGTTTGGTGATTCCTCAGAAAATTAGACATAGTACTACCTGTAAGCCTAGCTATACCACTCCTGGGCATATACCCAGAAGATGCTCCTACATGTAATAAGGACACATGCTCCACTATGTTCATAGCTGCCTTATTTATAATAGCCAGAAGCTGGAAAGAACCCATATGCCCCTCAACAGAGGAATGGATACAGAAACTGTGGTGTATATACACGATGGAGTACTATTCCGCTGTCGACTCTCAAATTCAAAGCTAAAGCACTTGAAGTTGAATTTCAAGAGAAGTTGCCTTGTGCCAGTAGGGCCTGGCCCTGCAGACCTGTGTCTCCTGACACCCCCAGCATCTGTTCTTTGCCACTTCCAGATGTCCCCAAAGAGGAACATTATCAGAATGAGAAGGAGCTTCAGGGTCTTCATGGGATGCTGTTACGTGACATCTCAGGGCATGCAGGACTTCTTCCAAGGGACCCTCATGCTTCCACAGAGAATTCAGAGTCAGAATTCCGCCACCTCCCAGCATACCTGCTTCTCTTTTGCGGCTATTAGGAACCTCATCATCTTCTTTTCCATGGCCAGAGGAGACTTTTATCAAAACAGGAGTCTGAAATGAAGGGGCCTTTAAAAAAAAAAAAAATCTAAAGCTTCTCCCACAGCAAGTTGACGAATTATGGTGCAGAGTATCTGCTATGTCCTTTTGCGTGTTGTTCATTTTGTCTTACAGTCCCCCATGGCCACGCCCTCCCCCAGCCACCACCGTCTAGGATCAGCTCTCTGTTCAGTCACTCTCCCATGGTCTTTTACCATCTGTCATGGCTTGAATGCACTCTTCAATCTGTGCATGTTAGAAACCATATCCTCTGTGCAGTAGCTCTGAGAGTTGGGGTGTTTGGGGGGCGGGGTGTAAGACTGCTTCTGAGTCCAGGCCTTCAGAGATTGGACAGATGTCAGGACAAGGTCAAGGGTGACTCCAACCTCCAGAGCTAAATAAACTGTTTATCAGTGACCTAGCCTATGGATGACACATAACAAAATATGGATAACAAAGGATGGGGGAAGAGAAAAGGGGAGGATGGGGGAGGAGGGAAGGGGAGGAGGAGGAGGGAAGAGGAGGGAAGGGGAAGGAGGGAAGGGGAGGAGGAGGAGAGAAGAAGAGGGAAGGGGAGAAGGAGGAGGGAAGAGGAGGAGGGAAGAGGAGGGAATGGGAGGAGGAGGGAAGGGGAGGAGGGAAGGGGAGAAGGAGGAGGGAAGGGGAGGAGGAGGGAAGAGGAGGGAAGAGGAGGGAAGAGGAGGGAAGGGGAGAAGGAGGAGGGAAGAGGAGGGAAAGGGAGGAGGAGGGAAGAGGAGGGAGGGGAAGAAGGGGAGGAGAGGAGGGAGGGGAGGGGGGAGAGGAGGAGGGGAAGAGAGGAGGGGAAGAGGGGAGGGGAATGAGGGGAGAAGGGGAGGGGAGAAGGGAGGAGAGGGAGTAAAGGGGAGGGGAAGAAAGAAAAAGAAAAGGAAAGAGAAAAGGAAAAGGAGGGGGGAAGGGGAAGGGGGAAGGGGAGGGGAGGAGGGAAGGGGAAGGGGAGGGGAGGAGGGAAGGGGGAAGGGGAGGGGAGGAGGGAAGGGGAGGGGGAGGAGGGAAGGGGAAGGGGAGGGGGAGAAGGGAAGGGGAGGGGGAGGAGGAGGGAAGGGGAGGGGGAGGAGGAGGGAAGAGGGGGGGAGGACGAAAGGAGGGAGGGGAGGGGAGGAGGGGAAGGAGGAAGGGGAGGGGGTAAGGGGGACGGGGAGGAGGGAAGGAGGAAGGGGAGGGGAGGAGGGGAAGGAGGAAGGGGAGGGGGGAAGGGGGAGGGGAAAAGGGAAGGGGTAAGGGGAGGGGAGGAGGGAAGGGGAGAGGAGGAGGGGAGGGGAGGGGGGAGAAGGGGAAGGGAGGAGGGAGAAGGGGAAGGGAGGAGGGAAAGGGGAGGGGAGGAGGGAGAGGAGGAGGGGGAGGAGGGAGGAGGGGGAGAGGGGAGAGGAGGAGGGGGAGAGGGGAGAGGAGGAGGGGGAGAGGGGAGAGGAGGAGGGGAGGGGGAGGAGGGAGAGGGGGAGAAGGGGAGGAGGAGGGGGATAAAGGGGAGGAGGAGAAGGGGCGGAAGGGAGGAGAGGGAGTAAAGGGGAGGGGAAGAAAGAAAAAAGGAAAGAGAAAGGGAAAAAAGAAAAGAAAAAAGAAAAGAAAAAAGAAAAAAAAGAAAAAAAAGAAAAGAAAAGAAAAAAGAAAAGAAAAAAGAAAAAAGAAAAAAGAAAAGAAAAGAAAAGAAAAGAAAAGAAAAGAAAAGAAAAGAAAAGAAAAGAAAAGAAAAGAAAAAACAGGCATCCTCTTCTGGCTGAAGTTAGTCTAAGACCTAGAGTGACTGAACCCACTCTTCCCTGACTGTGGCTCTCTCAGTGTGAGTCTGCAGTGAGCACCCAATAAGGATCCTCCAATCCCCACCCTTTTCTTATGGGAGCTTCCTACTCCGGGAACTGTGGCTTCCTCTGGTGTAGACTCCAGGCCTCCACACCAAAGCCAGTGGGAAACGTGGGAATGTGCCGGTTCAATGGTCCTCACAAGTAAAGGCCAACTGAGCACACCGGGCCACTATGTCATGCAACATGACACTTCCTAAGTGCTGAGTACTCCTTCCTCTCTCTCCCTCACCCTCTTCATGTAGGACCTTGAGACCCAGATCTGCAGAGCACTTTATCATCTAGGAGATGCTTTAATATATAACCCAAAACAAAAACCCAGCCCAGACTCCCTCCGCACCTTGCTTGGACCCCCTTCCTCCGACCTTTCCACTCAGTCTCTGTCATTGGATGTCTGTTCACCACAAATCTCTTGGCTTTGCCTACAGTGATGGAAAAACACCCCTGTGCGTGTTCAGGAACAAGTGGGATCAAGTGGAGAGATGACAGAATCCCAAGGCGGGTGCAGGGCTTTTTACCAGAAAAGACCAGTACAGAGTTTGGGAACTCCCTGCTGATTTCCCCCAGGACCAGGAGGAATGGTCAAGAAGCCCTGATCTCTGTGAGTGTGGAAAGGAAGAAAGAATGCCTCACACAGGCTGCACTGACTGTCCTAGCTACAGGCAATAAGGCCTTTCAAGGCGGAAAGGGCTCTTGTGCCCTATGTATTGAAGATAATGACACATGAGGAAGAGCTCAGACTAGAACCTAGAACTTTCAAGGTTCTGCTTGATCAAAGGATACATCAAAACCCAAGAGATTGAAAACACATTTTCAAATCATCAAAAGAAATGAAGCCAGGCATGGTAGCACAGGCCTTCAATCCCAGCACTTGTGAGGCAGAGGCAAGTGGATCTCTGTGTTCAAGGCCAGCCTGGTCTACAGAGTGAGTTCCAGGGCTGTAGAGAGAATCCCTGTTTAGAAAAAGAAAAGAAAGGAACTAGGGAGAGAGAAAGAGGGAAAGAGGGGATGAGGAGAGAAGGGGAGATATAGATGATAGATGATTGATTGAGGTAGATAGGTAGATAGGTAGGTAGGTAGATGATGATAGATAGATAGACAGACAGACAGACAGATATGCCACCTGTTTGTCTTCTCCCAAAGCTCGAACAGAAGCTTGTGAAATGTCAAATTGCCTGTCGAAGTGGATTTCTATTTTCTTTGCTTCTCTCTTGCTGATAACAATTGGCTGCTTCAGGTAAACGGTGAACATCTTTATCCTATCATTTTCTAACAAAAAGAAAAATGTGCCATATCAGGTATATATATATATATCAATGTAACAAAAGCTTTTGTCAACTGTACAGAATTTTCTGTGGAGAATATGAAGCCATAGTAAATATAAATGACTTTGAAATTTGTATTTACATACACACAAATACATGACTTAAAGGTCAATTGTCTGAAAACACGAAGAAACTTGCTGTACTTGTAGAGAAATGAGTGTCATCTTAAATGACACCATTCCATGTCTCTCTAAAAGAATTCTTATTAAACGACAGATATTTCAGTTTCAAATAGACCAAGTGAAATTCTCTTCTCTCCCTCCTGCTCTCTGAAATCCTACAGTTCTAAAATTCAGTTTCCAATATGCCAATATCCATTTCAGTGGGCATCTCTTAAGAAGTAGAAGCACCTATCGAGATGTCTGGGTCTCAGACCACAGACCCTTCCGTGATACTATTGTGGCAAATGGACAGTTTCAAATGTGAAAATAACTTGGATCGAAATTCAAGTTCAGTCTCCAAAGAGAAATCCCCAATCAGTACAGACTAGATAGATGTGAGATCTCACAGAAAGGCCGTGAAAGAGCAGACAAAGCTACGAGCCATGCACCTACCAAGGAAGGAAGGAAGAGAAAAGGAAGAGAAAGGGGGACAACAAGGTCTTCACCTGGGTGATCCAAGATGGTAGCCCACTTGAAACTATTGGCTAATACAAACTACCATGATATGCCAGTATAGAACAACATCAGACTGTAAAGATTTAACACAGAGAAGAACATATAACAGCACAGCCATTTCTATCTTAATTACAAGTTGATATCTTTCAAAGAGTTGAGTTAAATATCGAGTTGAAACTACTCCCTGGTTGCCTAGTGGTTAAGCACATGGCACTCTCACTACCTCAGGCTGAGTTCAACTCCCATTCAGAGAAGCCTCTCTTCTGGGTCTGGAGAGATGGCTCAAAGGGCAAAGAGCCCATTCTACTCTTCCAAAGTTCGGTTCCCAGTACCCACATCAGGTGACTCACAACCACCTCTTACATCAGCTCCAGGAGATCCACCACCCTCTTTTGGCCTCTGCAGACATCCACCCACATGCAAGAATTTCTGGCCACAGACATGAACGTATAAATTAAAAAAAAAAAATTTAAAATGAAAGAACGACTCCAAATAAGAACGCATGGTCAAAATCTGCTCCGGAATTAACTAAACATTATAACATCAACAGAAGCAACAGTCGGAGCTCTGTGGGAAGGTGTTTTCATCTTACCTGTAATGATGAACTGGACCATAGCTTCCTTCAAAAGTTCTACTGGCTCCCACAGAGGACTCTTGAGGGGAAAAAAATGGGGGAAAGTCATGAATGCATAGCCATATTTGCACAAAGAATTCCTAAATGCTCAGGCCTGCTGGGGAAGGAACTCTAGTTACCTCAGCATTGTCTATGTAAAAAGTCACGCTCTGGCTTCCTAGGTTGAAATCAATCCAAAATTCCTCTAATTTTTCATCTGCTGGTTTTCTCATCTGTGGGAGAATTTAGGCAAAAGTTATATGGGAATCTTATGTCAAAGGGTCCAATTTAAATCACTCACTAACAATAGCCCATGCTCCTAGGACAGAACTATCCTCAGCTCTTAGTCCCAAGCTCCCATGTAAATCTGAAATGGGTCCCAGTCTTGTACCCCAAACCCCTGGCAGGAAGATCCCATCATCCTCAGGATATCAGACAGATACTTAAATGTGTTACATGATTTACCCACACAATTTTTCCCCTTGGTGAAAATCATGAAGGTAGAGGGAACCCATTGTGTGTTGAATCCGTAAACCATACTGAATAGTAATGGAATCTTCTAACAAGGAAGATTTTGTGAGCAAGCGAGTGTCGATTTGGTGTCCAGCTTACTGTCCACCAGGGAACAGCTAATACTTGAGCTCAGATTGCTTTTGCTTTTATCATTACACACTCATAGAAAAATAAAAACCAAGGATTCGAGCAATGTCATGTTCTAGAAGGAGTAAACGTCTTTTCTGTCCAATTTCCCATACACATCTGCCCAGAGGTTCCACCCACAAAGCCTTTCATCCTCTCTAGAGGAATTCTAGACAGATGTAGGAGTCAGCTGAGCACCGCTCATCTGAAATACTTAGAGCAGAGTGCTTCTGATTTCGGAACATCTGCATATAAGTAACAGGAAGGCGACTTGGGGAAGGGACTCGCTCCTACCACAAACTGACACTCATCTTCTAAGAGAAATGTATACAGTAGTTTATATATACTTGTATTCATTCTACTTGTACCTTGCATGAAGACAGGTGTGGGACATTTTATGTTCCTTTTATATCTTATTTACCGTGTCTTCGCAAGACATTCACATGAGTGATTGGTTCGGCCACATGTGTGAAGGTCAGAGGACAACCTGTAGGAGCCAGTTCGCTCCTACCGTGCATCTCTCAGAGACTGAATTCGGGTCATTGGGCATGGCCAAAAGCAGCTTTATCTGATGAACCATGGGCCATGAGGCTTTTCCCCCTTTGTGCACATGTGTGTTTATATCTGTGTGTGTGTGTGTGTGTGTGTGTGTGTGTGTGTGTGTGTGTACATGGGAGCTGAGGCTCAAGCAGCATCTAAATTCATATTCTAAATACAGGCTCCTTATCTAGAATTTCCTCCGTTCTGTTTGGCTGGCAGGTGAGTCCAGGGGTTCTCCTGTCTCAGCCCAGACTTCAGCACCTAGAACTGGAATTGCAAGTGGATACTACCACGCCTAGCTTTAAAAAAATAGGAGGGAAGGAAGGATGGATGGATGGATAGATGGATGGATGGATGGATAGATGGATTATTTCTAAGGATTAAACTCCTGTCTTCATGCTTGTGAGACAGATGCTTTTCTGACTAAGCTCCCAAGTCCCAATCTTTCCATTTGGTATCATGGAGCACACAGTAGGTCGGGCACTTTGGAACATGTTAGACCTTTGCCATAGGACGCTCAACCCTATGCATGATGCCTTTATCCCCTCAACAGTGGGCCAAACACCAGACTTGCTATTCTAGAACCCACTTTCTAGTGACTAGGATTTTTTGGACAATCTCTCTCTCCATCGCTCAAGTCTACCACAGTGGCCACAGAGCTGAACGGGAAGCTTCCCCCACAGTACACACCACTAAAAGCCAGTCAACGGGAGCCAGTGTAAGAACCTGGATTCAAGATGGAAGCCCTGATGAGAACAACTAGAGAATAAACTCCTCGGGGAAGCAGAAAAGGAGGAGGCCTGACAGGCAAGCATCCATAACCCAGCTGTGGGAAGAAGAAGTATTGGGAGTTGAAAACCTCAGCCCCGTAAGCCATGAAGGGGTCCCTGAACCATGACAAATGACTGAAATGATCAGTGAGGGCATTTGAGGAATCTCCGCTGAGTGGGTGTGCTTCACGAGGAAGCCATGAAGCCATTGCTTGGAGCCCTGTTACGTGGAAAGCCAAGAAAAAGATGAGGAAAAGAAACTAGTTAGCCTTAGTCTCCAAAGTACGAGGTGGAACGGGAGCTTGAAAGCACACACTGGCGCCATAGTGTTTGCGCTACAATGGCACATGGTTCAAACAGATCGCTCACACCAATGTGCCTTGTGCTAGAGCACACAGAGTGCAGAAAAAGGAAAGTGGACCAGTTGCTAGGAGAAGAGGGAGAGAGAGGGGATTACCAACTAGATGGGGGAAATTAGGAGAACCTTGACCCTTCACTGTCCAGTTCAGTCATGAATAATGTTCCCTGTGAACAGTTGAAATGCATCCTGGTTATGATGTGAACTGATCAGTTTGAAGGTAGGTCACTAGGAGAAGTTAACATCCCTTCTTTAAAGGCCTGGTACCAGAGGACTGACAGCCAGGGTTATTCTGGCGTGCACTCATGCATGCGCACGCGCGCACGCGCGCGCACACACACACACACACACACACACACACGTATGTAAATGGCCCCTTAGAGTACTGACAGCAAACATCTGACCTGTGTGAACCTAATAGTGTTTCATTTCACACCACCCTTGTGGAGAGGGGTGGGGGTGAGAGGAGGCATGCAGACCTACCTCCTGATCATCAGCAAAAGCAGTCAAGCATGGGAATGAATAGACCCTGCAAAACACCTCATGATTAAAACCCAAAATGACCTGGAGATGGCGTATAGTTTTTACAACTACAGCATGCCGGGAAGTCTCTTATACACAGGATTTGTGAGGGGACTTCAACTCTGCAAATAAAGATCTACTGTGGTAAGATTTCACCTCCAGCAGACAGTTTGTAAGTCTGAATTATTAGCATTCATTTCAGGGGAGAAAAAAAAAAACAAAAACACTTGGTCCTAATTCCAGAAGAAAAGAGTGAATTTAGCAAATATTGTCGGATCAAGGAGTTACCTGTCAGTGATATGCCTATCCTCAGGCACATTTAGCCTTTTCAAAATTACTCTTCAAGAAATCCAGGAACTCTCGAGATAGGAAAGATGGTGGAGAGTGCTTGTAGCTCTTGCCGATGACCTGGGTTCAGTTCCCAACACCCACGTGGTAGTAACTCACATCTGTCCACAACTCCAGTCCCAGGAGATTCCATACCCTTCAGGAACACATCCAGTGTATATATACACAGAGGTCAAACACTCAAACACACATAGAATAAATACATTTGCAACAAAACAAATGTAAACAAAAAAAACCCCACCCACTTCAGCCTCCAAAGGACTAGGATCACAGGCGTGAGCCGCCACACCAGGCTCTTCCTAGATTTCCAATCAATTAACCACTTGGTCCTGGCAGTAAAATGTTGATCCTAAATACTCTTAAAATTAAAAAGCTCTTATATGGTCTTAAAATATCACATAATATCCTAACTAGCTGATAAAATAATCCCAAAGACACATTACCTTCTCTGGTCGCCAAGTCTGTTATTCAGGAAGTTGAGGAACTGCCGACAGTCCTAAGAGAAGCGGTAGAGTCTTGCGGTTAGAAGCACACTATCTTGACTGCCACCCTGGTCAACTCTAGGATTCACAAGGAGTCACTGCTTTGTGGCAGCAATGTTTCGTGCCCAGAGAGAAGGTTGTGGGCAAGTCGCCTCCTCATACCCTCAAGGGTTACCCACTCAGCTGAGGAACACTTAGGACTCAGAAGCCAATGCATGATGGGTTCATTTGGGCGAAAGAGCAAGAAAAATAGGGCTCCCTTAGAGTCCAGCATTTGACTAACTCATCTACCACATGTCCCTGACACCTGCCCAACACAAGCCGGACAACCGATCAACTTTGGGGTGAATTCATGTGGACATATTCCCCATGCCTCTCCTCTGTAGATCAGCTACGCCATATACTCCAAGAACAAGGAACTGCCTCTAGAATTCTCCTACACAGCAGCCATGAAGGCAGTGACTACATTGCCCTGACATCCTAAGGACAAAGAGACACACAGGTCCACATTTGTCTTCATCCCCCCCCCAAAGGACTGGCTATTGTCAAACATTTCTCACGCTTCAAACCTGTATTTGGCCCTCAGTAGACATGACCAACATAAGGCTTTAATATAAAATCAATTCAATAGAGAATATGGTGGACTGGAAGGTAGTTGTAGCGATGATACTGGAAACAAGGTGATTTCTCTATTCCTATCATCTGTAGAGAGAGATGAGGTTGCCCATGACATCCCAGGTGCTCTGGTGTCTCTGGTGTCTCTCTCTCTGTGTGTGTGTGTGTGTGTGTGTGTGTGTGTGTGTGTGTGAGAGAGAGAGAGAGAGAGAGAGAGAGAGAGAGAGAGAAATTCTCTGCATGCTAATTAGTTTTATGTGAAGTTGACATAAGCTGGAGTCATCTTAGATGAGGGAACCTCAATTGAGGAAATTGCCTTCACAAAAACCATCAAATTCACAGTTTGTCCCCTGGCTCAATTCCCTCTTAAGCAGCTCCATGTTTACCTTCCCACATGGCCCCTGTATATTTTGTGGGCAAGCCTCTAGGGCATTTTCTTAATTAGTTATCGGCATGGGAGGACCCAGCTCATTGGTGCTGTAAGATCAGCTGAGTCAGTCAGGAGGAGGAAGGCAGGAAGCAGCACCCCTCCATGGCACCTGCATCTACTTCTGCCTCTAGGCTCCTGCCTTGGGCCCCCATCGATGGATTGTAGTTCAGGATATAAATGCCAAATAAACCCTCCCTTTCTTGCCCAAGGTGCTTCTGTTCATGGTGTTTTGTCATAGCCATAGTAAGCCTACCTAAGAAACACCTCATTTTAAAGCAGGATTTACTCCCACCTTACAGATGAAATAGACTTCACCAGTTCATGACCTTAAGTTTCTGCAAACGTCCCTTGAGTCAGGCAGGTTGGATTCTAACTTGAGGGAAAGCTCAAAACCAAAAGGTCCCTGGAATCGTGCCCTTTTCTACGTAGAACATACGGCAGTCCTGGAGTCTAAGACTCACAGTGTAAAGGCTCGAATTTAGTACACTGTAAATCACATGATAATCACAATTACACAATGGTATTGATTAGAAGGCTTCATGAAAATGAGCATTCAATATGAATTTCACCTTTTCCTGAGACTATTTTGTTTGTTTGGTTGGTTTGGTTTGGTTGTTGTTGTTTTGAGACAGGGTTTCTCTGTATAGCCCTGGCTGTCCTGGAACTCACTCTGTAGACCATGCTGGCCTAGAACTCAGAAATCCGCCTGCCTCTGCCTCCCAAGTGCTGGGATTACAGGCGTGAGCCACCAACACCCGGCCTTCCTGAGACTCTTAATGCTGATTTAAAGGCATCCGGAAAAGAATAAAGGAAATGCATTAGCAACTGTAGGAGGGAGCAGATACACAACAAAGCCACGAGCTATTTTTGTGCCTTTTGAGAAAAATCACGGTAAGCTTATTGCAAAACAAAAACAAAACAAAAAACAACCAACCTACTAACCGCTGCACCTACACACTGCAGGGGCTGGATGGGACACAGCACGGTTGCTCTATGGTCTCACCGCTCTAGTGCAATGGCCGATGCCGGCCGTCTGTCATGGCCAGAGTCCCTCTTCACCACTCTAATTCTTTTCTCTTTATGCTTCAGTTGTATCCCTACTCTTCAGGGGCCATTCAAAAATCTCTACCTGCTCCCAAGTGTTTTCCTTGCCTGAACTCATCAGATTCAGTTTGCCTCCTGCATGGATTCCCTCCGGAGAGCCCTGTATGTATCTCCTCACGCGTCCCCCAAGTATTTCGCTTATGCGCTTCCACTGACAAGGGTGAGCAGAATGTTAAGGATTGCCATCTGGCCATATTTTAAGCAGTGAGGGGCCGGAGAGATGGCTCAGCAGTTTGGGCCACACACTGCTTTCGCAGACCACCCTAGTGTAGTTCCCCGGACCTGTGTCAGGCAGTACACCGCTGTCTGTAGCTCCACACCACGGGAATGCAGCACACCCGACAGACCTGCACTCACACACACATTCCTTCTTTCACACAGACACATGATGAAAAAAAAAATTCTTTTCATCTTTAAGAAAATTAAGCCTTCTCTTGAGCCTAAAACCCAGGAGAGTCTGAAAAGGTCCCTCGGTAAATGGTGAACTGAATTCTCACCGTCTCAAATTCCCGATTCTTAATTTCTTTGAAAGCTCCAGCCAGGGCGGCATCATCAAACCACCGATCGGCAAGTTCATTCCTCTGCGTTCCAACAGACATGCGACACAGCGCCTCAGAGAGGGCAACCTGCTGGCTATAGTCTTAGAGATTCGAAACACAGGAGACATAGGTGAATTCTGGGCTCAGAGCAACAGAAAAACAAGATATTTATAACGTCAGAATTTGGTCTAGAGCTAAGCCCCTTGGTGAAATGCAACCAGACACATTCAGAGTCATTATGGCCATCCAAAGTCTACTTAAGGATGGCCACGGGGAAAGTCTGAATAGGTTTCAGAGATAACATCTCTAAAATTCTATTTCCGAGGGTTGGGAATATTGTTCAGTTAGTAGAGTGTTTGCCTACTACATACAAGATACTAACCTCAATCCCTAGTTTGTACTGTGAAAAAAAAATGTATAATATAGATGTAGCATATTTTTAGATTTTATATTTAAGGCACATCAAAATATCAAATCAAAATAGCCTTAAAGTATTTTGACAACAAAAATAAAATCTCATTAAAGTTACGATATTTCACTGCAGCCACTTTATATGCTCAAATGTCAAATAATTCTATTTAAAAAGCAGGGTCTTATTGTAGCTCAGGATGGACTCAAATCCACTCTATAGCCAAGGATAACCATGAATACCTGATTCTCCTCCCTCTGTCTCCCAAGTGCCGGGAGTATGAACACACATCGCCACACCAGGTTTAGGGGAGTCAGGGCTCAAACCCACGTTTTACAAGCACTCTAGAGCTACAGGTCCAACCTCAAATAACCGTAAAGGCAAAAAGAGAGGTGTAATCAGACGGACTGACAAGGTTGTCATCACAGACTACTGTTTTTAAAATCTGTAACATAATCCATCATGTAATAATTATGCAGATTAAAAGCATAAAGATTATGTTTGGAAATAAAAAGCTATCTGAGTCAAAGACAGAAAGCCGGGACATAGACATAGAGAGCTTTATTCACGACTCTGATGTCTTTTGTACTTAAAAGAATTTTAGATGAAGCATGTGTGCCAATATCTTAAAATGTGACAAAACTGGCCAGTAGGTGTCTGTTAGCTATTATGATTTTCAGCAGGCCAGAATCTCTCAGAAAAAAAGAAAAAATTGTAATTTCCTAACATCAAACGGATCATAATTTATTTCTCACACTTCCAATATCATCATACGTCTCCCAGTGCCCAAGAGTCTACGCATTTAAAATTCTAAATACTTACCGCCCATGGTCAAGATCATCCTTGCCAATTCTTTCCTGAAACATTTATATAAATTATGTTTCACTGAGATGAACAGCAAGAGGTAAACCCTTATCACATAAGTTGAAAACCGAGAGATGTATTTTTGAAATCAGTATCAGAATTTCCACAACGCGTAATGCCTTCCAATGAAAATGTTCTTTCAGTTGACACATTGATGACAGATAAGCATTTTTTAAAGGTTTTCTTTAAAAATAATTTTATGTGCGCTGGTGGTTTTCCTATGTGTCTAGGTGAGGGTGTCAGATACCTTGAACTAGAGTTACAGACACTATGAACCACCATGTGGGTGTTGGGAATTGAACCCAAGTCCTCTAAAAGAACAGCCAGTGCTCTTAACCACAGAGCACCGTACGCATTTTTGTTTGTCAAGACAGAGCTTCTCTGTATAGCCCTGGCTGTCCTAGAATTCATTTTGTAGACCAGGTTGGCCTCAAACTCAGACATGTCTGTCTCTGCCTCTAGTGCAGGGATTAAAGACACGTGCACCACTGACTGGTCTGATGCACTTTCAAAAGCTAGAGATTACTATATTTTTGAGGTTCTACCTTCACTTTCATGAAGTGAATTCAGCTTCCTAAAATATGAGGGTCCATTGAATGATCTATTTCTGAAGTTTGTGGTTTCTTAGGGTTTTTCTTGGAGTTTTGGTAGAGAGATTTTTTTTTTTTTTTTTTTTTTTTTTTTTTGCTTTTTCATGAAGGTCTTACTGTAGATCAGTCTGATCTACCTTAAACTGGTAGCAATCCCCCTGCCTCCACTCTACAGGCATGAGTCACTTCTAACTGTTCTCTTTGCACCAATCACCAGCCCATGATGTAAACATTTTACATACAATTTGACACCTCAGGAAGCTGAGACCTCTGGTCCTGTGCCTCTCCTATGATAAGCTTGAAGCAGTTTTCAACAGATAGGCTTAAAATCTAGAGACATAACAAAAGCAAGCTATTACAGTCTACATCATTGTCACACTGTAATCTTCTCTGGTGTGTCCGCCAAATACTAAAACACACACTGTTTATTTTTTCCTTAATGTCTGAAAATCATTTGATCATTTGGCTGGCAGGGGCTGGGGACTTGGGGGAGGGGTACTGAGGATCAGGGGCTTCATTCAGCTATATCCGTACTCCTGTTTTGAGATCCTTTCACTAGTTAAGCCCAAACTGGCCTTAACTTGTCTCTGCCCGAGTGACTGGGGCAGCGGGATGGCAGGGAATACATCACCACACTTGTCCAAAGTCTCTCCTTTTAAATAAAGAAGTCTTGTGGACTGGGGAGAGAGCTTAAGCAGTAAAGAACATAGCTCACATAGTTACCTGAGTTCTAGCTACAGAAGCCACATTGGAAAGACCAGACATCTGTATCTTCCTCTAAGGGCTACTCTGGTAAGTTTCCCCATCACCCCATACTTTCATGAAGCTTACCATTATCTAGTTAGGGTCCCATGGCAGCTGACCTCTAGGTTTCCATGGGGTCCCACATTTCCAGCCCCCACTGATGCCTCCTGCTGTACAGCCAACTCTATGCTCCCACTGGGACCTGCCCTACCCACATCCACCCAACACAGGACCCTTTGACCTGCTTCTGTCAACCACCTCCATACCCAAACTCCCAAAGTCAATCTTGGTGAGCAGCCCTGACCTCCTTATCCGTGCCTCTCCCACAACCCACCGGGGTTAGCCTAGGTCCCACAACCCACCAGCCTAGTCTGGCCTCTCCTGCCTGCCTCACAGAAGAGCTCTAGGCTTGGCCTAGCAGCCTCACTACCAGTCCATCAAACCACAGGGCTTCTCCATGCCATAGCTAACTTTGCCACTCAGGTGCCTACCCCCCGCCTCACCCTGAGCTTGGCCAGGTCGACTTCCAACCTGACCCAACCCTACCCCTGCCCCATCCATAATCAACTCAGACCTATCAAAGGAATTCCACATGCCCAGATCTCATCACAAGAATACCAACAATATCAAAGACCAAGCCAGCCAGCTTCTTTCCAAAACCTAGAAATGCTTGCCCATGAAAACTGCCTAGAGGAAATCCGGGACACAGAAATTAACACACAAAACAAAACAAAACAAAACCATAAACCTCCTCAAAGAAGACAAGGAGTTTAAAGAAGACACAAAGAAACAGAGCTCGATGAAATCACAAGAGAAAACATTTAAGGAGAGTAAACACCTAAGCAATGCCCAAGGAAAAAAAAATATCGGGAGGCTCACGGGAGACTTCAGAACAGAATTCAGTCAGGAGATAAAACATTGAAGAGGACGCAGGCTGAAGTGAAGTTGGAATTGGAAAAACAGACAGACAGACAGACAGACAGACAGACAGACAGACAAATGACTAAGTAGAAAACTCAGAGGAAAGCCTCCCAATTAGACTGAGTCAAGCAGATGACTAAACATGGGCTCTAGACAAAATAACAGAGCCTCTAGACCAAATAAGCAAGGAACATGAGCTTGGAAACACCGGATGGGAGCGCACAGGGAATGTGGTGCTGCAAGACAGGTGAGCACATGGTGAACCCCAAGATTGTGAACTGGAAAAACTTTATTGTGCTGCGACTCAGCCCTGGAGTCTGCTCACCTGTAGAGCCTTCTGTGAACAAAAGCTAAAAATAAAGCCAGTGACAGGTCAGGAAGCTGAGCAGGTAGCTAGTTGACGGGACCCAGGAAAGAGGAAGGAGGGACTTCTGAGTGGAAGGGCATTTAAGACAGTGTGGAGGAGAAGGGTCTTTTCCTTCTGGGATAGCAGCTGAGCAGGAAGGTCCCAGCGTCTGGCTTCTGAGTCTTCACTGGTAAAATTGAACGTTCAGGATTTTGGGTTTTTTGTTTTGTTTTGTTTTGTTTTGTTTTGTTTTGGGGAATCTCATTTTTTTTAATTCGATATAGTCTTTATTTATATTTCAAATCATTTCCCCTTTCCTGGCTCCCTGCTTCCTGAAAGTCCCATAAGCCCTTTTCCCTTCCCCTGTTGGAGTACTATTCAGCCATTAGAAACAATGAATTCATGAAATTCTTAGACAAATGGATGGAGCTGAAGAACATCATCCTAAGTGAGGCAACCCAGTCTCAAAAGAACACTCACGGTATGCACTCACTGATAAGTGGATATTAGCCTAGGAACTTGGAATACCCAAGACACAATCCACATATCAAAGGATTTTGTTTTTTAAAACAACCATGTGGAAGACCATGAAAAACAAAAAAAAAAAAACAAGCTTTCAAATTATAGACATCGATGAAGAAGAATCCCAAACCAATGCCATAGTTCAGATCTTCACCAAGAACAAAAAAGAAAACTTCCCCAAACTAAGAGACGACACACCCATGCAGATACCAGCAGCAGCACCACACAGAACACCAAGTAGACTGGAAAATAAAATCCCTACAGCACATCATCATAAAAACACCACGCACACATTACAAAGAACGGGTATTTAAAATGACAAAGGAAAAAAACCCGCAAGTCCCACGTCAAGGGAAACCCATCAGATTAACAGCTGGTTTCTCACTGTAATGTAAGATTCAGAAGAGCAGGGCACTGCAAGTCCTAAAAGATAATGACAGCCGGTGTAAGAGAAGATACAGCCAGAAAAACAATCTGTCATGATTGAAGGAGAAACACCCAATAAAACACTTGCAATGAGAATACAGACATCCATCAGCATGATTACACCGCAGGGCCAGGTCACCCCTATCACTGAAACACGGGATGGTTGAACAACTGAAGGGCCACAGTCTCCTAGGAGGAGAGACTTTTGACAATCTTGACAAGATTTCTTTTTCGATGCATTACTCAAAGTCACACCGTTCACAGACCAGCACAGTGAACCACGGCAAGCCCCTGCTCAGCAAGCAGTGCTGCTAGGTTCTGTAGACAGTACTCTCCTTGTGCCATGTCACAGGAATGGTCACTGTCACCAAGATGCTGGCTGGGTGGCCATCCTCACAGACATGGTTTTTTTTTTAAGTCCAAATTTCAAAACAAGAACATGTTTGCGATTCACTTTATCTTGTATTAAAACCTTATCTTCACCCAGCACTTGGGAAGCAGAGGCAGGTGGATTTCTGAGTTCGAGGCCAGCCTGGTCTACAGAGTGAGCTCCAGGACAGCCAGGACTACACAGAGAAACCCAGTCTTGAAAAACAAAAAAAAAAAAAAAAAAAAAACCCCACCAAAAACCTTATCATCAAATGTGGCATTTGAAGCTCTGTGTAAAAACCTCTCCAAATGTTTAAATGTAACATTTTAAGGTCTATGTAGCCAGAACTGGGTCACAAAATGGTATGTGTGCGCACACATGTGCAACATATTTCCATAAATCAATATTCGTGGTTCATATTTACATAATCAGTCAGCTGAGAGAGTATTTTGACTCAAATTTCAATGCAAAAGACAACAAACAAACAAACAAACAAACAAACGAAACACTCCCCACCCCATACTGCTAAGAGCAGAGCCAGGCAAAGTCTGTCCTTCCCAGCCAGACACTCGGTGAATTTGAAAGACCCACACTGAAGGAAGGAAGGAAGGAAGTAGACAGGTGAGCAGAGCAGACTTGGGGCTTGCACCATCACCTAAGTGTGAGTTCACTTACATAAGACGGCACGCGCCTTCTGCCGAAGAGAGCTTTCTTCTCTCTTCCCGGGGCGCAGCGTTCAAAATGCAGTTCAAAGTCCTCAGAGCCTGCTCAGAATGGGACCGAGGATTTACGGCAAAGAAACAAAATGAAACCTTATACGCATGGCTTCCGAGTCTTCCAGAGCAATGTTAACTGCTTAGTTAGAGCTCACCTCCTGCTGAACAGAGGGCCTCGTGGAGACTTCCGCCACCAGGAATCCTAAACAAAGTATGAAGGAATCCAACATCTGGATTGTCCCTGAAAGCACAATTGTAAAAAAGCATCAAATGGATGCCGGAAAGAGCCAGAGCTGGCTCTTGTGTCGCAGGAAGAAGGGCAAGCTGTGAACAGTATACAGTGTAGGCAAAGGACGGGTTACAGCCAGCTTCAAGTCACAGCTGCTCCAACTACAAGACATTTCCTTTCATAAATAATACCCCAGACACATTTCCCATATCCAATGATGCCCAAGGAGGAGGAAGAACAAAGTATGGATCCTTGAGTCCCTTGTGGAAAGGTGGGGGGGGGGGAAATACCCACAGAAGGAGATACAAAGACAAAAGGTTGAGCAGAGTCCGAGAGAAAGACCATCCAGAGACTACCCCCCACCCAGGGATCCATCCTATATACAGGTACAAAACCCAGGCACTATTGTGGGTGCCCACAAGTGCTGGCTGACCAGAGCTGGATACAGCTATCACCTGGGAGGCCAACCTAGTGCATGACAAATACAGAGGGGGACACTCTCAACCAGCCATTGAACTGAACACAGGGTCCCCAATGGAGGACCTAGAGAAAGAACCCAAGAAGCCAAAGGGGTTTGCAGTGCCACAGGAACAACATTATGAGCCACCCAGTACTCCCAGAGCTCCCAGGGACAAAACCATCAACCAAAGAGTACACATGGAGTTACCCATGGCTTCAGACACATCGGCAGCAGAGGACGGTCTTGTTAGACACCAAGGGGAGGAGAGGTTCTTGGTCCTGGAAAGACTTGATGCCGTAGTGTAGAGGAATACCAGGACAGGGAAGTGGGGGAGGGTTGACTGGGGAAGGGGAGATGGCTTATGGGATTTTCAGGGGAGGGGGAGAACCAGGAAAGGGGACATTTGAAGTGTAAATAAAGAATATACCTAATTAAAAAATGTCTACAAAAGACTGTAGCAGCAGCCTGAGCAAAGTGTGGGTGACTTCACTGTCACTGCTGGCACCCGAGCAAAGCCACTCTTTGTCCCCAGTGGGCAATGTTCTAAGTGCAGGCATGTGGGCTGTGCTGTTAACGTGGTTTATATGACTCTGTATCATGTAATTATACAAATATTATACATAATATACAAAGAAAATGCTATGGCAGAGAAAAAGGAACTTTCAAATAAGTTAGTCTTCAATCACATAACACAGAAATTTCCACAGCTATCTATCTATACATGAGGGAAAAACCATGACTGTGAGGTACTGTTTTATACATAACCAAACGCAGTTATGTTTGTGAACTTATATATAATAAAAGATAGCATGAAGAAACAGTGGCGAACACCATGAAAAAAAAAAAAGCAATGCCAGGGTCAGAGTATAATTTTGATAGGCTCAGATCATCTCAATGTACAAGTAATTTATCACAAAGTCTATACTTTTTACCCAAGTGTGACTCACACAATGGTAAGGAGCCAAACAGAAGTATAAAAGTACTGTCTTCAGTCCAAACAAGCCACAAGCTAGCAATGGCTACTAGATGTCCTGAGAGAAACAGAAACTCAGCTGGACCTGGTGCTGCTACGGATGTGGGTCATTGTCCCCTCCTGAAGCATTCACCCCAATGTGATATCTGAGAGGGGGCCTTTGGGAAACTAAGTTAGATGAGGTCACAGGGGAGAGATGACATGCCGGGTAGGTTGTCACTCTTCTAGAGGGGAGATGTTCTGTCTCTCCACCATGAGGACACACTGAGAAGTGGCAGAGAGCCTTCCCCAGGACCCAACCATGCCGGCAGCCTAATCTTTGGGTTCTCCCCCTCCCCCACCCCACAAGTAACCTAAACAAATGTCTGCTGTATAAGCCCCACCATCTTCAGTGTTGGTTACGGCAGTGAGAGCGGATGGCAGTGGTCATCTACAGGAGTGTGCCTCCACGCAGAGCTGCGGAGTTGTTGCAAGGAATGAGAGAGTCCACAGACTCACCAAATTATAGCTATTGACTCAACAGACACCTCGCAGGCTTCTCAGGTCAATGCTGTTAGGATAAACTACGTGTTACAATGTTACAAAAGTTACAGAAGAAGGTGCCACAATGTATTTCATCAACCATCTTTAAAGACACTCGCTATTGCAAATGAAATTCACCAAAGAAAGAAAGAAAGGAAGGAAGGAAGGAAGGAAGGAAGGAAGGAAGGAAGGAAGGAAGAAAAAGAAAAAAAGTAAATGCTTAGATCCACCGACTAAGATAACGAGGTCTATGATGGTCATTCATGACAGTTTACTTGGAGTCAGTAAAACCTCCGAGTGTGTCCATGAGGGGGTCTGCAGACATAATTTGATCATGAGGGCTTTGGCCTAATGACTGGTATACTATATTAATGAGCTCTAAATGCGAGAGGCCTACTAGGAGGCAAAGGAAGGCAGAACACCATTAAAGGAAGCAGCTCACTGGTTCAAGCTCACTGGGCTAGGTTTGAACCTGGATCCTTGCTCTGCTACCCACCAGTGATTCTCACCCACCACATATTCCCAGCTACCATGATGTCCACCAAAATGTAAAGACTCTGCAACTCTGAAATTATGAGTTGGTATCCTACTCGAGCAACTCTGAAATTATGAGCCTGGATAAATGCTCTTTTAAAGTCATTTAATCCAGGCATTTTGTCATATCAACAGGAAAGCTAACTGATATAAAGGATTTCCCCCCAAGTGTTCAGCAGATACTGTGCACACCAAAGCTCCTGGTGCCACTTCAATTGCCATCCATTGTGGAATGTGACATCAGCTCATTAACAGCTTCTTAAAGCAGAGCACAACACCTCAGGAAAAGGACATTTTCCTATTGCCATGGCCATGTGTCCTGGAATACTCAAACATCCCAAGTACATCTTTGTTTCAAGGATGGATATAATAATTCAAAATATCAAGCTACCCTTTTACTGGAACTGCATGGAACAAACCTTGTTTCCAGAATTTCACATTGTACACTCTGCTGAGACAAAGCGATCTTCATTGGCTCCAAAGTAAATCAAGAGTTAAACTGATTTACTCCAAGGTAATCAATTTAAGTTAAACCAATGGTAGCTAAACTTTGGCTGGCGTGTGTCATTGGTAACTCTCTGTTGCTATAACTGGATACTTGAAGCTGGGTCCACTTAATAAAGAAAAGTGGATGACTTAGTTCACAGTTCTGGAAGCTTGAAAGCACAGCAGCGGAATCTGACTTCTTCATGGTGGATAGAGTCACAACCATGATGAGCAGCATAGTGTGGAAGAGGTCACTTGGGAAGCAGAGAACACGAAAGCCAAAGGCAACAGCCAAACTCTCTTTGTAATAAGTAATTACAACTAAGTAATTAGTTTCCATTCTCATGGGAACTAGTCCAGTCCCTCACCAGATTAACCTCCTCATAGAGATGTCTACAATGATCTAACTACCTCATGTGATGCTGACAGCAGGACCAGGCCTCTAGCACAGGAACTTAGGCAGAACCCAACTCAGAGAGCTAAATTCCTGCTGCTTTGGAGACAAAGTGGCTTTCCCTTATTCGAACAGAGGAAAGTCAGCTACAGCAGTAACCAGAACCACTAAGCAAAATATATTGCAGAAAACTAAGGCAGTTCTTACAACAAAATGCCTTCCAACACCATGGTAAGATATTTAAAGTAGTGGATAAATTCAGATGGGTTAAAACTTCACCCTTGCCTGTCACTTAAACCATCTGTGCCAAACTATTCTCTTGATGAAGAATGCACAATTGGTAGCTATTCATATACTTACCTTTCCTGCTATGCCTGGAAATGACCTAATAAAAGGAAGATGAGAAGAAGAGCTTGTTATTTTAAGGCATCACACACATTCAGATGCTCAGGCATGAATACTAACTGACAGAAACTGAACTCAAAACACAAAAGAAAAAATCCACCAGAAAAAAAAGCCTGTTAGAATCACAATCACGTCATTAAAATGAGCACATTTCCTACAGTCAAATAATGTATTTGAGTATATAAAATAAATGACTTCTCAGTTTCCCCCATGTCATTGGTTGCATACATTAATGTCAATCTTTCAGACCATGACTTTTTTTCCCTTTTTTTATTGGATATATTCTATATTTACATTTCATTTCCCCTTTTTTTTTGTTTCCCCGCCCCCCCTAAGGTCCCACATGCCCTTTTCCCTCCCCCTGCTCCCTCATCCACCCCTTCCCACTTCCCTGTTCTGGTATTCCCCTACACTGATGCTTTGATCCTTTCCAGCATTAGTTCAGACCATGACTTAATCATAAAACGTGATAGCCTTTTTAAATTCACATCTTATAAAAAGCCAACTTTTAAAAAAGACGTTTTTAAAAAATCCAAACATAAAACATAAGGCTCTACGAATCACTTAGATCCCCGCCCATCGGCTTCGAGATTGTCCCTTGAAGTACATCCGTCCTTACCAGGGCAGTGTCTAGGAAGTCTTCCACAGCATTGGTCAGCAGCGCCTCTGAGTCCAGGACGTTGGAGATCAGAAATCCTGTTATTGTTTCAAACCAGGAAACCATGTGCACAGAAGAAATGCTGATGAAACATGGGTCTGAGTGGGTACCACCTACTCCACAAGATTGACAAGATCATTTCCCATTAAAGGAAAAGCAGCCTGGAGAGATTTTCCCACATGCAACATAGGCTTCCTATCCATCAAGAGCAAGTCAGAAAGGAAATGGTCCAGAATTACAAAAGGGAAGGTCACAATCACACACATCAGTAAGACAGGACACTTGATGAAGGATCGGTGCCCAAAAGCCCACAGCAGAGGCTGCAGAAGAGGTCACGGTTAGGTGAACCTGTGCAGCACAGGGCAATTCGTGTGGCTTTGAGAAGTGAGTTATCGAAAGCAAACAATCAAACACCACAACTGTGCTGGGTGTGCTGGAACATGCCTATGAACACAGAACTTGGGAAGATGAGGCAGGAGGACCACTGAGAGTTTAAGGCTAATCTAAACTACGCAGCGAGATCCTCTTGCAAAACCAAATTAAACATACAGGGGGAAAACAGTTTGGACATTGCTACAGAAGCCTTGGGAGCTATAGGAAATATGCCTCAGGCCTTGCTATCTTCTTCCAAGAGCTTTTGGCCCATTGGATTTTTTCCTCATAGGAATATATGTCCAATTACATGCTATGCTGCTTGGGATGGTTAGAACTTCTGTGATATCTTGCAATAGATGTACTCAAAGTATGGGTCATCTTTGGGGCCATTTTTGCTGAAACTAGCTGCTTATAAAAAAAATTAAAAAAGAAAATGAGTCTGGAGCTATAGCTTAGTAGTAGGGCACTTGCCTAGCATGCAGTCTCTAGTGAGACACAGACAGACATACACACACATCTTGTTTCAGGGAATAAGAAAACATGTGTACTTATTAAGTCAGCAGAATATAGCATTAGTGATATGAACTGTTGAAAGACAGCCCTTGAGTAGAATTGGAAACTGGGGTGCTGCCACATAGTTGATCAGTGCTTAGTAACGGAAGTATTCCCTAAGCCCTTTCATGTGCCTGAATGGTACAGCATCAATCAGATGCTCAGACTCCTCACAGGGCAAGAGCAACAGCAAAGGTGCTGAGTCCTCTTGGATCTTAGGGACAGGGTTAGATATGGGCTTCCTGCAGAGAACTCTGACTCTCTGAGGTAGAATTAATTCCTAAGCACACTGTGGGCTGAGCCTACGGTTGGTCTGCCAATACAGAACCAAGTATCCCTTTCTTCTCCACAACGTCCATCTGTTCTCCTTGGTCAAAGCATACAAGACATAATATACCCTCAGAAGGTGCCTGATATAGTTGTGACAACCTCATCACCAAGTAGAATTTCCATGGAAACATGAAAGTTTCCATTTCAAAATCCAGTAGGGATTTGATGTGACCCTTTCTTATATACTGGGAGAGCATTTGTGTTATTATCCTTGTCAACTTTACTAGATTTAAAATCTTACACACATACACACACACACACACACACACACACAGACAGAGAGAGAGAGAGAGAGAGAGAGAGAGAGAGAGAGAGAGAGAGAAGGCATATTGACACAGATACAGATGCACACATACAGAAACACACCCCTGGGTGTGTCTGTGAGGGGGCTTTCAGGATGACAACCCAGGTATCCACCATGAATGTGGATGGCGCCATCTTACCAGTGGGAGTCCTAGACTCAATAAAAACAGAACTGAGCACCAGCAGTCAATTCTATTGGCTTCCTGACTGTGGGTGCAAGGAGACCATTGGCTTCATGCTCTTCCTGGGGGAATTCCCATCATGATGGACTATACCCTCAAACTGTGAGCCAAGATGTGCTTGGGGCATTTTTGTCCTACACATGAATGGAGTATCTAATATAGCCTTTAAGACCTAAACAGAGAAATCAGGCCTGGGCATATTCCAACTCACAAGCCCCGAGCAACCAGCTTAGGTTCCAAAGTGCCTGTAGGACATCCCTGCTCCCTTTCCTTTGAGAGTCATCTCTTCCCCGCCCCATGTAAGGCATCTGGAGCTAAGGAACATCGTAGACAAAATTAGCTCATGCCTTTTGTGTCTCCGTGGTCCTGGGTATTGGGCCTCAGCCATGTGCTCTACAATTGAACTATATCTCTAGTTCTCTCGTTTACCCATTATTTTTAGTGTTGGGAAAAGAAAACTATAGATTGGGGGAAATGATAAAGAACCCAAGAGTAGGAGAAGCTCCATGGAGGCATATCCTTCACTCCTTATTTCGAGACAATGTCTAAGCTGCCCACACCGCTCTTGAACTCAGGGTTCAGCCCGGAGTCACTTTACACTTAGAATTTTCCTGCATTAGAATCCCAAAGAGCTGGAATTCCAGACCTGAGTCACCAGACCCAGCTAAAAGCATAGTCTTTAAGGTCCTCTGCAGAGTCCCAGAGACTCTGCTGCCAAGAGGGCTGAGCAGGTCAAAGTACTCGCCACCAAGCCTGAAGACCTGAATACAAGGAGGAAGAGAGGAATTGACACCCAAAGGTTGTCTGTGACCTAAACAGACACAGAGAGAGAGAGAGAGAGAGAGAGAGAAGAGAGAGAGAGAGAGAAAGAAAGCGAGAGCGAGAGAGCAAGAGAGCGAGAGACAGAGAGAGAGACAGAGAGACAAAGACAGAGAAACAGAGATTCAGAGAGACAGAGACACACACACACTGTTAGGGTTCTGTCTAAGCTCCAACCCACAATTACCTAGCAACAGCCAGGTATGCCCCTCTCCATAGTTGCCTGGCAACAGCCAGGTAGACATGGCCTACTATAAAAGGGGCTGCTTGCCCCTCCTCTCTCTCTCTTATCACTCTTGCCTCTTGGCACTCTCACCTCTCTGCCGCTCTTGGGCTCTCCTCCCCTCCCCCCTCTCTCCACGTGGTCATGGCCGGCCTCCACTTCTCTACTCTGTCTCTCTCTCTGCCTTTCTCTGCCTCGACTACACCATTAACTCCCATCCTCTGCCCTGAATAAACTCTATTCTATACCATGTCTGTGTGTGTCTGGTCCCTAGGCACCCCCTTCCCCACAGTGCCTTATACCATTCTCTAAACCTCTCTCTCTATGAACCCAACACACACCCCATGGACACATAAACAGATGTCGCATGCATGTGCACACACACACACAACACTGTGGCACACATGCATGCACCCACACTCACACACACACTTCACAATGATATTAAATAAGACCCCTAGAAAAGAGTTTGGGAAAACCTACAGCTTACTGTTCTCTCTGGAAAGGGAAGTCCCAGGAAGGGTGGCAGTTTATTTTAAAATAGTGGTACCTTCTTGGCCCAATCAGGTCTTAGTAAACACCAAGAGTGAGGTGCCCCCAGGTGGTAGAACAGAGACTGATTACTCTGAGACTGATTACTGATTGCCTTCAGCAACTGAGTGCTCCCCCCACCCCAATAAACAGAGAAGCCTCACTGTGTAGGGGAGAAAGTTGTAGTAACATGTTTGTGAACAGCTTTCCTTCCAGCTGCCATTAATACAGATGTTCAAAATTACCTGGCTAATTTTTAAAAGCATTAAAACGCCATTACTCATGTGACTATTGAGTAAGCAAACACTATCTTCACTATCTTGCTTATTCTTTTTTTTTTTTTTTAGATCGGTGCCTTACAAAGAATGAAGCGTGAGATGTATTAAGAGCAAAGGGTGGTTTTTGATGAGCTAAATGGATAAAGTCTAAGTCTGATCATGTTCAGGAAGTCTGCTCAAACAGCAAGCCAGCTCCCTGCTCCTCACATCGTCCCCAGTCTCCTGAAACAATCACTAGCATGCCATTCCTCACCGGGCTCAGCAGCACAGGACACATGCCTGCAAGCCCAGCATGGGAAGCAGAAGCCAGTAGACCACTATGAGTCTGAGACCAGCCTGACACTCTAAAGCAAGGTCCCTGGCACAGGGAGAGGATGATAAAAAAAAAAAAAAGAGGGTTGTAGAGATGGCTCAGAAGAGAAGAGCTGCTCTTACAGAGAGAGGACCAGAGTTTGGTTCCCATCAACCATAGCTCGCATCTCACAGCTGCCTACGAACTCTAGTTCCACGGAATCAGGTACCTCTGGATGCCATAGGCACTTGCTCTCGCCCCCGCACACGTGCGCATACATACACACACACACACACACACACACACACACACACACAGTCTAAAAAACAAAAACGAGGTCTGGTGAGATGGCTCAGCATTTAAGAACACTGGCTGCTCTTCCGAAGGTCCTGAGTTCAAATCCCAGCAACCACGTGGTGGCTCACAACCATCCATAATGAGATCTGATGCCCTCTTCTGGTATGTCTGAAGACAGCTATAGTATATTTACATATAACAATAAATAAATCTTAAAAACAAACAAACAAATAGGGGCTTAGGAGGCAACTTAGTTGACTCATATAGAAAGCCCCAAGTTTTATGCCCAGAACTCAGGAGCTATAGGCTGGGGAGAACAGAAGCTCAAGCAAGTTTGAGATCAGCCCTTTGTTTTGCTTCTTGGAGACGGGGTTTCTCTGTGTAGCACTGGCTGTCCTGGAACTCTGTAGACCAGGCTGGCCTCAAACTCAGATCTGTCTCCCTCTGCCTCCAAGTGTTAAATAAAAAGCATGCACCACCACATACTAGTTTTCATTTTATCCCTTCCCCCAACCTGGGGGCTCATGCACCTTAGGTAGGCGCTCTACCACTGAGCTGCCCCAGCCCCCCCACCCACCCCACCCCACCCCCGAGCTGTAAAGCACACTTATCTTTGGGATCAGTCCCTGCTGAATAAGCAAAGGTTCCTCTTGGTCTGGGTCATCCCTGAAGAATCTCTGGATACATTTCAGCAGCAGGGAACAATTCTGGAACTCATTTTTATCCAGCTCCTAGGCACCAGAACACACTGACTTCAGAGCTCTGTCCAGGGTACACTGCACATTGGCGTTTCGATCCCTCCCAAAAGCCCACTTGCCTCTTTTATCAATCTGTCAAGATGGCGTAGGAGCAGGTGGTCATATTCCTGAGGTACTTGGCTCTCTTTCTGCTGAAGATATTCTTCTAGCACGTGAAATCCTTTGCCATGAAAAGCGTCAGTAATAAGAGACTGAAGCTGGGAAGGCAATCGGCTGTGCATTACTCATTTTCCAAGCACATTTGTTTTATATCAACACTTCAAACTAATGGTGCGCTCAACAACAACAACATCTGTGACAGCTGGGGAGGTAACCCAGTAGCAGTACTCACTCAGCACAGGCAAGGACCTGGGTTCAAGGCCCAGCACCACCAAAACAATGAACAAATGTAACTTGGCGGCTGGGGATGCATTCCAGTGTCAGAACACTCACCTAGCGTGGGAAATCACTTTAAAAAAAAGTTTTCAAGCCGGGCGGTGGTGACGCACGCCTGTAATCCCAGCACTTGGGAGGCAGAGGCAGGCGGATTTGTGAGTTCAAGGCCAGCCTGGTCTACAGAGTGAGTTCCAGGACAGCCAGGGCTATACAGAGAAACCCTGTCTCGAAAAAACCAAAAAAAAAAAAAAAAAAAAAAAAAAAAAAAAAAAGTTTTCATTAGCTTTAGACAAAAGGACTACAGGTGGGGACTACCCAAATAGTGAAATATTGACAATCACTTTTATCAAGGTGTGGGACCTTGCTTTAGTGCCAGACAAAAGCTCTAGATGAGGGGTTGGTGGGTCTCCCGCAGCAGCTGCATCTCCTTGGGATTTCCTAGGAGCTCAGACTCCCCACTGACCCTATGTGAGTTTGACAACCACAGACTTACAGAAAAACAGTTATGGGTAAGCCAGGAGCACTGCACAGTCTAAAACTACAGCTATCCAACCCCAGGCTCCCCTCACTGAGGGTCAGAAGAGCAGCAGAGGAAAGAAAACAAAAGGTAGTGTCTAAAATAAGGCAAAGGCTGTCTCACCTTTCTAGTCTTGGCACACAGTCATGTCTAGACTCCCGATCCACCACTGTCCCTTCAATTAAACTGACTCCCATGGGGCTGGTGAGATGGCTCAGTGGTTAAGAGCACTGACTGCTCTTCCGGAGGTCATGAATTCAAACCCCAGCTACCCCATGGTGGCTCACAACCAATCCATAATGAGAAACAAATAATAATAGTATTAACAATAATAATGATGGTGATGATGATGATGATGATGATAATAATAATAATAATAATAATAATAATAGACATTTAAACTGACTTCCCTCCCAGAAGTGGGTTGAATACCAACTTACAGGTGGGTCTTTCCAGGACCACCCTCAGCAATGCAGACCAGGTGCTTCTCGGCACCTGCATCGATTCTGCTCCAAAACCCTGCTCTATTAGGTCTGGGCACCTGTGGTTTGGCTCCCTGCTGGTCCTAAGTTCCCTGAAGATAGGCATTGAATAGGTTTTATTCAGTGCTGGCTACTTCTACCTGGAAGAAAAAATGCTAGACATGGGATAGTTGACAGTAGGCTTCTGAAGGGCTAGTTGGAGTGAAGTCAAACAGTCATGGTTGTAATGGGGCATCCTAATGGAGAAAACCAAGATCTCTCTGCTCCGGGCTTAAGGAAGAATGGTTCGGAGAAGCCATCTTTTAAAAGTAAAGGTGTGGGGGGTGGGGGAGGGCTGGAGAGATAGCTCAGTGGTTAAGAGCACTGACTGCTTTTCCAGAGATCCTGAGTTCAAATCCCAGCAACCACATGGTGGCTCACAACCATCTGTAATGGGGTTCAATGCACTCTTCCGGTATGTCTGAAGATAGCTAGCATACTCATATGAATAAAAGTAAATAAATAAGTCTTTAAAAAAAACAAAATGCTGGGTGGTGGTGGTGGTGCATGCCTTTAATCCCAGCATTTGGGAGGCAGAGGCAGGCAGATTTCTGAGTTCGAGGCCAGCCTGGTCTATGGAGTGAGTTCCAGGACAGCCAGGGCTGTACAGAGAAACCCTGTCTCGAAAAAACCAAAAATAAATAAATTAATTAAATAAAAATAAAGGTTAAAAACACATTTCAAGTTCTAAAAATAGAAGAAAAGTTTATGCTGCTCCTTTGGACAGGTTTGTCTTTTTGTTTGTGTATACCCTTAATCCTGGGTTTGAATAAGATAGTGGTTTTTTTCCCACAATGTTTTTATTAATTATTTGGGAATGTCATACGGTGTACCCCCTCATACTCACTTCCCGTTACTTCCATGCCTTGTGCCCTCCCCTAGAAAACAAACAAGCAAACCTACCAAGTCCAGTTTGTGTTTCCTGTATACTCACCGGAGCACGGTCAAACTCCCATTAAGGAAAACTGAATTCTCCCACCCCAGCCACCAACTGTTGAAGAGCTAGCTACCCTTCAGCATGTAAGATAGTGTTTAAAACAGACAGCCCTCCCCCCAAAAAATGTTACCTTCTTTGACATGGTCTGTGTAAACAAAATACCATCTCACAAGCAGAGAAAGCCTCTGAATAGATGTTCAGACGAAAATAAACTCTACAGAGAGCGCTGTAAAATAAAAAGGGACATTGAGTTAATAAAATTCGTGTTTAAATTAAAATCCATATCCAAATTTCATATTACAAGTGGTAATTAGAAATTAGTTTCAAGGGGCCCTCGTTTGTGACATAAAGTTTAACCTCAGAGCTCATACAGTGACATTTCAGACATTCACAACCCTCAAAAGGGGTTTCCAAACGTGTAGTGAGCCGGTGCATTTCATCAAGGGACCTTGCCCGGTTCTGCCTTTACACACATAGCACCCACTCTCTTTGTTTGCCCTGGACAATTTCATGGAAAAGTAGTGTACACAAAATAAACCTCTGCTAGACGATTTTTTTTAAGTCAGCAGGCTGTGGTGGGTACCGCCTGTAATCCCAGCACTTGAGGAAGTCTATCAAGAGTTCAAAACTATCCTCATCTACGATGAGAAACTACGCTAGACTAGGCAAATGAAATCCTGTCTCACACAGGGCAAAACAAAACAAAAAATCTACCTAAGGTTAACAGTGCTGTTTCTAGGAACTGAATCAAAGTGTCTAATGTCGGTGTATTTCGCAATTCTTATTGTCTTGTATATAAATAGGAGAAATAGAAGACTCATTCCATCTAGATTTATGCTTTTCAACAACGGGCTAGCCAATGGCAAGAAACTGGGAGCTGAAAAGCAGGAGCTCAGAAGTAACTAAGACCCCATCTGTAGCCAAGACTGTAGCTTTTCCTTGCTGCTGCCTGGCTCTCTGGACAGGAAAGGGATAAAGAGTCTCCAGGAGTCTGGAAAAGCAGTCTTTCAAAAGAGGTTCAAAAGAGCTGCGGAGCTCCAGTCCTCCATTTCCCCTCCCCAGGGGTGTTTCGAGCAGAGTATGCGGATCCGGATCCCCGTTCTGTCCCTGAAAGCTGTCAGACAGCCCCCAGGAAACCCAAGAGGTTGATGCACCCCGAGGTATCCCAGTATCCCAAGGACTTGTCTGGGTGCCCCGCGTGGGTGGGAGTGGGGTGGGGCAGCCTAGGCTTAGCGTCACTGAAGATTGCTCCCTCCGCCCCAGGACCCTGGAAGGAAGGCCAGGCTGCTCTCTTAGCTGTCACTCACCGCAGGCATCCCGAGGCTTTAAGGGACCCACTGCGCCGTCGTCCACAGCTCAGGAGCGCCTAGCTGCTCCCCGCTCTGACGGTCAGAGGTCCTCACTGAGATCAAAGCGAAGATCCGAGTCTCGGGTGACTCTTGGATTTCAGTTTTCTCCAAGAAACTCCAATTGGATGAACCTGAGCCTGAACGCTACTGGACTCCGGTGTTTGAGATTCTAGAAAGCCGGCGCGAGTGGCAAGATCAGGCCGCCTGCTGGGGCACACGCACCTGCGGAGGAAGGCTCGCCTGCTTACACAAACACCTTCGGGAGCCGGGCTGTTCTGAGCCCGCACCCTTGTGGCTGAAGCCAGGGAAGTTTACTGCTCTCCAAACCGACCAAGTTCCTAGCCCGAATCATTTGAGCATGGCGGTTTGAATTTGGTTTGGTTTCAGGGTCTCATGGAAACTCACTCTGTAGCCCAGAAAACAGAGTGAGCCACCAGGGTCTCAACCGCCTCTTGACCAAAACAAAATCGCCCTGGGAAGGGGAATTCTTGTTCAGAAGGAAGTGTGGTCCTTGGGCGCAGAATCACTACTACAACCCCGATACCGTAAAAATAAACAGTTAAATGGCACCTTAGTCAGAAGGAAAAGGATCAAACTTGTTTTCTTGAGTCTCACTAAGTAGCCTAGGCTGAACCCTTGCCTCTGCCTCCCGTGGTGCTGTGATGACAGACTTGAACCACCTGTGAAGGATTTAAAAAAAAAAAAAAAGCTCGGTTTTTAAACACTTCATTTAACCTAAGTGTGTGTGCTAGAGGCAGGCTTCTTTTTGTAGAGAGACAAAATATGTGAACCCCAGGAACAAATAAGTTGTATTATGATTTGTTTTCTTCGTAAGCAAATAACGTTGGCTTGGCCAGGTGGCTCAGCCTGGGGACCTGAGCTTGAGCCGCGGGAACCAGGCAGCAATGCACCTTAATTCATTTATCTGTTCTAGCTTAAACTTTGCGGGTTCGGGGCTCGCTCCTTCCTCAACTCAACTTAATAGATTCTTGCATATTAAATAGTGATCAAGAGTATGACAGACGCGAAAGCAAGTATCTTTTTTTTGTTGTTGTTTGTTTTTTTGTTTTTCGAGACAGGGTTTCTCTGTATAGTTCCGGCTGTCCTGTAACTCACTCTGTAGACCAGGCTGGCCTCGAACTCAGAAATCCGCCTGCCTCTGCCTCCCAAGCGCTGGGATTAAAGGCGTGTGCCACCAATGACCGGCTTTTTTTTTTTTTTTTTTGAAAGCAGAGTATCTTACGTCAGTGCAATAGTGACTCCAGAAAGAGCAACAACCTCTAAAAAGCGGTGGTCAGAATCCAACTTAAACATATTCCACTTTGGAGAATAAAATATTTTAATAATTAATATTTTAATTCTTTTAAATAATAATTATTATTTAAGCAAGTGTTTTAAAGAAAATAATTTTTTTAAAATATTAGCAAAGAGACATCATTTTCAGAATTTGGGAGAAATTATATACTTCCAAACCCTATAGCGGCAAGGCATTCCAATCTCCAGAAGTTATCAAAAGCAACATGACAGAAATCATAACGTATTTGTATTTTCACTTCGATTGACTTACACTAACATATTTTACCCACACTCGATTATAGAGCAGCCTGAAGTGTATGTTTTAATTCTTCAGAAACTAAAACCTTCTCGTTGCTTTGTTTTGTTTTGTTTTGTTTTTCCTGAGACCAGCTCTGGAGCAGCCTGCTATGGCCTGGAACCTTTGGTCCTCCTCCCTCCTCCTCCCTCCTCCTCCCTCCTCCTCCTCCCAGTTCCTGGGGGCACAGGCTTGCTCCAGCGCCCTGGTTGAGAACTGAGTAGTTTCCTCTCTCCTCCCAAATTAACCTGCATTTAGCATACAAATTACATTTTCTGTTTGAGTGGTGGAGATCCGGGAGTCTGTTCCCTCTGACTTCTGAGGACTTCTTCCACTCAGCTCTTTAGGCTTAGTTCATCGAATGCTCCTACCCACTAAACCGGCTCTGGGCCCATCATTTGTTTTTGAAGGATCAGCTCTAGGGATCTTTCAAAAGCATAGAGACGAGGGCCATCCTCACAGTGTTTGCAGTGTGACCAGAGATTGCCCTTTATACATTTTCAGAGGTCATGTTAAATGGGCCGGTTTTAAAGTCATATTTTTAACTCTTTCAAAAAAAAAAAAAAAACATAAATTCTTTGTTGCTTTTAATGAGGTTTAAATTTTATTTTTAAAAAAAAAAAAACAGTCAATAGTTTTAAGTTTTGAGAGACGAGTGAAACAAAAAAGCAACCGCATGGCAGAAGAGGCTGGACCTTGGCAGTCAGCAGCACGAAGGCTCGGTGGAAAATGAAGACACACATTTGTCCACGACTACACTTCAGGAATGACCCTGTGTGAGCGGTTTTTAGAAAAGAACCTCAGAGAGCCGTTCGGAAGATTAATGAATGACTTTCATCTGCTAAGAGTTTGCCTATTTAGACTAAGAAGCCATCCCGCTTTGAGCCATAGGGAAGAGAGCGCAGGACCTGCGCCCAGCAGGCATCCCCTCCCCCACAGCCATCTCTTCTCGCTCCAGGATCCTAACAGGCTCTCCTTGGCTTCGGGCGCAAGCAGATCTCCTACTGAGCTGGCTTTCTCCAGCAAGCCCTTGACTGGGCGGTAAAGACCTGGAGCGTGCAGGGTCCGATCCCTCTTTCCTGAGGTGTTGGACAGAAACCCTGGCAGTAAAGCGCACCAGCTCTGGAGGGGGTTTACACAGAAGCTGGGAATGTTCCCACAGAAGGTGCTGGCCCGGCACTGCTCAAGCAAAGCCAGAACTCTGCTCTCCTGCTGGGTCTAAGGCTTCGTCCGGAAGTGCACCAAAACAGACCCGAGTTGGGAACACTTCCTATAACACTGACCTGCGCTATGGGATCTGCTTTGTTTATTTTTCTTTATTTATTGCCCAATTTATTTACTTGTTCATGTATTTATTTGTTTCAGCTACGGCAGACAATGGAATAGTGCCAGGGGCAAGACAAGTGCACCGGGAAGGGAAGATTCTGGAAGCTTCTTTCGCTCATGGTCCAGGATCCCACAATGCGGTAGCCAGAGAGAGATGCTTGAGGGTTTCTTCTATTGCGTGTCCCCAGTGCCGGAGCTGTCAAAGAGAGGCAGATGAAAGAGAGAGGAGGTCGCCTTAGTGGTGGATGCTCTGATTCTTCTGAACGGGGCTTCTCTGGTCCTCCGAAGTTTCTGGGGACAAAGGTAATCTAGGGATAGCAGCCACAGCAGCAGAACATTCTGCGTTGGCATGGGTGGGTGTCCTTCTGCGCAGCAAGCGAGAACTCACAGAATCTCGGGCTCTTTTATTAACTATGGATGCAGAGAGATGGGGGAGAAAGAGAGGGGGAGGGGGAGGGGAGAGAGGGGGAGGGGAGGGGGAGAGAGAGAGGGAAGGGGAGAGAGGGAGAGAGAGGGAGAGGGAGAGGGAGAGGGAGAGGGAGAGGGAAGGGGAGAGGGAGAGGGAAGGGGAGAGAGAGAGGGAAGGGGAGAGAGAGAGGGAAGGGGAGAGAGAGAGGGAAGGGAAGAGAGAGAGGGAAGGGAAGAGAGAGAGGGAAGGGAAGAGAGAGGGAGAGGGAGAGAGAGGGAGAGAAGGAGGAGGAGGAGGGGAGGGGAGGGGAGGGCGGGGGAGAGGAGGGGAGAGGAGAGGAGACAATTCTTTGGACTAGAGCTCCAGCTACACTTTAAGTTCTTCCTCTCCATCTATCCCAGGGCCATCTGGTCCCAACCTCCAGATTTACTTGCCAAGACTTTTCCTGGTGGTCAGGTTTGTCCCAGGCTACAGTGCGTGTAGGCTTAACGACATACTGGAACGCTAGGCCCCCTCTCTGCACAGACTTGGGGACAGAGCAGCAACTACTGCAGGAACTGAGAGAACCGAGGAGGCTTTGCCTAGGCTGGCCGTGCCTGCTGCTGCCTCTCCAGTCTCCCTGTTTTTCCCACTTTGCCCCGGAACTAGCTCCGGGGAGCCTCAACCTAAGCCCTCGGTGAACCAACAGAGGCTGACCGACAATCCGCTTGGCTTTCACGTAAAGGAAACAGTCCTCCTTGCTCCCTGCCGCCCAGTGCTTAACTTAACTCCCCTTTGCTCCGTGGCTTACTTTAACTCTCCCCTGCATTCCAGGCTTCGGGCTTCAGCTCATAGAGAAGCCCTCGGGCGGGCGGCGGGAGCTTCAGGTGCAGGAGAGGCAGCCAGCCAGCAGAGGCAGAGATGCAGGCTGTGTCTGTACAGACCTGCTTAAAGATGCTTCTGTGCAGAGGGATACATTTCAGCCCCTCGGCCAATGACCGGACACCACCCACTGGGCTCTCTCTCTCTCTCTCTCTCTCTCTCTCTCTCTCTCTCTCTCTCTCTCTCTCTCTCTGTCTCTGTGTGTGTGTGTTTCTCTCTGTTTCCTTCTCTGTCTCACTCTCTCTCTGTCTTTGTCTTTCTGTCTCTGTCTCTGTGTGTGTGTGTCTTTCTCTGTTTCTTCTCTGTCTCATTCTGTCTGTCTTTCTGTCTCTGTGTGTGTGTGCGTGTGTTTCTGTTTCCTTCTCTGTCTCTGTATATGTGTGTGTTTCTCTGTTTCTGTGTGTGCGTGTTGTGTGTGTGTGTCTGTCTCTCCCTCTGTCTCCCCCCCCTCTTTCTTTGTGTGTGTGTCTGTCTCTATCTCCCTCTGTCTCCTCCCTCTTCCCTCTTCCCTCCTCCCTCCTCCTCCCTCCTCTTCCTCCTCCTTTCACTCACCTCCCTCACCCTACCTCTCACTTGGGAAGAAGTCACCCTGTGCACTCCTTGTTCCTATTTCTCCTTCAGGATCCTGGTTCGAGAGTGCTAGAGGCCCCTGCGGATGCCAGCAGACAGCATGCAGGACGCAGACGCTGCGCTTTCCTACGGGATGAAGCTCACGTGGGACATCAATGACCCACAGATGCCTCAGGTGAGGAATACACTGCACTTGGGTAAAATGTGACACTGTCCAGCCAAAGGGGAAACCACACACACACACACACACACACACACACACACACATCGACAGATAAGCAGGTATGTAGGGAAGTTGGACTCTATAGAGAGCAGAATTCAGTTTGTTGATGTGTCTTCTTAGAACAATTTACGTGTGATTCTCTGAAACACACTAAAAGCAACAGAAACACAGACTTATGTTCCCATGCAGTCAGCCAGACTCTCCATTCTCTTAACCAAGGCGGAAACTGAGTCTCTTTTTTGGGGGGTGGGGGGAGACTCAGGATTGGTACAAATTCAAGACCAGTCAGGGCTACTTAACAAAGCCTCATTTCAAAACAAAACAATGAAAAGCCTCACTCTTTACTCAGTTAGTCAAGATTCAAGAGAAAGTTTTGGAGAAATGTAAATACCACTGATTCTCACATGGCCAGGCGAGGCACTAGGAGGGGAGTGGGATCTACAGCAAACACCCAGACTGGAGCAGTTCTTCATCCTGCTCCATCCCTGCTGAGACGATTCCACAGTCGGGGTGCCAAAGCCGCCTTGCTCCTCTCTCAGTCCCTGGCAGCGCAATGGTTGTCCTTTTGGGGTGATTTTTTTTTTCATTATTGAGCTAAGTACAGAAAATGAACTGAGCAATTTGTGTTTAGATCAAGACTAATGACTGAAAATGTGTGTGTGTGTAGTGTGTGATGTGTGTGTAGTATGTGATGTGTGTGATGTGTGTTGTGTATGTTTTGTGTATGTATATTTATGTGTAGTATATGGTGGTGTGTGTATGTGTTTTGTGTATACGTGTGTGTTGTGTAATGTATGGTGTGTATGTTGTGTGTGTGGTGTATGTAGGTATGTTGAGGTGTGTGTGTGTAGTGTGTGTTTGCAGTGTATGTATGTGTGGTGTGTGGGTGGTTTGTGTGTATATGGTGTGTGTGGTGTGTATACATGTATGTGATATGTGTGTGTGTGTGTGTGTGTGTGTGTGTGTGGTAGGTGTGGGTGTGGGTGCGATGTATGGTGGATATGGTGTGTGAGTAGAGTGTGTGGGCTGTGTGCAGCATGTGTGGTGTTCATGTGTACAAATGCACACTTAGGGACTGGAGAAAATTTGCTTCCCTAGCATTTGTAAAGTGGGCTTCCAGTAAATTCCTGGTCCAAGGGTTTGACAGGTGGCATTTATCTGGCCTCCTCCAGCCTCCCTCCTCCAGCATCTTGCAGGACAGCTGTTCTGAACGCAGATCCCAGCATGCATGTCCCGTTACTGCTGACTTCTGCCACTGTAAATCCCAGAGAAAACAATCTAAGCTTGTATTTTGAAAAGGATCAGATCCAAATGACACAATAAGAACATGACCTCAAAGATGTGTAGACTTCCTGATAAATAAAAATTAGTTTTCCTTTTGTGTGTGTGTGTGGGGGGGATCTGCTTTTATTTTTTATTGCGTGTATACTATGTGTGCACATGTGTGTAGAGGCATGTGTGGAGGCCACAGGATGGCTTTTATGAGTCAGTTCTCTCTTTCAGCCACGGGATTCAAGATTTAACTCAGATGGTTAAATTTGCAAGGCCATGCCCTTACCTGATAAGCTGTCTCACGGGCTCAGGGAGTCTGGTCTTTCATCAGGGGTGTGTCTAAGATGTGAGAAGGGACAGGGGCAGAGGCACATACAACAATAACAAAACAATCGCTCTCATGCTCTCTCTCTCTCTCTCTCTCTCTCTCTCTCTCATTTGTGTGTGTGTGTGTGTGTGTGTATGTGTGTGTGTTGTAAACACATTAGAGTAAATGAAACCTCCTTTCAGGTATGCATATGCCACACAGACACCCAGATGTACACACACACACACACACACACACACACACACACACACACGCACACTGGAGAAACTTATCATCCTCTCCCTTCTAACTAACTGGGTGAGTGAGGTAAACTGGCTCAGTGACCTTGTGAGTGTCCTTGAACTTTTGTTAGTCTCAGGCTGCTGTCCTGTCATCAAATGATGACACAAGATAACAATCTCGAATTTTCCTCAGACATACTATAATCTTGTAATGTGTGAGCATGTGTGCGCATGTCTGCATTCATGTGTGTGTGTACATGAGCGTGTGTGTGTGTGTGTGTGTGTGTGTGTGTACAAGCATGCAGGCTGCCAACACTTTAGAGCAAATGAAGCCTCATTTCAGGTATGTATACCACACAGACACACAGGTCCACACACACAATTAGAAACAAACATAAAATGAATCTTTCAGCTGTGAATGGAGGCAGAGTTGAATGCTTTCCTTTTTGGGGCAGCTGGTCAGTTGTAAGTGCTTGAATTTCACCTTACTTTATGCCATCTGCGATTAGGCAAATGAGAAAAAATGTCCCCGAATTTCATTCGACTCAATGCATTGGGAGAAAAAATGTAAAACCTGTCACCCCAGGCTCATAATTTAGTTCACCTTTGCAATGTGCTCTGAGTCCGTTTTTCGTAGACGAGATTAGCCTGAACCACTTTCTCCATCTTGGAGATTTTGGTCATCAATGTAAATACTGACTTGTTTAGAAAGAGTGAGCTACCTGTAGATCTTAAGAATAGCTTGTGCATAAAATAGAATGTTTGTTTTATATTTTGACATCATTTACATACATTGTGGTGACCTTAATGCTGAGCTGTGAAATTCAGAGATTAAAATGTGCTTTAATATTCCAGTGCCTGGTGAAAACCAAGGGGTGGTAGCACACGCCCACCGAACACCCCAAAATATAAAAGCAGAAGGATCAAGAGTTCCAGGCCATCCTCAGCTACATAAGGCCAGGCTGGGCTACATGATAGCTTGCCTTTTAAAAAACAATTGCCAGGTGGTAGTGGCACATGCTTTTAATCCCAGCACTCAGGAAGCAGAAGCGGGCAGATCTCAGTGAGTCACAGGCCAGCCTGGTCTACAGAGTGAGTTCCAGGACAGCCAGAGCTACACAGAGAAACCCTGTCTCACAAACAACAATAATAACAATGATAACCAAATTAGCATACAAGAGTAGCTTGTAAATGGAAAATGCTCAGTAAGGGGTCATAGATGTCAAAATTATATAGAAACAGATATTATATCTTAAATAAAGCATGAGGCAAAGTCCACCAGATATGGGTGCTAAGTTGATGCTCAATACCTTAGATATGACACACTATTCCAGGCTATGGTTCTTTATTGAAGAGCACGGAGATCCCATGTTGCTGAGGCAGGGGATGGTAGTCCAGTTTCAGACGTGGTCTCCAGTCCCCCAAAGCTTATAATTTATCATGAGGATTCGGTCCTCCATCAGAATACATTTTGAAGCAGGAGTGCAGAGGGAAACTTAACTACCTCTTGAGTTCTATTGCCCAAGGTGTCATGGCTGGTCCGATTAGGAGGGAGTGCCGGGAGCTTTTGGAGAAAAGTGCTGACCTGAAGATATTTGCCAGTTAAGCTGCATTTCAGTGGGAAAGCATTCCGACCACTTTTAGCCCTAGTGCTCTGAAGACTTGAAAATGTTTAAATAGAATATCAGCCACAAAAAGGCCAGGCTCTGGAATCAACAATAGGGTCAAACCTAGCCGGTAGCCAGGCCCTGGTAGCTGGGAACTTTGACAAGTCAATTGCTCTCTCTGATCTTCAGGACCTATCCTATAAGATAGACCCGATAATTTGCCCTACTGCCTACACATGGCATAAGGGCTAGGCATATTAATATGCATATGCCACTTAGGAACCTTATAAACATCAGTACCTTATAGACATGCATTATTTAGGATCTGTCAGGCATGCAGCTAGAGATGGATATTGTATATACTAAAATAATTTGGAGATATAAACATTTCTAGAGCTACAAAAAAAAAAAAAAAAAAAAAAAAAGAAATCCTGTTTTATCTTCCAGTGCATGGAAAAAGCTAAAGGCGGGGTGCCTGTGATCCGGGCTCCTTTATGTAAAGTCCTCTTCTGTCTGCCATCTTTTCCCAGGAACCCACCCACTTTGACCACTTCCGGGAGTGGCCCGATGGCTACGTGCGCTTCATCTACAGCAGCCAAGAGAAGAAGGCTCAGCGCCACCTGAGCGGCTGGGCCATGCGCAACACCAACAACCACAACGGCCACATCCTCAAGAAGTCCTGCCTGGGCGTGGTGGTGTGCGCACGCGCCTGCGCCCTGAAGGATGGCTCGCATCTGCAGCTGAGGCCAGCCATCTGTGACAAGGCCCGGCTGAAGCAACAAAGTAAGGGCAGGAGAGCTGAGGAAGGGTGGCTTTGGAGCCCCGGGGTTCTGTTCCTAGCTGGTGCCCCTCTACCTTCTTCCTTCCGAAGGTTCTGGGCTGCGGGCCTAACTTAACCCTTCTTCCTCCGGGGTTTGCAGAGAAAGCTTGCCCTAACTGCCATTCAGCTTTGGAGCTGGTTCCTTGCCGAGGGCACAGTGGGTACCCTGTCACCAACTTCTGGCGACTGGATGGCAATGCGATCTTTTTTCAGGTAAGTGAGGTCAGAACATCCATCGTTTGTACTGAGTATTTCTATCATTCCACGTGGAGCTACCTGCATCCCTGGAGATTAAATCACAGGTCCACGGTGAGCTCACTGGTTCTTAGGAATCAACAGACAGGCTACCAGACAGGGTGAGGCTGCACAATTCAGTCTGACCTGGAACTTGCTAGGTAGTCCAGGCTGGCCTTGAACTCATGACTTGCCTACTTTAGCCTGCTGAGTTCTGGCATCATGGCTGTGTGGTAGCTCGGTGTGCTCTTTAAGGACCAGAGATATACGAATCCAGTTATGTCTGTTTGAAGGAATGTTTCGGTTGCAAGCTACCTTCTGAGATATCTATTGTACTTATTAGCTTTTTCTTTTCCTTTGAGTTACAGGATGGCCTGGAACTCGGCTATGCAGCCTAGGATAGCCTCCTAGATTCTGTGACCCTCCTGCCTCACCCTACCAAATGCTGGATAACAGGCATGAACCGGCCACACCCAGCTACGACATTTGCTATTGGTGCTCTTTTACTTTGAACAACAGTTGTTTTGGATGAAAAGTTTGAGAGTAAATGACAAGCAGGGAAAGACATAATCCGGTTTGGACCAGCTCCCCACACAGTTGCTATTTTTTCTAGAGAAACTGATAGACAATTTAATTTCTTCATTCACACAGGCCAAAGGGGTTCATGATCACCCCAGACCAGAGAGTAAGTCCGAGACAGAAGGCAGAAGAAGTGCCCTCAAGAGACAGATGGCCTCTTTCTACCAACCTCAGAAAAGGAGATCAGGGGAGCCCGAGGTAAGGGCTGACCCCACCCAGAGGTCTGTGTTCACTTCCAGGGCCCACTCATTGACAGCTACCTGTGAGATGAATGCCAGGTATCAATGACAAAGGTTGACTCTCATATGAAAATTACATACCTCTAGCAAACATCGTTGAACCAACACTTGGCTCGGGGCTCTCATCCCTTCTGACAACAGGGAAGTGGTCCCTAGAGGTGATGGGGTTAGGATGCTTGCTGACATATGAGAGGGCGGTTGTCCAACAGTACAATGCACTGAGAGATAAGAGTGTTCTGTGTTTATGACAGCCAAAGTAGCTGTGTGAGGGGACAGACAAGTTTTCCTCCAGCCACTTGATCGAATTGCATTGCCCATCGAAATGTGCCCATCAGGCAGAGAGCATGAAAGAGCGGCCCCTCACGTTGTTCAAGCCCTTGCACCCGCCGGGAGTGCTGACATGTGCATTCCAGGGTTACAGAAACCCTGGGGAGCGCTAGCTGGATTTAAAGTGCTGACCCACAGCCCAGAAAAAGGAAAGCTCCTGGTCAGTTGGCAGGGACCAGACAGGATTTAAAGGCAGATCTCAGTGGCTCCTGGACCTCCACTATTCAGAGCACACAGATGAGCACGGATCTGTTAGCTACTCAGACCCCACCCTGCCTGGCTACTGGGGACCTTCGTCATTCAGGGCATCCACCAGCAGCCTCTGGACCCCATCCGTGAACCTTAACAGGGTGTGGTTCACTATACAGAAGTCTATCTTATTTATGTGGTTGGTTGTTGCTATGGGTGAAGATGTATATATCATTTACAGATCATATGTCACAGTATGCATTAGGTGTCATATGTCTGATTTGTGCCTTTTTTATTTTTTTAGGCAAGAAGTGCTCAGGACATCAGGGGGCACCTCAGTAGCACGCTTGCCCCGGAACCCACAGAACTGTTTGATATGACCGCTGATACCAGCTTCTCTATTACAGGGCAGTCCTGCCCTTCTTTCCCAAACTCTGATGTCCACAGAGTTACCTGTGACCCGCCCACCTTTCAAGGAGATGTAATACTGCCCTTTCAGAAATATTCAAACCCAAGCATTTATTTCCCCGGGCCACCTTGGAGCTATGAATTGACAAGTCCTGGGGTTACAGGTTCGAGTCCATATCCCACCCTATATAAAGATTCCTCCATGGTCCCTGATGACCCAGACTGGATTCATCTAAACTCACTGCAATATAATGTCAGTTCCTACGGCAGCTATGAGAGAAGCATGGACTTCACGGCTAGCTATCACGGCTGGAAACTGACACATGGGAAACCCAGCCTCGAGGAGAAGGTTGACTGTGGGCAGTGCCAGGCTGTGCCCACATCGCCATATTACAACCTCGAGCTGCCCTGTAGGTACCTGCCAGTGCCACCAGCAGGTACCCAGGCCATGCAGACAGTGATCACCACCACAGTGGCTTATCAGGCTTACCAGCACCCTGCTCTGAAACACGGCAACGGTGTGCAGGAGGTTAGCAGCCTTGCCGGCAGCACCTACGCTTCTGAAAACCCCCCAATGCCCATCTACCCACAAGCCTTAGACCCCCAAGAGGGAGTCGTCCAGGCAGCCTCTCCTTCAGGGAGAGCCCCTGTGGAAGTCCCTGGAGATTGCCCGGCCACCAGACCCACTCTGACCTTTCCTCATGAAACAGGTCCCTCCAGGACAGATGGAGCAGATGCGTGGGATGCGTGTCTGTCTGGGGTGGGCTCTGTGATGGGCTACTTGGATAGGGCAGGGCAGCCCTTTAGCTTTGACAATGAGGACTTTTAGGGAGGATTCCAGGACGCACACCATGTGACAGTGAAAGTACAGGCAAGAAAACACATGCCCGGGGCCAGCTGGCGGTTGCTTAAGTGGTTCTCACAGAGTGCGTGTAAATGCACGCTGGGAAATTTTAAGTTGGGGATGCTAGGTGCTGGGAGTCTGCACAGCATTTTGAAACCTGCCATGCCACATCGGCTGTTAGGGGTGTAAGCATTCCAGATGAACAAATAAATAAACTGGAGGGACCTGCAATGCCCCAGCCTGTCCTTCCTTAGCTTACCGGGTGTTCCTTTGCCTTTTAGACTTTTAGGGAGTTTCACACAGCCATAAACAGCATCCAGAGGCTATTTAAGTAGCACAGGCATGGAAACCCGGAGAGAAATGTATGAAACGTAGCAAGGGTTCTGTTGCCCTGCAGGCTTTTCCATACACCAGCTGAAAATTCTGTAAACCAAGAGGAACCCTCCATAACTTGGGGTGCTATGACATCTGTGAACTGAAGTTCCCCGGGGTGGGGACAGTCAAGCCTCACCTGAGTTAAAGACTCTCTACAGTGTTGACTGACAGGCAAGAACTTCTGTGCTGTTGAGAGCTGGAATGTTGCAGGTCTGAGGCCAGATCTGTGACTTTAACCCCTTAATAGCCATGTTTCCTCTATTAAATGATTAAGTGAATTCCTTTGGAATGTGCAGACAAACCCCAAGTTTTCACTTCCTCCAAAGGCTAAAAATGTCATCAAGGAGCATCTTAGGCCCATAAAAATCTTTTTCCGCCTTACTATATATAACCTGCCTACCTGGTATTTCCACAAATGAATTTTTCAAATACCTTGATTTATGCGTTCCTTTGTTCTATTACTATAAAAGCTTTATGAAATGTCTCCCACCACCCAAACCTAAGGTTTAGCTCCATAATAAATTATTTTTCATTTTCTTTGAGATAAGAGCTATGGTTTTGTGTCCACACACCTCAGTAATCCCAGCACTCTGAAGACTGAGGCAGAACGATAAGCCTTTGGCACTTACTATAGATGGCTTTTCAAGTATCAATTTCTACCAGACAGTTTTTGTGTTTCATAAATCACTGAGGACAGAAGTCCAGACTTCTAACTTACTGGTAAGACACAACTCAGTATATAAACACTTTAGAACTGTTACCAGTTTAGACACAATTCAATTAGCCTAGCCTTAGTGGTTTCTATGCTGACAAAACTGAACTTAATCTATTTTAATAAAAAGAATCGATGTTGTTCTATGGAAGTTAATCTAGGGAAGAGTTTATGTTTACTAACAATCTGGTGGGGTTGGTAGTTCTTACTGTGTAGCTGGTTATTCGATGGTGGAGCATCTGCTAATCTGGTGGGGTTGGTAGCTTTTACCGTGTAACTGGTTATTCGATGGCTGTCTGCTATGGTCAGGACACCCTGGAGACGCAGTTCTCTGAGGAGGACGAGTTGCCTTGAGTCTGTGAAATGCTACACCAGGCAGTCACTGAACCAAGGGAGTAGCAAGTGATGACAGAATCGTCGGTGTCCCCAGTGACCTGTGTCGGTTTGTGCAGACGCCAGGAAAAGCATTTCAAGGTGATTTCAAGGAACCTGGCAGAGGTTATAGATCAAAAGTGCTTACCAGCTGATAACACCTTGCAGTTTGATTTGAGTATTTCTTGGACTAGAAATGTAAACTCCCAAGTTGTTCTCCAAAAGGTAAATACATCCAACAAAGGTAAATATGTCCAAACGGTAAATAATCCAACAAAATACAGACACAAACAATTTGAATTCCCACAGTTACCAATGACTTTTTGAGTGTTTCCCAGGGGAAATTCTAAATTAGGTATGAAACCCATTCTAATAATGTATCTGGTCACTGATACAAAGGGCAAATTCTCCAGTTTTGATTGGATATCTGCCATGGTAGGCTATCCCCCTGTGAAGGACTACTCAACAGTCAATCAAGACACCCAGCACCAAACACCTTCTGGCATGCATTTGTGCCCTAAGCAATTCTGGCATCAGATCCCTCAGAGCACCCCTCCCCCTCCCCCTACCCTTTAGTGAATGGTGGTATCCTGGACAGTTCAAGCCAGAAAGCACAGCATTCAGGAAGACTCCATATTGGTGGGCGTTCTCTAGAGACAAGAAATAATAGGAGACGCACGTGTGTGGTTGCACATTCACACCTAAGCATACACTCACGCACACACAACCCTGATGGTTTCCAACTCACAGCCTTTTCTCTTTACAATGGCATGCAAGCAATGGCATTCGGAGTTCCGATTTTGATCTTGCACTCCCGATGTGCCCTCGAACCAGTTTCTGTTACTGTGGTGTGGTGGTTTGAAGATGCTTGGCCCAAGGGAAGTGGCACTATTTGGAGGTGTGGCCTCACTGGAGGAAGTGCTGTTGGAGGAAGTCACTGTTGGGGTGGGCTTTGAGGTCGTATGCTCAAGCTCCACCCAGGGCGGAAGAGAGACTCTCTTCCTGGTTGCCTCCAGAAAGTAGTCTCCTCCTGGGTGCCTTTGAATCGAGATACAGAACTATAGGGTCCTTCTCCAGCACCATGTCTGTCTGCACACTGCCACACTTCCAGCCATGGTGATAAGAGACAAACCTCTGAAACTGTAAGCCAGCCCCAATTAAATGTTTTCCTTTATAAGAGTTGTCTTGGTCATGGTGTCTCTTCACAGCAATAAAACCCAAACTAAGACATGGGCAGCAACCTGTTCTTTAGCTTCTGGTAAAGCCACCTGAGGGTGGCCTGCTGTCTTCTAGTGTGTTGCTAACCTGGGGTGCTCAGGGAGAGTGAATAAGTCCATCACAAGGTGAGCACCTACATACACATATGTGCACATGTGTGCATCTTATGCTTATGTGTGAACAACACACAAACACAGAAAAGGGATTTTTTTTTTTTGGTTTTAGGTCATTGGCTCACGTGATTATGAGGCAAACAAGACTGAAACCACAGGGCAGGCACACAGAGAGAAAGATAGAAACACGTAACAAGAATTGGTAAGAGTAAAAAAAAAAAAAAGAATTGGTAAGAGTAATACATAAAGGGGCTAATTTTGTATTAGTGACTCGGCCCAATCTGAAATATACAATAAAAATAAATGCCCCTGGACACCCTCTCTTGTTGGCATCCGTGGTTGTTTTCCAGACTGGAGATGACTGGAGAGCCCACTCAGCTTTGGGGTAGTGAAATGGAGTGCGGCACATATCTTGAAACCCAGAATCATGAATTTTGTGTTTGCTTATTGTCTTTGAGGTTGACTATATAACCTAAAGGTCCCTGTAATCACCTTGTGTGTGGTTTCCCCATCGGCGGAATGATGGCAGTGTACGCCCCACCACAGAACTGTTACAGGATCAAATATGGAAATGTTCATCAAAGCCCCATCACCTTTCTGGTGCTGAGTAAGCTAAATCCTCAACCCTTTTCTACCTATCTATCTATCTATCTATCTATCATCTATCTACCTATCTATCTAGTCATCTATCTCTATTATCAATCATCCATCATCTATCTATATCTATCCATCATCTACACATCCATCCATCCATTTATTTATCTATCATCTATCTACCTATCTATCTAGTCATCTATCTCTATTATCAATCATCTATCTATATCTACCCATCCATCCATCTATCCATCCATCCATCTATCCATCCATTCATCCATCCATCCATTTATTTATCTATCTATCATCTATCCATCAACAGGATCTCACTATGTAGCCCGGCTGGCCTGAAACTGACTCTGTGGACCTGGCTGGCCTTCAAACTCACAGAGATCCTCCTGCCTCTGTGTCCCAAGTGCTGGGATAAAAGGCATGTGCCACCATGCCTGGTTTATTATACTTTTGATACAGTTCTGACTAAATTACCAAGGCTGGCCTTGAACTCCCCACCTAGCCCAAGATGGCTTTAAATCTTCTAAGCATCCTGTTTCAGCATCCTTAGCAACCGGGTGAATTCCACAATCAGAATACCAGGTCCATCTGAAAGTGCTTTATACAGTTAATTCGACCCTGTGTTGGGAGCCTCCACTTCGCGCTAGACATCTTTCAGTGCTCGAACTAGAACAGCAAGGGAGCCGACCCAAACCCTGCCCTCGGCTGAGCTGACATCCTGTTTATGAAGACTGACCCTGCAGCAAACAACTGTCAACAAGAAAATATAGAGATGGCACACAGTGATGAACCCTAGGGAAGAAAATGAAGTGGAAAAGGTGCCATGGTTTGAATATGTCCCCTAGAGTGAAGCCACTATGGGCAGATTAAATACAGAGGGCTGTGCCAGGAGCCAGCTTCTTGATACAAAATTTTCCAAGCACCAGAACTATGAGAAATCATTTTCTTTTTAGACGTTATGCAGCCTGCAGTATTCTTTTGTAGCATTACAAAAATGTCTAAGAGGTGTGGCATGGTGGCACACACTCAGCACATAAGAGGCAAAGGGAGAAGGATCTCAACATGTTCAAGGTCAGCCTGGGGACACAGTGAATTTTAGGCTAGCCAGGGCTATGCGGCGAAAACCTGTCTTTAAAAACAAATGAACGAACGAACAAACGAACGAACAAACAAACAAACAAACAAACAAACAAACAAACAGGGGATGGGAAGTTGGCTCAGTGGTTAAGAGCCCCAGCCGTTCTCCCAGAGAACCAGGGTTCAAGTTCCAGTGCCCACTGGCAGCTCAAAACTGTCTGGAACTCTGAAATTCACCACCTTCATGCAAGCAAAGCACTGATGCACATAAAATAAATATTTTTAATTATTAAAAGCAAACAACTGGGGAAAGGGAATTAGAAGTATGGACAGTAGGAGGAAGCTTAGAGATCTGAGTATTCCAGGCAGAGAGGATGGTGAGTATGCGCATGCGCAGACTGGGACTCTTCTCTAGCTGAACACTTACGGAGAGAAATAAAACAGGAAGTGGGGATGGTCGTCACTTTTCTGGTGCTCACACAAATACCCTGGTCAAAACCAACATAAGGAAGAGTTTTGCAATCCCTGCGGAATAAATGTCCACAAAGGTAGGGAAAGAGAGCATGGCAGAGGAACAAGAAGCCGAAAGAGTCTTAATTCACAATACGCTTGCAAAGAATTATCGGTCGGAAGCTCTGAGAAGGCCTTGTGATGACATCTTCTTCAGGATTGCTTACCTTCGATGAGATTAAAAAGGTGCTGTCTCCAGGAAGCAAGAAGCTGCAAGGTCAGGCCCTGTCGGGGTAGTCACCAGGTCCCGAGGATGTTCTTCCTGTCTTTGATAAGAAAGATGCTGATACTTTCAAAGCGCGCTATTGAACACTCTGCCCTGTGAGGGAAACTGGAAAAAAAAAAAAAACAGAATCTCTGCGAAGATTTAACTACTGATTGTACCGGGTGCAGGGGATCTTAGGGTGTGATCTCAGCATGTGGACACAGAGGCAAAGTAGATCCGTGGAAGTTTCAAGCAAGCCTGATCTATTTAGACAAGGCTGGGCAAGCCATGGCTACATAGGAAGACCCGTCCCAAAGCAAAACAAAGCAGAATTAGTGATTGAAAATGTGATTATTTGAGAATAACATAAACCCAATTGTCTATTTTTCTATTTTGCTTGTACTTCAGGGATGATTTTTTTTTAAGTCATTACCCATCACAACATCTGATTTTGATTTGGACATTTTTAACGAGCTTATAGAAAGAGAGGAATATAGAGAGGGACATCAGAAAATGGTGACTCTAGAAAATGGCTGGCCGGCTTGAGCTTGTGTGGAGGGCATGAACCGCGTGAGTCCCTGGACCACAGGTCTAAACCTAGCCTGCATTACGTGGTGAGATCTTACCTCAAGACAAAACGATAGTAACAGCGCCTACAGGTTGAAAATGAGCTACCCAGATGGAAACGAGTGCTTAAAACAAAACTCAGCTTTCCTGGAAGAGATGGGGCATGGGCTGGGGCTCCACCTCAGCCGCAGAGCACTAACCCATCCAGCAAGTGTGAGGTCCTGAGTTCAATTCCAGCCTAGATGGGGTGGGCGTGTAAAAAACTTCAACAAGTGATTCGTATAGAGGGCACATATATAAACATTTCTAGACACGTAAGTAAGTAGGAAAATAGCTCAAGATTGCAAGGGAAAGCTGCCAATAGAAAATCATCCTAGATGCCACAGATGTTGAACGTAACAACAAGAACTTTGCAACAGCTGTTAAAAATACTCAAAGACTGACAAAACATCCATTGTCACAGCATCTAAAGATACAGGGCTTTCGGCGGGATGCTATCTGAAATGGGAGTTCTTTCCAAAGTCCGGATGAAGTAAGGGGTCACAATGGGAGGAGTTTCATAAAAGCACAAGGAGCAAGGGCGCAGGCAGACTGGGGACAGCCTTCCTGAACCAGAGTAGATCTGCAATGTATCCCTCCGACAAAGAGTGGTCGCCACAGTTACCTCAGCAAGCTCAGCAGAGGTAGAGGGCCAGAAGCCAACTGATTAAAGGCACCGAAATGGTATGGACAAAAACTTCTCAAAAGCAGATGCAAAAGTGGCCAGTGTGCCCACTGTGTAAACAACAACAAAAAATTGATCAGCATCAGGAAAAGAAACTGAAAATTAGATTGAGATTTCATCATACCCTGGGTGGAATGACTGTAATCAAATGAGCAGCAGCAGCAACAAAAAGAAATATCGGCCAGATGCAAAGAAAAGAGAAGTCATATGCTTATATATAATGTAATGATATATATATATATATATATATATATAGCTATATATATCACTATATAAACACTATATATATCACTACAAAATATATAGTACAATATATATGTACATATGTATTATAATGCATTTGTTGTAATTTATTATTATGTATAACTATTATTGTATACAATATAAATATCTTATATAATTATATTATAATTTATAATGTATTATATAGATTATATTATTTTTATTATATAAATATATATATGGATGTAAATTATGGCCCTTATGGGAACCAGTGTAGAGAATCCTTCATAATCTTAATATAATAAAATCACTATTATAACAAAATGACCACTAGCTAGTGGATATCCACAGTAAGCAAAACTAATGTCTGATAGACCTGTATTCCTCTTAACTGCTCTGCTGCTCACATTGCAAGATCAAAGTGAGGCATCCGTTGTTAGACAAATAGATCTCAATAAATATGATAACACATATTTGAAGTGTTCCTCGGGCACCAAAGGATAAAGTGTTGTCATTTGTCACAACATGGATAGAATAAGGTGGTATTATATTAAATGACACAAAAGACCAAAAAGAAAAACTACCATGATCTTATGGGTAGAAACCTAAAACACTGACTTCATAGAAACAAAGATTATGGCCTCTAGAGGCTGAGGAGGGGAGGGAAGAGGGAAGGGCAAACCGTGTCTGGGTACAGTGCTCAGTGTAGTTCTCTAGAGAAATGGTTTTGGTGTTGGGCAGCATGGCAGGCCAAGCACAGGGGGCAACCATTTAAAATATACTTTGCAAAGAACTAAAAAGGGCATCCAATGAGGAGTTGGATGTACCAGTTGTACTGGCTAGTTTTGTGTGTCAACTTGACACAGGCTGGAGTTATCATAGAAAAAGGAGCTTCAGTTGGGGAAGTGCTTCCATGAGATCCAGCTGTGGGGCATTTTTCTCAATTAGTGATCAAGGGGGGAGGGCCCCTTGTGGGTGGTGCCATCTCTGGGCTGGTATTCTTGGGTTCTATAAGAGAGCAGGATGAGCAAGCCAGGGGAAGCAAGCCAGTAAGGAATATCCCTCCATGGCCTCTGCATCAGCTCCTGCTTCCTGACCTGCTTGAGTTCCAGTCCTGACTTCCTTTGGTAATGAACAGCTGTGTGGAAGTATAAGCTCAATAAACCCTTTCCTCCCCAACTTGCTTCTTGGTCATGATGTTTGTGCAGGAATAGAAACCCTGACTAAGACAAATTGGTACCAGCGTAGTGGGGTATTCCTGTGACAACCTGACCATGTTTTGGGGAGGACTGTGGAAGGACTTTGAAACTTTGGGCTAGATGGTCCATTCAGTGCTGAGACCTCTGTGAGATGTTGTATAAGAGCTTGGAAGATTATGTTGATAACAGTGCAGAAGATGGAGGCCTGGCTTGTGAAATTTCAGAGGGAAGATTAAAGACTCTTATCAGGGCCATGAAGATTCTGTGGTTTTGATTAGCTGGAGCTGAAGAATCAGCTGTGATTAACAAGATACCAAAACCGCTAAAGTCAACCTTTGTGTTACTGGGACTATTGATGCTGGTTAGCTGGTTAGCGGTGATTAAGAAGAAACCAGCATCACTAAGGTGAAATCTTCTGGGAAGTATTTTCTGAGAGCACAGAGGGTGTGTTCCAGATTGCCAAGATTGTACCTTGTGCTGTAGCAGGACTTGGTACTGTGTAAGAGTCACCCAGGTGGTATTGGTTTTGAAGGCATGAAGGCATCATGAAGAACATCTGAGGCTTGGTACTGTGAGAGGCCATGGAAGGCCATTGGTGAAAGTGTACCCTCAGTTGTAATTGACGGCCTAGGACTGAAGGGGTCATGCAAAAGAGTTGAGGCATGGCACCATGAAGAAAGCCTATGAGAGGCTATTGGTCAAACCTAGTTACAGCAGAAGATAGCAGTGTTTTGGAGATGCCAGTACCATGCAATGACCACCAAGGACAGCAGCAGCAGTGGAGTACAGACAGCTGGAGCCTAGAAGACAAGGTGTGTGCTGCAAAATGCAGAGCTGGAGAAGTGACCCAAGCCCTTGGAGGAGTCCAAAAGATCATGAGTTGGATCCCAGACTTTGAACCATTGGAGTTTGAGTTTTGTTTTTGATTGTGACTGTGCCCTGATATTTTTCCCTCTTGAAAGAAGGTATTTTAGTGGAGCCCACAGTTAAGAGACTGAATTTTTAAAAGACTTTGAATTTTAAGATATTGGACATTTTAAAGGGATTGAACTTTTAATATGTAAAGACTGTGGGACTTTTAACATTCTTTAGATCTTGGGGGTGAATAAGAAAGTAAGGGTTGAGGCTTAATAGTGATATGTTGGTGTGTCAAGTTGACAAGGGGTCAATTGTACTGGCTAGTTTTGTGTGTCAACTTGACACAGGCTGGAGTTATCATAGGAAAAGGAGCTTCAGTTGGGGAAGTGCCTCCATGAGATCCAGCTGTGGGGCATTTTCTCAATTAGTGATCAAGGGGGGAGGGCCCCTTATGGGTGGTGCCATCTCTGGGCTGGTATTCTTGGGTTCTATAAGAGAGCAGGATGAGCAAGCCAGGAGAAGCAAGCGAGTAAGGAACATCCCTCCATGGCCTCTGCATCAGCTCCTGCTTCCTGACCTGCTTGAGTTCCAGTCCTGACTTCCTTTGGTAATGAACAGCTGTGTGGAAGTATAAGCTCAATAAGCCCTTTCCTCCCCAACTTGCTTCTTGGTCATGATGTTTGTGCAGGAATAGAAACCCTGACTAAGACACCAGTTATCCTCACTTGCTATGACACAATATGTAAATGAACCCAACCATCATGCTATATACCCTCTAAATATGTACAACTAAAACACCAAAAACAAAGAAGGCTGGAACTGAAAAACTAAACACCTGAAATTAAAACAAGCAAAAACCAAACCCCCTCCACAGGACAGGTCAACAGCAGATTGGAAGACATTTTATAGAAATTTGTTTTATAGGAATCTAAAAATGATAAATATGGTAGTTTGTCCATTAAATTAAGTGTGAAGGTTATGGCTTATTGATCACCAGGAAGATGTAAATTAAAGCGAGGATTTTTTTTTTTTTTTTTTTTTTTAGAGCTGGTAGAATGGCCAATTCGTTGTAATGGCCAATGATTAATATTGGCAAAATGAAGAAGGTCTTGAATCTTGAACTCCTAAGCACAGCACGCAGAGTCCACAATGCAGCTACTATCAGAAACAAACCGTTCAACCGCTGCCCATTGTGACCCAGAAATTCCACAGACACCCAAAACAATTAAAAATATATGTCCACAAAATACACAAGGGGTCCCTGTGGCGGCTTCATGCTCACCGAACACTGACTCACAAGAGTGAGAGTAAGCAATGGCCAGCACTTTGAACCATGTTTCATATGAGTCAGTGACTCCACGGGTGAGCCTCGGCTCTCTGATGCGAGTGAGCTTCCAAAGTCGTGCATTGGGGAAAAGCCACGAGTCATAAAAGAGCACAGACCGCATGAGTCGGGTTTAGAGAGATTATACGGTGGGTTACCATGGGTAGAAGTACCTGGCTGCTCTTGGCTCCAAGGACGTCAGGGGACTGTGAACATTCTGCATGCTGACCCAGGCTGTGGTGACTTGGGTGCACAATTATAAAGACACACAAAGTCTGCCCAAGATATGGCATCTCATTATCCTTTTTATTTCCATTTTTTTAAAATGTGAATTCTTTGTGTTTCCTGGAATAAAACAATACCCTCTGTATGAATAGTTCTCTGTCACTTAACTGAGTCTAGAGAGGTAGAGTCTAAAGTTCTTCAATCCTATTCTGCCTGTGTTCATGAGGATTCCTATATGCATGATGAATTAAATATATATATTAAATACATATATATAATATATATGGTAAAGTTAATGCCATAAGCTTTCTTCCATAAAGGACTAGGAATATACTTGACTATTAGAGACCTGTAAAACCTCAGAGTGGTGTCCTTCAAAAGCCATGCCAGAAAGGTTATGCAAAGACTTCCTTTAATATATGATGGTTGGAGTTACTTTCCGTGCTTAAAAGGAGCTGCATAGCTTTCTGGGATTGTTTCATTCCAAGCAGTCCCCACAAAATCCCATTGTGACCTAGTTCTAGAATTCTTTATTTTTTACCAAATCAATGAGCCTAGGCATGCTCAGTAGATTCTTATCCATCCTGGAGTTTCATCGTGTCCCTTGAGTAGATCGTCAACATATTTCAGGGCCGTTGAACCTCATTTGGGGCAGTGACTGGATATCACGTTACTGTAAAAATTTCCAAGTCAACAAACAAGACTATAAACAAAATCAGTGGCCCTAGAGACATATTGATAACGATCAGTTCCACAGAGTCGTTTTGACAGACGCGGCATACCTGAGGTGATATAATTTATTACTTCCTCCCAAGCAGGACAAACTCAGGACTGATGGGTAGCCGGAATGGGGTGAGCTGGACTGCCTCGCACCTGCTGCTGACAGGTCAGGTCTCGGGTTCCCAGCCCTCCCCCGGGCCTTTGAGATCCCAGGAGTGTCCTCTAGAGTTGTTTTGTCTATTCTAATCAGGTGTTTGGGGTTTGCTTTCTTTTGATCTTCTAAATAAGGATCCGCCCTGTGACTACAGCCCCTGGGAACAGCATTGGATAGGTGTGGAAGGTCCCAGGTCTTCAATGCCACTCAGCCCAGATGCTGTTAATTGGAATTTCTGATCCTCATAAAAATCAGCAAGCATGAATGCCAGTAAACATCGACATGTGGTAGCTACAGTGAAAACCCTACTTAAAAGGGAAAATGAAACGACTTGTTTAGAAGTCATTTGGAAAAGGTTTGCGGATACTTTTTGAAACTTTGTAACTACCACATAAGAACTCCTGGTCTCTCATGGCCCTCTAGCCTTAGCAACCCCCTCCTTCTTCTATAGTATTTTAGATGCATCCTCACAGTGGAACCTCCTGGTACTGTTCTCCTGTGGCTGCTTTACTTCATCAGCAGGAGTCCTCCGTGTATAGTGAGCAATTGGATTTTCTTTTGTAAGGCTCCCTGTCTGTCTGTCCTGCCTTTTCCTTGTAGACAGACAGATAATCAGGCTGCTGTGTAGAATACTGCTGAGAATGTCCCCAGGAAGCCGTGTAAAATTGCCATCAAGTGTCTTAAAGATATCTAAAAAATTAAAGTACCTAGAGCAAGTACTAGCTCTGTTTTAAATATGCTGAAGAATTTGTACACACAGCATCTCAGTATAATGCATGCCCTTTGCTTCTCTTTCACAACTGAGATTTTATTGGCCTAGGAGCAGAATACACATAGACATTTTAATTCTTTTTTTTGGGGGGGGGTTTGGTTTTTGATTTTTCGAGACAGGGTTTCTCTGTATAGCCCTGGCTATCCTGGAACTCACTCTGTTGACCAGGCTGGCCTGGAACTCAGAAATCTGCCTGCCTCTGCCTCCCACGTGCTGGGATTAAAGTCGTGTGCCACCAGTGCCCGGCTGTCATTTTACTTCTTAACACAAATACCCAGACTCTGAAGAGTCACATTGTGTTTATGTACACAGAGGAAGAATTACCCAATGTTTCTCTTTGAACCTACTTCAGTGATGTTCCTGCCTCCAATTTGGCAAATTTCTGTAAGACCTCACATAACAACCAAATGCTCATAATCGTCAATTCCACTGACTTACAGTTTTATGCAACATGCAGAAGATACTCAAAATTCCCATCCATGCAGGGCTCATTATCACAACTGTTTGGAAAATGGATTGCCATGACCAGAGACATTAAAAGTTCTAACATAGCAAGGACTAAGGGCTGGCTTTCTTAGGAAATGGTTCTACCAGAAACACAAAACCAGATGTAGCTGAAAATATTCCAGATGTGAATTGCACGAGTGGACTCCAAATTGCCGTTTAGTATGCTTTGTATTGTAGGATACAATACAAAATGGAATGTTGTGGTGACTGCCCCTCACCCCCCTCCCCCGCCCCCCCCCTTCCCCCGAGACAGTCACAGCCTCTCCTGATTCAGTATCCTGCTATTTTCTGGTTATACCGAAAAATAAACAACCAGCAAATGATTTAAACTCTTTTAAAAAAAAAATTGTTTTACACTTAAAGAAAGATGGGATGAGGTGGGATTCCCTAGAAATGTTTCTAGGGATACTAAAAAAAACCTTTGAATTTACAAAATAGCTGGTAAAAAAAAAAAATCTTCCTCTGGATTGTACAAGGGAGGTGAGAACCTCTGACAGACGTGATGGATGCTTAGTCGGACTTGACTTCTTTCTCTTCTTCAGAGGCTGGACTCTGGTTTCCAGCTCCATTTTCTGCAGGCGTATGAGTGGTTTGCTGGTCAGCCACTTCCACCTGTCTGTCCTTTGCTGCTCTCTTTCCTTTGGTTTGCACTTTTTGGTCTGATGATTTTTTTTTCCTCTCGCGCGGCCATTTTCCGTTCACATCCATCTTGGCAGGGGGTGGGTTTGGCCTTGACTGACAACCTCTAGAGTTGAGCAGCGCTTGGACTCCACCTTCGCTGTTCCACGCACAAGCCCCTCCCCTCCAACCTTCCTCTTAGGCATCATGGCGGCTTGGGGTGGGGAGATGCATGCTACAGAGCTGCACTGCTTATCTGTCACCACAGTTCATGAACTGCTGCGACCCTGCGAACTGTGGGGACTCTGAAAGAGCCCATGCATATTCTTGATGAGATCCTGCACCAGAAAAAAGAATATAAGATAAACACTATGGGCTTTAGTTTGGGCCATCAAGATGAGTCTGCCACCGTGCCTGATGGATGACCGGAATCTGATGCTCGGATTCCCAGGAAGGAAGGAGAGAGCCGACCTTCCTTCTCTAACCTCCACAAGCATGCCACCGCCCACTCGTGCATTCCCTCACCCCTGCAAAATAAATCATAAAATGTTCTCTGTTTGTTTGTTCCGAGAAACAAACGAAGGAAAATATGTGGCCAGCCAGATAGCTCAGCCGTAACGGTGCTTGCCACCAAGCCTGATGGTGACCGGAAGTCCATCCTTGAGACCCGGAGTGGAGAGTACTGACTCCTGTAAATCGTCCTCTGACATCCAGATACACACGTGCAACACTCACAGGCACACACGTACACGCACAGGCACACACAAACAAATGTAAGAAAAAAAGGAGAAGAAATGAGAAACAAACTATGACCTTTAATTAATTATTAATTAATTAAAATATTGATATATCAATATTTTTAAAGATTTATTTATTTATTTTATGTAAATGCACTATAGATGTCTTCAGACACACCAGAAGAGGGCGTCAGATCTCCTTACGGATGGTTGTGAGCCTCCGTGTGGTTGCTGGGATTTGAACTCAGGACCTTCAGAAGAGCAGTCAGTGCTCTTGACGGCTGAGCCATCTCTCCAGTCCAATATATTAATATTAATTAGCCCTGACAAGTGTGCTACAGAAATGTTAAAATATTCGCCATAGCACACCATTTTGGCAATTTTCTGTAAATCTAAAACTTCTCTTAGGATTTAAGATTTACTTACAGTTTTCTTTTTAAGATTTATTCATTTTATTTATATGAGTACACTGTAGCTGTTTTTCAGGCACACACTAGAAGAGTACATCAGATCCCATTACAATTTTTAAATGAGCACAGAGGCTCGTGAGTGCTACACGCTTTAAGTACAAGATAAGTGTTTGAGGTAACACCAAGGTCAAAGCCCCTTGTGTGTTCATTACGCATTAGTACATGGGACTGTGAGTGGGCTGTGGGGGTGCTCACTGTAAAGAGCTCGTGGAAGGCAGAGTGCGGGCATACTGAGCACAGGCCAGCTCGGCCTACATAGTGGCACCTTCTCCAAAATAACTGGTGAAACAAAAAGAAACATCACGCTATACCTTATAAACATGCACAATCATTATTGTCACTTTACAGTATCGGCAGTGGGACGTATAGGATGATCAATCAGCCTACACAAGGCCTTGGGTTCGATTTCCAACATTGCAAAAAAAAAAAAAAGAAAAATGTTTTTAAAATGGGACAAATAAGACCAACTGTGTTTGTTAGAATGCATGACTCAGATGATTTGAACTATATTTAACCTGAAAACCTTCTTGCTGTGGTCTATGATAAGGACACCAGGATCTCCATAATGTACCAGAGAGTCCAGGCCAGCTTTGGCATCTATGGACTAAAAAAGTGGCCAGCGTGGCAAGGTAAGCGTGGCAAGGAGCAATAGTGGCACATGTTGCCGTGGTTACCGGGAGCTGTGTGATTGGGCTTAAGGCTTTCTTAGCGGGAGGGAAATTATGACTAGAAATCTAGCTAAGGATCTGGTGCTCATGAGGTCATGGGTTTTAGAAGAGAACCTACTATCTCTCCGTTAAAGTGCCACAATTTCTCAATACATCCTTTCAAGTATAGGTCTCACCCTTCTTCAAAGAAGCTTCTCTTTCTAGAAAACAAAGACCCGTAGGAGAAAACCACAACTGGCTATAATGCAGAGGTGAGCGGATTGTAGGAAGCCCAGTCCCGATGGATATATCTACAATGCAACTCCTTTACCTCAGGCTCAGGGAACGTCCCAGAAAGGGATGGAAAGATTGTAAGAGGCAGAGGTTCCAAATTGTGCCTTCTACAAATGACAAGGAAATTACACTCACAACACTTCAAAAATATGGCCATCTAGACGAGACCTCAAAAATGACAACACCAATAGAGATGTTAACAAGAAATGGAAAAATCTCAGGGGTTTACATTCCTAGGCAAGGACTACAGGCAGCTAATGACTGCAGAGTAAGGAAGAGTTAGCCTCTCCTCCAGATGAACCACCTAATTGGTTTTCCAATACAAAGTGGTCAACCCTGAAATCACATATAGATAATATACACTAAACAGGCTCAGCAGGCTATATCTATACATGTATGTACCTACATATACACAGACATATATACATATATGTGTGTGTATGTGTGTGTAATAATAAAAAAAAAAGAGGCCATTCTCTTAAGAGGGTGTAGGGGGCAGGAGAGGGGTTAAAGGGAGGAATCAGAAAGGGGGAAAGTGATGTAATTATATTTTAATTGATAAAAATATTAATTTAAGGGCTGGAGAGATGGCTCAGCGGTTAAGGGCACTGACTGCTCTTCCAAAGGTCCTGAGTTCAAATCCCAGCAACCACATGGTGGCTCACAACCATCCATAATGAGATCTGGTGCTCTCTCTGGTGTGTCTGAAGACAACTACAGTGTACTTACATATAATAATAAATAAATCTTTAAAAAATATTAATTTAAAAAAGAAAAATGGTAATGATACATACCAAATTCAGCTGTAGGGAGACACGTAGTTTACTTGAATTTCTTATAGTCTATGGTTGTATATTGTTTATCAAGCATCGTGATACTGATTAATAGAAAAGTCACTCACTGGATGTTAATGGTTTCATATCTACTTAATTATTCTTTATTACATTTATTACAAATGATTAATTATCAGAAAGACTCTAAGGGAAACTTATTCCTGATCAGGGAAAGCATAAAATGTTAGAACATTAATTTTCTTAATAAGACAGGTGATTGTTGCAAATGGTTCTCAGAAAATATGTCGTCACTCCAGCCAGAGAGGCAGGAAGGCTAAGGGCAGACCTTCCCCTCTCCCTGCTTCCCTCCAAACCCAATCCCCCAGTCCATCCCCAGCTCTGCAGCACACCAGCTGCTGTGGTCTCTCCTCACTCTCTGCCCCTATTCCTAGAAGACTAAGCAGATCCTGGTGAAACACCCTGCTTTCCTCCCTCCTGTGGACCCCTCAGGACCTCCCTCCAAGACCACCCTCACTCCTGAGTGTCAGCTCCGAATACCTAGAAACACATTTGACCTACAACCCCATCTGGTCATACCTGGCAGGATCCTGGGCTTTCCTATTAGGCACCACACAGCCACACACTCTCCTAAGAACAAGAGAAGTCAACAGAAGTCAAAGAACAAAATACCTACAACAAAGACAAGACCAGATATCAGCACCTAGAATTAAAATAATCTCAAGCTCAGACGCCTAGATGCCAGTATAAAAACACAATCACTAACAGCCAGGATGATCTCTCTCCACTAGAGCCCAGCAACCCCATCATGGCACAACCTGAGGATCGTAACTGAGGGTTAGGGTTAGGGTTAGGGTTAGGGTTAGGGTTAGGGTTAGGGTTAGGGTTAGGGTTAGGGTTAGGGTTAAAACTTTCTAGATTGAATGAAAATAATACACAACGTACTCAAACCTATGGGACACACTGAAAGCAGTTCTAAAAGGCAAGTTAGGCACTGAGTGTCTACATTTTTAAAAAAGAAAAAAGAAAAAAAGGAAAGATAGTCATGCTCTCATACTAGTAACATAACACCATATCAAAAGCTCTATCACAATAACAAGAATAAAAGGAAGGGAAGAAAGAAATCATACCCAAAGGAGGAGACGGCAAGAAATAATCAAACTCAGGGTTGAAATCAATAAAATAGAAACAAACAAACAAAAACAATACAAAGAATCAATGAAAGAAAGACTTGGGTTTTCTCTTTGAGGGAATCAAATTATTAACCCCCCCAAAATAACTAAAAAGGTGGTGAAAAATATCCAAATTAACAAAATGGAAAACAAAAAGGGGACTAAAAATGGGGAAACCCAGAGAATCATAGGACATATTTTAAAAACCTGCACTTCACTGAATCAGAAACTCTAAAAGAAATGAATATTTTTCTCAATATATATCACTTACCAGCGTTAAATCAACATCAGATGAGCAATGTAAACAGACCTATAACCCCTAGTGAAATACAGGCAGTCATTAGAAGTCTCCTAATGGAAAACAAACAAACAAACACCAAACCACCAAACAAACCACAGACCCTACAGAGAAAGAATTATAGGACATTTTCCCTTGTGAACCTAAATGCAAAAATTCTCATAAAATACTTGCAAACCAAATCCAAGAACATCTAAGAGATCATCCACCATGATCAAGTAGGCTTCATCCCAGGGATGCAGGGATGGTTCAACCTATGAAAACCCATCAATGTAATCCACCAGGAACCCCCAACAACTGACCAAGAACCTAGACTTGATAGCCCCAGGACCTAGGGAAAACAAAATACCATTCATCTATTAAAAGGAAGCATCAATAAAATGGCTTCTGATGGCATTATGCTGTTCTCAGATCAGTGCCTTGCTCAGCCATTATCAGGGAAGCTCCCTCTTGCGGTAGGCGGGACCAACTACAGAGACCCACAGCCAGACAATATGCATGAAGAGAGAGACCTTAGAACCCTTCACCCTAAAAGAGATGTCTCCATCAAATCGCTCCTCCCCAGGACTCTGGGAACTCTGCAGAAGGGGAGGCAGAGGGAGTGTAAACTCCAGAGGGCATGGAGGACACCAAGAAAGCAAGACTCTCTAAATCAACTGAGCAGAGCTCATATGAACTCAGAGACTGACGCAGCGTGCACAGGCTCTGCGCGGGTCTGCACCGGGTCCTCGGCATATTATGCATTATGGCGTCCAATTTAGTGTCTTTGTGGGATTCCTGAGTGGATTTTAGATGTTTGTGCCTTTTCGGGTTCTTTTCCTTGTGTTTCTTTGTTTTGTCCAATTCGGGTGTGTTAGTTTTTAGTTTATCTTGTTATATTATACTTTATTTTACCTCACTTATTATTATCCCTTAGATTGCTATCCTGTTCGTTTTCTCATGAGAGACAGAAAGGGAGTGGATCTGGATGGAAGAGGAGGTGGGGAGGAACTGGGAAGAGAAGAGGAAGGAGAACTGAAATCAGGGGACATGGTATGAAAGAAGAAATCCATTTTCAACTAAAGAAGAAACAAAGAACAAACACTTATCCAGGCATGGCGGCTCACCCTAGCACTCTGGAAGCGAAGGCAGATATATGGCTGTGATTTGAGACCATCTTGGGCTATTTAGTGAGCTCCAGCCCAGCCTGGATTACAGAGTGTGACACTATATCAAAATATATATATATAATAATAAGAATTATTTTTTAAAAAGAGGTCATAAATTCAAGAGCAGTTTTGGGGAGAACAAGACAGTAATAATGTAAATATAGTGTACTCATATATGAAGTATCCAATAAATCAAAAAAGATGAAAAAAAGCAAAACTCCACAAATAAATTTTTGTAACTTTCCCATAGGAAAAAAATAAATAGAAAGACAGACAGATGAAAGATAGAGAGAAAGAAGAAAGAAAGAAAGAAAGAAAGAAAGAAAGAAAGAAAGAAAGGAACCAAGGAAAGATGTACCGGTCTAAGAAAGGGCGGGAGGAGGGAGAGAGGAGATTGTAGAACAGTGCCACCTTATGGCTATTTCTGATATAGCATGTAAATAAGACTACTCAGTTTTCTTAAAACTTCTCATTGTGGCAAGAATATGTATCTTAAAACTTAAAGGGAACAGCAATAACCTTGGTACTCTACATAATTGTAGTTGGGGTGACCATCTTCCCCCAGGTAAAATGGTGCGTGTGTGGAGTAAGTAGCCCATCTGAAAGTTTGCGCCCAGCGTTTCTCCGTTAAAGGTTTGGACCCTGTAGCTGCTGAGGAGACAGTCCAGGGACAGAGTGCTTGCTGTTAAAGTTCTGGGAACCCAGTTCGAATCCTTAGAATCCACATCAGATGCCGAGTGTGGCCACATGTGCGTGTGACCCCAGTGCTGTGGGGAGTGGAGACAGGAGGATTGCTGGCCACCAGCCTAACTCCAGGTTCAGTGACAGACCTTGACTAAGGGGAGTGACGTCAACAACTGATACAGAGTGGGGGCCTGGTGTCCGCCTTTGGCCTCTGAGTGGGAGTGGGAATGTGCACCTGCACACATATGCATGTGTGTGTGTGTGTGTGGTGTGTGTGTGTGTGTGTGTGCGCGCGCGCGCGCACACACACACACACACACACACACACATGTGCTTACAGATTTAGAACCCAGTATGTGTCACTAGTAGGAGGCAGTGGAAGTTTTATAAGGAAAGTTCCATTAAAATGAAGTTAGCGCTTGCTTGCTCTCTCTGTGTCTGTCTGTCTGTCTATCTGTCTGTCTCCCCCTCCTGACCCTCTTCCTCCCCCCTCTTGCTTCCTCAGTGCTGTGGCTAAACCATCCCTCCATCAAGTACTCTCAAAGTTGTACTACTCCAAAGGCAATGGGCTATGTGACCCTCAAAAAGACTTAGTGAAAATCAGCATTTCCCCTTTCTAAACTGGGTCCTCGGGGGCCAGAAGAAATAAAAATGAGAAGCTTTCCCAAACCACTCCATATTATACTTCAAAGACATGTCCATTGATGAGCTCGTTCATATCTGCCCTGGGTGGTTTTCAGCTTAGTGACAACCAACATCCTACGTGTCTCAAAATAAAAAGTCATGGTAAGAGGGTGGGGTGTAGAGTGCGGTGGCTTCAGAGTGAGTTCCAGGTCATCTTTTACCTTGAGCTCTGACTATCTTGGCCTCCCTGGCAACTGTAATTAAAGATGAGCACCATTGTTGTGAGAGGAAGACAAGTTCAATGGGTTATTGCAGATCATGTGATGATGGTTCATTCATTCATTCATTCATTCATTCTTCCTGGAGCATCTTAGCCCTTCTCAGGCCTTTCACTGAAGTATTCAAAGTGGGCTCTTCATTTTGTTGGTGGCTGACTTTATTGTTTGTTTGCTCTTTGACAGTGACATACGTGTGGGCTTTGGTCATATTCACTGACTCCTCCTTCTTAACCCCCACCGTTGTTCTACAGGATCTGACTTTAGACTTCAAGTTGTTACTCACTATGTAACCCAGGCTAGCCCTGAACTCAAGACCCTCCTGTGTCAGCCTCCAGAGTTCTGCGATTACAGGAATATACCACCAGATCCAGTTATCAATAAGAAACAGTTGATTAAACTGTTGGAGAATCCCTTCCAGGGTTTCATGGGGATCTGTTGACTCTGGATCCGCTTAGGGGAATTAGCTCTTCTGTGATTCTAAGTCTCCCCCTGCCCAAGCATGCTGGTGTTCTTCTTGTAGTTTTTCTTTCCAAACATTCTGCCCCATTTGTTCTGCCACATGCATAGGCTGGAAACACTAAACATGAATACAAATAGAAATAAATGTACCTAACCTTAAGTGTATAAGTCAAAACAAAAAAAAAATGGAAGTAACTTTTGAAAACAGACTGTTACAGCACACTTTCTGTGGGATGTATTCCAAGGATAAATGAACAGGTAGAGAAATCTTGGCTTTATGGAATAAGTTGTTTAGATATGTATCTAAGCATGACTGTCTTTAGTGCATCGCTGGAGTAACTCCCATACAAATGAACTGCTTAGCCACACACAAAGAACTCCAGGTAACTAAGGAATGCTGTGAGTGGGAGACATGATCTTCCCCAGGAAAGAGCACATCTGCTGTTAGCTAATACCAAATGGTCAGCCCTGAAGGCATACGTACGAGTTGCACTGTACAGACCGAGCGGGCTACATTTAGAAATATTCAGGTATATGCATATATGTATGTAACAAAAACTAATGAGAAAAGAAGATGCCAGGAACTTGAACGCAAGACAGGAGGCTTATATGGGAGGTCTGGAGGGAGAAAAAGGAAGGAGAAGATATACTTACATTGTAATCTCAAAAATAAAAGAAAAAATTTTAAAAGATTGATTTTCGAGAGTTAACTCTCTTTGTGAACATCGCCTATTTTTCTTCTTGTTTTCTTCAGCTCTCCATGTCCTAATCACCCGACATGATCACACTGTACTTTCATGCATATCTCCACTGTTACTTCCTCTTCCGTACCCAGTGATTTATTTTGTGGTCCCTCTCCTAGATCATAGTGAATGTTTCACATGCACAAGTCGGTGTCTTATTTATTAAAGCCATGAGACATGCATGCTATGCGAATTACTTCATATACGGATTAAACCTTTCCCTTTAAAGACAGACTTAGCTTATGCTACAGTATTTGATGTTACTTATTCAGTTTTAAAGTGTCCAGTCTTTGTATGTTAGTTCCTGTCTTGATTCGCATATTATTGTAAGTCTAGTTCTTAAGCTGTAGTTACTGTAGGGTTTGTTCCTGGTGGTGAAGTGTTGCTTCTTTGTGCCAGTGGGACAATGGGACCTAGCACACACCCAATGTGCTAAGTCATGTGTATCCAAGTTCACTACGCTGTAGCCTAGCTTCTCAGTTTCATTGTATTTCCTAACAAGATCTGAATCACCTTACTTCTACATCTGAAAGCCAACAAAAACTGTATCTAGTAAGTCCCTCTTATAGAGGTAAATTATATAAATTTGCATAGCTTCAAGTGGACACTTCATTTATATAATGAAAAATGTTTCAAGAATAAACACTATTAGTCATTTCATAAAAATACAGCAACCAAAAAAGATTGACAGGTAGACTAGATTAGCCAGGTGTTCTCTGAATCCCGCCTTCGCGGAGGCGAGGCTTTCGGCGGTGGGCGTGGTGTGTCAGCTCGACCCCGCCCTCCGTGGGCGTGGCGTGAGCGGGTTAGGCGCGAGGACTGGCGCGCCCTGGCCGTTTCCTAGGATACGAAACACACACGGCGCTGGAGCTTCACAAGGGAGCGATCGAGGTAAGCTGCCCGCGCCGGCGGGTAATCCCGAGTAGGCTGCGGGACCCAGCCCGACCTGAGCTTCGAAACCGCCGGGCATGTGGCCTCGGTGCCCAGACCAGCCAGGGCTACTCTCCGCCGGGAGGCGAGACCTGGATGCCGGTACGGGCGGCCGGGAGGAGGGTCCCAGGGCGGAGCGCGGGCCAGGGTATGAGAGGCTGCGGGCAGGGGCCTGGCTCCCTAGCTAACTAAGCTCCCCAGGTCCCTGCAGGCTCCCTAGAGCTCCGAGGAATCCCAGGGGCCCCAGGCCTCCCCCAGAGTTTTCCAGGCTCCCTAGGGCTCTCTGGGACTTGGCGCTGGCCTCCCTCAATCCCTCTTCAGAGAGACCCCTAACCTGAGCCTGGTGCCCTGGATCCCCTACACGTCCTCAGGGTGCTCACGGTGCATTGAAACTACTTTTAGGAGTTAAGCGCGGGACTGGATACAGGGGTGGTACGGGAAAGCAGAGATGGATTCAGATCTTATAAAGTGGAAATGGAGGGCGGAGAAAGAGAAGGTCCTTGGTGCATCCCAGGTTGCATGCAGGTGATAGCTGAGGCAGGGCACGGAGGGGCCAGGGCGGCCTAGCTGTCCTCTTCAATCCCTGAAGACTCACGCTCAGGGGTCAGAATCCCCCCTGTCCCCAACCCCCATTACTTCTGCTCCAGCAGACTTAGCTCAGAAGGATCAGAGTGCTCCAGACAAAGACTGGCGCTTTACTGCCAGATTGGGCCTTTAATGTAGGCACAGCTATGGAGCTCAGGAAAGGGGATTTATGTCGCTGTGTAATGTCACCTGACGTTACTGTGTCACTTGTTATAATGGCAAAGGATTCTTAAAGAGGTCACTTGTTTTACCAATGGAGTAGAAATAGCAGCGGTTGCAGAAGTTACCTCCAGCCTATGGGCAGTGCTGAGGGAGGGAGACTCGTGCCCTCTCCACAGGGCTACCCTTGGGCAACCTGCTCTTAGCTCTCTGCATGCTGTGGGCCCGTTAATTAATTTTTAAACAATGTGTGAATATTCTCACAGAGCCAGCTTTGTGGATTTACATTCTGAGGCAGAATCTTTCCCTGCTTGGTGTGGTGGCTCGGTACGTCCAACCACTTTGAAGGTGAAGGAGGAAGACCAAAAAGTCAAAGTTTTCATGACTGACTAACCTAACTCAAGGCCAGCCGGGGCCTCCTGAGCGCCAGTCTGGAGAGGGACAGGGGAAAGAGGGAGGGATGAATCTTTCTTTTCCCATTACAATAATGTCTCTTTTGATTTCTGTAAGTATGCCTAAAGTGGAATCTTTGCTTTGCTTTGTTTTTCTGTTTTGTTTTTAGCTGATGCATAATTCTTCAGTACTACAGATTTGTTTACAAAGTTGACAGCCTTGAAATGTTCTGATGGCACGTTCTTCTAAGACCTATCCAGACCTTATCTGTTGGGTGATTGACAGGCACATTTTCCCTCCATCTGCCCTCCGCCATAATCCTTTTTAATCTTATTTAAATCTCTTATTAGAGCTAGTTGAGATTTTACAGTAACTGTGTACTTATGTGGTGATTACGCAGTTTGATCAAAGTAAATACAGGAGAATGAATATTTATTAAGGATCTATGGTCTAGCCTCTGATTGTCCTTTTTAAGGTCGGCATGGAATATTTGTTTAACCTGCATGAAAGTCAGTGAGTGTCATGGCGGTACCGTCGTAAATTCCACGTTCTTACCAGTTGGCTTACATAAATAGCTTACAGCACTGTTACTGTGTGCGAGAGGGAGACCTGTGGGTGTTGGTTGTACTTTCTCTTAGGTTAGATACACTGCCTTTTGAGTAGTTATCAGTTCGGGTGAGCTTGCTGTGTTGCACTGCCGGTAAAGTAGCTATTGAATACGATCAGTGAATACTGATTTCTACCTTCAGGAATGGGAAGGTGCGTGCTCCCCACCACACACGCATGAGGACCTGAGTTCAATCTACAGAATCCAGATGAAAAAGAACAAACAAACTAAAAAAAAAAAAAAAAAAAAAAAAATCCAAACAAACAAAAAACCAAAAAAACAAAACAGGTAGACATGGTGGGACACACGTTTGCAGTTTCAAAGGCAAAGACAGATGGAGCTCAGTGGTCATCTAGACAAACCGGATTGGCAAGTCCCCAACTAGTGAGAGACCCTCAAAACAACAAAGCAGGCCCATCCTGAAGGAGCACACCACCTTTACAGCTGTGCCTCCCCTCACTGAGTCTCTGTCCCTATATCTTGAGAGGATGGAAGGAACAGGAAACGCCTTCCAACATGAAAATGTGTTTACTTTATAGTTAATATAAGTCAGATGAAGTCTGTATAAAGCATTTGACAGGAAGCGTAAGATACAAAGCCTGTTTAACCTAAGAAGGAGGTAAGGTTTCTCACCTTTTAATTATCCATTGACATCTGCACCATCATCAGTTTATGCCAACCACGCCACCGAGACATGGCTGTGATCCCTGCTGGCCGCCCCTTAGATGTAAGTCCCGCCTCTTCCACCAGTGTCCTCAAAATAGAACTTCCAGCTCCATTGTTTATTCGCAGGTTGGTTTGGCTTAAGAAATTCAGTTTGCAGAATAGCTTTGTCTAAGACGGCCCAGCTTCAGGAGCAGAACAGAGAGCCATCTGTGGGCGGTCTGCTGGCTGTGAGCTTCGGGCACAAGCAGGCAGGGTAGTCCTCAGCTTGGAGGTGGTGGTGCCGGTGGTTGATGGTCTGAGTAGCGGTCCATCTACAGTTCCTCTCCCGGGTTCGGAAGTGGGCGCTAAGTGGTTTTTGCTGCTCGTTCTGCTTCTACCTGCTGGATACTGCTGCCCTAAGCTTACCACCCTCTGCCCTACGTCTTTGCTCACCAGCGTTCCCTTTTCTAGCCCCTTCTAAAGCAGCGTGTCCCTCCTCAGCCCCACCTCCATGACTCTTCCCCCTCATGCTCCATTAGCTGTTATCAGGAAAACAATTGAGTAAAAGGACGTCTATCACACCATTCTGTCCATGTGTGCAGAGGCCCGAGGAGGCCAAGTGGCACCATTTCTCTCTCTCCCCATAAGGCAGGTCTCCCACCTGAATCTGGACTAGGCTGGAAGCTGGTGCACACCAGGGGTCCTCCTGTCTCTGCTTCCCAAAGCCAGGGGCACATGGGACCACGCCCAGGTTTTCCTGTGGACGCTCGGGTATCCGCACTCAGATCCTCATGCCTTCAAAACAGTGCCCACTGTTCATGGAGCCAGTTCTCCACTGCATTCCAGAATCTCCAGTGTAGTTTAGAATCGCGTCTTTAAAACTCAAAAGATATACTTATTTTTATCTTATGTGTATAGGTGATTTGCTTACACGTATGTCTATGTGTAGTATGAAACCTGTAACTGGAGCTGTGAACTGATATTTGGGTGCTGGGAATCAAACCTCCGTCCTCTGCAAGAACAGCAAGTGCTCTTAACCACTGAGTTATCTCTCCAGACCCAGAATTACATTATTTTTATGACAAAGCTGCATGTAGACTTTTTCTACCTTAACCTTTGAGTGTCTAGAACTTTCTTTCTCTTCACTGCTTCAAGGAACTTTTTAGTCTCTTTCCAGAAATCAGGATGATCCAGGTGCAACTCCAAGGTTCAAGGTAGAGTGGTTGGCACCGTAGGTTCCTGTCACTGCCAGCCATAGGACCCTGTCACTGACAGCCACAGGACCCTGTCCACTGACAGCCACAGGCCCCTGTCACTGACAGCCACAGGCCCCTGTCCACTGACAGCCACAGGACCCTGTCCACTGACAGCCACAGGACCCTGTCACTGACAACCACAGGCCCCTGTCCACTGACAGCCGCAGGACCCTGTCACTGACAACCACAGGCCCCTGTCCACTGACAGCCGCAGAACCCTGTCCACTGACAGCCGCAGGACCCTGTCCACTGACAGCCACAGGACCCTGTCACTGACAGCCACAGGCCCCTGTCACTGACAGCCACAGGCCCCTGTCCACTGACAGCCACAGGACCCTGTCACTGACAACCACAGGCCCCTGTCCACTGACAGCCACAGGACCCTGTCACTGACAGCCACAAGACCCTGTCCACTGACAGCCACAGGACCCTGTCCACTGACAGCCACAGGCCCCTGTCACTGACAGCCACAGGCCCCTGTCCACTGACAGCCACAGGCCCCTGTCACTGACAGCCACAGGACCCTGTCACTGACAGCCACAGGACCCTGTCCACTGACAGCCACAGGACCCTGTCACTGACAGCCACAGGCCCCTGTCACTGACAGCCACAGGCCCCTGTCCACTGACAGCCACAGGCCCCTGTCCACTGACAGCCACAGGCCCCTGTCCACTGACAGCCACAGGACCCTGTCCACTGACAGCCACAGGCCCCTGTCCACTGACAGCCACAGGCCCCTGTCCACTGACAGCCACAGGCCCCTGTCCACTGACAGCCACAGGCCCCTGTCCACTGACAGCCACAGGCCCCTGTCACTGACAGCCACAGGCCCCTGTCCACTGACAGCCACAGGCCCCTGTCCACTGACAGCCACAGGCCCCTGTCCACTGACAGCCACAGGACCCTGTCACTGACAGCCACAGGACCCTGTCCACTGACAGCCACAGGACCCTGTCCACTGACAGCCACAGGCCCCTGTCCACTGACAGCCACAGGCCCCTGTCCACTGACAGCCACAGGACCCTGTCCACTGACAGCCACAGGACTCTGTCCACTGACAGCCGCAAGCCCCTGTCCACTGACAGCCACAGGCCCCTGTCCACTGACAGCCACAGGCCCCTGTCCACTGACAGCCACAGGCCCCTGTCCACTGACAGCCACAGGCCCCTGTCCACTGACAACCACAGGACCCTGTCCACTGACAACCACAGGACCCTGTCACTGACAGCCACAGGACCCTATCCACTGACAGCCCAGCAGGCCCCTGTCCACTGACAGCCTTGGGCCTCTGTCCACTGACAGCCTTGAGCCCCTGTCCACTGACAGCCACAGGCCACTGACAGCCCAGCAAGCCCCTGTCCACTGACAGCCCAGGCCTCTGTCCACTGACAGTTCTTATGCTGATATTCCCAGGAGTTTTATGGTTGAACTGTGGTAGAGGCTGTGTAGCTTTGGAACAAAGGGGTTGTTCCTTTTTTAAGTGCAGCAACTGTAAAGCCAAAGAATGGAGGTTATAAGTTCGATATCATACTCAAACCAAAGACTTTCAAGCCTAAATTATCAGATCGACTTTGTCCTTGATTCTCTGGTTGATCATGAACAGTTCATTCAACTCCCCGTGGGTTTGGCTTACATTCTTATTAGCAGGGAGAAGGCTGTGATGCAACCTTCTGCCTAAATAAATGCTCCGTGTTGTTACTAAACCAGAAAGGATTGATAAACCACTCTCTGAGAACCGATTTCCCCAAAAGACAGGTGTGTGCCCCTGAGGGGGTGGAGCTGGGGCTGGGGGTAGCTGGGAAGACAGGGCAGTAATCTGAAGTGCTGGGATCAGCTGCGAAACTGGAATAGAATCAAATGTGTTTTAGTCTGTGCGCTGCTAAGTCATAGCGCATGGCCCAAATAGAACGAGCACCACAAAACTCTTCCCACGATTGTGTTTGCTCATGCAGGAAAAGGAAAAAAAATCTCAGTTAAGAAACATCAGGGTTGGAGAGGTGGCTTGTCAGTTAAGAGCCCTGGCTGCTCTTCCATAGGTCTTGAGTTCAAATCCCAGCACCCACATGTCAACTCACAGCGTCTATAACTAGTCCCATAGTATCCTGTGCCTTCTTCGGGTGTGCAGACATACATGCAGACAAAATACCCATATACATTAACATATATCAACTATACAAATAAATCTCTTTATAAGTCTTTACTTTAGATATAGTTTCTACAGTAATTTCTTTCTACATTGATACCCTGATATTTTGATTTGTATCTTTGTATAGCATAAAGACTGTATTAGTCAGGGTTCTCTAGAGTCATAGAACTTATGGGTATTCTCTATATAGTAGGATAATTTGTTAATGGCTGTAGTCCAACTCCCCAACAATGGTCAGCAGCAGCTGTGAATGGAAGTCCAAGGATCTAGCAGTTGCTCAGTCACACAAGGCAGGCAGGTGAGGAAGAGTGTGGATCTTTCTTCTTCCAATGTCCTTATGTAGGTCTCCAGCAGATGGTGTGGCCCAGATTAAAGGTGCATGCCACCACACCTGGATCTGGGACTGGCTTTGTCCCAGATGACCTTTGAACTCAGAGATCTCCCTGTCTTAGATTCATAGCCACCGTGCCTCAAGATCTCCAAGCCAAGGTGCAGGTCAGGAACTTGTATCTCCCAGCCTCAAGATCAGGATCACAGGTGAGCCTTCCAATTCTGGATTGTAGTTCATTCCAGATATAGTCAAGTTAACAACCAGGAATAGTCATTACAAAGACCGTTTGGGAAAACTAATATTTTTTTTCAGGCAAACCAAAAGCCATTTGTTGTCATTCCTGAGAAAGATGAAAGAATCCTAAATATAAATGGCGGCCTACAAACACAAGGTCTTACCATGGAGTTACTCAGCCTGTTTCAGTGTCCCTTTGAAGAAAATGTTTCCTATCTGAAGAAGTGTTAAATTCATAGACACTCCCCATGATCTAAAAGCCTCTCGACTTTCCAGATACATCCCTGAAAACAAGGAACCACGTGATTTTGCTGTGGTGTGTGCTTTCGTGAATCGCAGAGAGCTCAGAAAGCCTGTTTTCGGAAGCCTTGGGGACTTGGACAGCTAGGACACAGCCTTGTTGGGTCTCAGTTACTGCCTGTCAGAGAGAAGCATCTCTGAGTGTTACCTCAGAGTGAAGGGTGTTACAGCAGGAGGAAAATCATCCTGGAAGGAAGAACTGACCTGTGAGGGACATTTTAGAGAAAGCCGCCTTCTAATGGTGTTATTTGAAGACTAAACACAAAGTCTTTTAGCACAATGAGAGATCTCTAAAAGCCAAGAACAGTCGAGAGACACTGCTTGAGAGACCATCTCTTCAGAACAACGGAGGGAGCCAGTGGGCGTCTGTGCTGCACAGAGCACTTAGACTGTGCCGAGGGAACCAGTGGGCGTCTGTGCTGCACAGAGCACTTAGACTGTGCCTTGTTTGTCCAATTACAGTTATAAAACCAAGACCTACTGGAGCCTAAGAGACCACCAGAACCATTCCAGCGCATCCCAAGATGTGGTTCTAAAGCCCACAAAGCTCTGGAGAAGTTATATTTTTAAAATAAAGTTGTGTAGATTCCTTTGTAACAGTTGGAGCAAGTGACAGGAGTCCCTTCCCCTCCCCTTATGATTTGTTCTTTATCCTTTCCATATATTTGTCTACAGGAACATGGAAATGCAACTTGAAGGTATCGGTGACATAGATGTGCCCGACATACTGCTTTTTTTTTTTTTTTTTTTTTTTTTTGAATGTGGAAATGCCTGAATTCCATACTCTCGCAAGAGTTTCACATGCATGTTGATGAGTTTTTGTTAGGTCTTTGTATACCAATAACTGTTTTCATCTGACTGCTTAGTAGATATAAATTGAGCAACTAATTCAGAAACAGGAAGTCTACCATGTTGCAAAAACCTGCGTTAGCCTGTAATCCCCAAAGTAGAAAATGCACAAGTTACTTCACGTGTGACACACTGAAACCTCACGCTCCCTAAAGCACTGTATAAAGTTACCTGAAAATTATGTGGCGAAGGTATACACAAAACATTCATGGATTTCAGCCTTGGAATTGGGCCCCATCCTTAAGCTACTTCAACACATGTATGTGTAAACATTCCAAAGTTCTGAAACATTTAAAACCTAAATCATTTCTGTTGCCACACACGCTTAGGCATGCACCTGGTCCTGGTCTGGAGCTACGCTCTGTCCCCTGGATTGTTTTAATACATATCTGTATTTTTTTAAATAAAAAAAGATATAAAGCAATTATTCAATATTCAAATCATTAAAATATATTCCAGCTATTTAATAAAAAACTCAATACAGTCACCACAGATCTGAGACAGGTTACTTTGTGGATAACCTCAAACTGGTCACTTGAAAGCTCTATAGCCACTTGACCAGTAAATGCAGTAAGGGACCATACCCTGGACTCTGTACTGGAAGAGGTTGGGGGAGGGGGAGGGGAAGGATACTACAGGCTCTGATTGAACGGGCAGAGAGCAATAGTGGTCCCGGGTTATTTGTTGGTCTCTGTTACTCTAGTGACAAATGATGCGACCTCAAGGCCTGTTTCACTCTCCCGTCCCTGACTAGCTGCTCTTGGCCTAGCCCTGTCCCCATTCTGCTTACCTTCTTTACCCCAGGACCCACGCTGAACAGCAGCCTCCTGGGACAGTCACATCCCTGAACCCCACTTCTTCTGTTAATAGTTTATTGGCCAGAACAAGTCACGTGACCAAGTGGGGCTAGGATTGAGCTGCATGGGGTGAGGCCAGTCAGGGGAGGGCTGTCAGATTCTGTACAGGAAGGGCAGAACTGGACACTCCTGCTCTGTGTTCATTCTATTTCTTGGTTAAGCTACGGACTATACTAGTTTCAGTGTAGATTAGCAATCACTTAGAGGAAAGCACTTGCTGTCGATGAAGGTCATAATGACCTTCGGGGACCTCACAAGTTTATTTCTGCGGTTTGAATACATGGAAGATGGAAAGCCTCAAATTATTGAGTTCCTTTCCTTTCCAGAAAGTTTCCTGGGGCTTCTCTGATGTGCAAAGAGGTGAGCAGGGGTTTCCCCTGAGCACCCCGCTGTTGCTAGTGAGAGGATGCGGGAGCGTCAGGACAATGCTCCAGGATGACACGGGCCATTTATTTACCGTACCCACGCCATCTTCATGCCAGCCATGGGTCGTTAGGACAAAGAGCAATTGTGATCTCGAAGACATTGTGGGGAAAGCGGTCATTCGGCAAAGCTTTTTGTTTTACTTGTTTTGCTCTACTCTCAGTTGCAGGAGACTATATGTCTGTCAGTGACCAGTGGCCTTTCTTTTTTATTCTTTCTTTCCCCTTTTCGTATTTTGTTTTTGCGATAATAATTACAAAGCTGATCTGTTAGTGGGAGAAGTTCAAAGTTTTTGAAAATACATATTCTGGGCTGAGGGTGTAGGTCAGTTGTAGAGTGTCTGCCAAGCACATGCAAGGCCCTGAGTTCAGTGCCCTGTACCACAAACAAATAGTTTTATTATGTGTGCATTGCGGGAGAGAGGGGGCGAGGGGTGGAGAGGAGACGCCTTGTGGGAATCATTTCTCTCTTTCCACTAACATGGGTCCCGGGTCCCAGGAATCGAACTCAGGCTTGGCAGCAATCACCTGGGTCTATTAAGTCATCTTTCAGGCCCATAATAAATCATTTTAAAGGTGTATATTCATAGTTTTATAGCATCTTAGAGCTGGACTATACCCCTCTTTCAGTTACCTGGGTCCATCAAAAGGTTTTCAAACCATTATGTAGGAATTTGGAAGCCAGGCAGAGATTTGAGCCTTAGTCTGCTTTTTGGTTGGTTGGTTGGTTGGTTGGTTGGTTGGTTGGTTGGTTGGTTGGTTGGTTGGTTTGTTGGCTGGTTGGTTGGTTGGTTGGTTGGTTGGTTGGTTGGTTTGTTGGTTGTTTGGTTTGTTGGTTGGTTGGTTGGTTGGTTGGTCGGTTGGTTGGTTGGTTTGTTGGTTTGTTGGTTGTTTGGTTTGTTGGTTGGTTGTTTGGTTGGTTTGTTGGTTTGTTGGTTGGTCAGTTGGTTGGTTGGTTTGGAGACTGAGTCTCCTGTGTTCCAGACTGTCTTTAAACTTGCTGTACAGGAGAAAAACCTTGAACTGCTGATCCTCTTGTTTCCAATTCCTGGGTGCTAGGATTCCAGGTACCCTCGCCAGCCAGTACTAGGGATCCAGTCGAGAGCTCTGAGCGTGCTAGGCAGGTTCTCTACCACCTGAGCTGCATCTCCAGCCTCAATTCTTAATCCTCCAACTCAGACTCAATAATTCCGTGAGATACCGTGTTCCACAGCTTTGCAGGTGTGTCTCTTAAATCCCATCACATGTAATCACATATATTCCCAAATAGCCACACCTATGTGCTCGTACGTACATATACACATGCTATTGGTGGTTGGGGTCTAGGATGGGTGTTTTCTGGTTCTTTGCTTCTTATCTAAAGAATTGGAAGTAAGAGCTCACACAGACTTGCAAACACAGCAAAATCCCCTTGTTGAGAGCAAAGCGAGATTACAGATCAGAGAGGGGTCCACCGTCAGGGTTGCCAGGGAGCCACGTGAATGGGAGTGCTCAGGGACTCAACTCACTTGGGGAGGAGATGCTGGTGACTACGGGCAACATTGGCATGGTTCTCAATTTTGACAGGTAGATTGGATCATGGATTCATTCTGTCTACTGTGCCGGCTCCTCCTCATAATGTTTCTTATAATCGCATGTATGCCCAAAGATGCCTGGCTTTAGATGGTGAGTAGTGGAGTCACCTAAAAGTTCCCTTGAGGACACAGTTTTGCATCACTGGGCATGCGCAGCACTTCAGGGCACATCAGCCTTTCTGTTCTTTGTGCTCAATATATGTTGGAAATGGGGTTAAGTAGAATAGAAACTCAAATTTGATTTTTTTTTTTTGACTGGGGGTGAAAAAATCTGCACTGTTGTTCAGAGATGGGAGTATATGTGACCTCGTGCTGGTGGGATCCAAGGGGTTCTGGTTTTTCTAGGTGCATTATTTAGAAAGGTACGTGAGTGCATCGTATATGAGGCGAAGGAACAGGGCTGCCGAGTACATTATTACAAGAGCGGATGGGTGTGCATAACCCAGAGCCAAACAGAGTCCCAGGCTCACCCGTCACCTGTGCTTGCCTGCCTTACACGCCTGCATGTAAAAAGGGTTTGCACTTCCTAATTCTTTGTATGAGTGTATTAATAAGTAGACTTTTTTAAAGATTTATTTATTTATTACATGTAAGTACACTGTAGCTGTCTTCAGACCCACCAGAAGAGGGCATCAGATCTCATTGTGGATGGTTGTGAGCCACCATGGGGTTGCTGGGATTTGAACTCAGGACCTTCGGTAGAGCAGCCAGTGCTCTTAACCGCTGAGCCATCTCTCCAGCCCCATAATTAGACTTAAATGTCTCTTGGTTTAATGTAAAAGATAATGGCATGTTATTTAATGAAGCAAGACGCTCCTCTGTGTTACTATTCTCTCCGTGCCTTGTTTTATATTTACCTTGCCTGCCATTTAAATTTAGCCTGCTAAATGAAGTAGTCCAAAAATTGCTTTAACAAATGGATATGGTTTAGCTGTCTGGTTTTCCCCTGGTTCCTTTGATTTTTTGTTTGTTTGGGTTTTTGTTTGTTTGTTTGTTTGTTTTTTTGAGACCAGGTTTCTCTGTGTAGCCCTGGCTGACCTGGAACTCATTGTGTAGACCAGGCTGGCCTCGAACTCAGAAATCCACCTGCCTCTGCCTCCCAAGTGCTGGGATTACAGGCGAGCGCCACCACCACCCGGCTCCCTGGTTCCTTTGAAACAACATGGATTATAGCGAGTAGAAAGAATCCCACAAAGCATTAATCCCACCTTGGACTGTCATGGATAGATCACCCAGGGCAGGGACAGGGCAGGGCAGCATCAAACTGCCTGTGAGGCTGTTGTGTGTGACCTCTGTATCCGCTCTCATTTTTATGCATCTAGGATGTCAGTAAATGTGTAGTGGGGACTCTGTACTGAAGACATTTTTGTTTCGGTTTGTCACAGGGTGTCCATAAGAATGGACGCAGTGTCTCTTTGCCAGATTCCTTATTGCTGCACCTCATGAGCCTGCCTGATCTTGAGGAGGAGCCGTGTTTAATGATGACGAGCCTGTCTCCAGTGTAGCAGCAAAAAGGAGGAGGGCCACGGATAAAGAAGTCCTTTAGATTTCTACTCCACAGGGAAGAGATCTCCGTCCACGACCTCTGCTGGATTCCCCTCTCCCAGGATGAACCGCTACACGACCATGAGGCAGCTGGGGGACGGCACGTATGGGAGCGTGCTGATGGGCAAGAGCAACGAATCTGGGGAGCTGGTGGCAATCAAGAGGTGTGTGCGCCCCACTGCGGAGCTCGTGCAAAGCTTGGGTGCTCGCTCTCCTTTGCTTGAGCGCCTGCAGCCTCAGGGAGTGAGGTTCAGTCCAGACCACAAGGTAGTTTGACTGATGAGAAATGCTGTTCTAGAAAAAAAAAAATAGAATTACTAAAAAGGAATACACTTATATGAAGGAAAGCCTATATTGCATTAATAAACCAAGTAAGTCTGAGTGCCCTGCGTCTTATGCCTGACACATTTGGGATAAAACTGGAGATGGTGAATATTTCTTAAGTGTAAGCATGGGAACAGAATAGAATTTACTAATTCTCTAAGAACAAGGTTAGACTTGTCCAATTGAATTCTGAAAGAGATATGCTACTTTCCTGAGTATATATGGAAGTAAATAGAGCCAACCATTAATTATTACTTGTTTGATTTATTATATTTTTGCTATGTAACAAAATACCCTGAAGTCTGATAGTTTAAAATGAGGCTAGGATATCTTAAAATACACTATTTCTATGGGTCAAGAATTAAGAAGTGGCTACTCAGTAGGTTCTGACTTGAAGTCTTCTGAGATAGCCCAGAAATGGACCAGGGCTGAAGTTGTCAGAAGTTTGGCTGGACTGAAGGGTCCTCTCTCTGTGAGTCACTATTTCAGGCTGATATGGCTACCTGGTAGACTAATGTGGCTTAGACAGCCATTTATTTCTGAAGACGGTAAATCCAAATTCAGAGTGTCAGCAGGGCTAGCCTCTGATGTCTGTCTCTCTCTGTGGCCTGTAGCTGGTTGTCTACGTGTCCATATGTTCTTTCCTCTGTGTGTGTGTCTGATAGATAGATGGATAGATAGATGGATAGATAGATAGATAGATAGATAGATAGATAGATAGACAGACAGATAGATCTCTGTGTGTGTCTGATAGATAGATAGATAGATAGATAGATAGATAGATAGATAGATAGATAGATAGATAGACAGATAGATAGGTAGATAGATAGATCTCTGTGTGTGCGTGTGCGTGTTACGCTCTCCTTTCCTGATATGGACGCACAGGATTGGGTCCTCTCTTGAAGATTCCACTGCACGTTAATTGCCTCTCATAGGCTATCTCAGCTGTGCACAGTGGTACTCAGCACACAAGCTAAGGCAGGGTAATCATAAGTTCAAAGCTAGGCTGGGCTACTTAGGGAAACGCATTCTCAAAAGAGTAACAATAGCAACCATCTCAGACGAACAAATAAAACTAAAATCCTATTTCTAAACATGGTCACAATTTAAGGGATGAGGACTTCAGCATAGGGATTTAGGAGTAAGGAAGCACAATTCATCCCATAATAGGCCACATAGTTTCCATTCCACAAAGTTCCACACACTAGGTGACTTAAATATCACCCAGTTTTATCCATCCATCCATCCATCCATCCATCCCCTCATCCATCCATTCATTCATGCCTTGTTGGCCTTGAACTCAGTGTATAGAACTCAAACTAATGCTCCTGCCTCCATCTCCCACCTGCTTATATTACAGGAGTGTGCCACCACACCCTGCTTTAAATGACAAATTTATTTTCATAAATTTCTCGATCCTAAAAGTCCCCAACCCCTAAGGCATTGGCAGAGGTGCATCCTTCCACAGGCTGTGAGGAAGGCATCTGCTCTGCCCTCTCTGCCTGGCTTGCCAACCACTCTCCTCTCTCCTCTCTCCTCTCTGTGACTCTCTGTCCAGTTCTCCCTGTTGTAAGGATGCCTGTCATATCAGGGCCAGCCTAATAACCTCATATTAATTTGACTTCCTCAAATATTGCTACACAGATATATAACATTCTGGGGATGAGGACTTTAGTGCATGAATTGTGACCTAAACACAGCCTGACTTGTAACTATGAGTGTCCTGTTGTTGTTGATTGTGGCGACAATCTCAGTTCCTCTCCACCTTGGCCTCTTCAGAGGGTAGCCTGAGCATGCTCGTGACATTGCTGCTGGTTTTCCCGAGGTTAGACCTGGAGACAGAGTCCACTAAAGAATGAAAATCTAAAAGATAAATGCTTTAACAGGTACTTTTAAATGTCCCTATCTGAAACATCACATCCATGATGGCATTATTTTATAATAAATCCTCCAACTGCCCATTGATACCAAATAAGTAAGCGCATAATATGCACTAATGTGAATGAAAGGTTATTGAATTGACCTCGGGAAAAGTAGTGCCTACTCATCAGTTTTTAAAAAATATACTTCCTGATCCGGATCACTTCAGAGATCATAACTGCTCAAGGACACATAGCAGAAGAAAGGAGTGGGATCAGAGAAACAAACATCTGTACATACACACACATGTGGAAACATCTGTACATGCACATACATGTGGAAACATCTGTACATGCACATACATGTGGAAACATCTGTACATGCACATACATGTGGAAACATCTGTACATGCACATACATGTAGAAACAATGGTACATGCACATACATGTTGATTACAGTTCTTCAGTTACACGAAGAAAGATGTTAGCATGCACAAGCAGATTCATTCATAAAAGCCTCTGAACACCTGAAAGGAAACACGCAATATTCCTCATGGCCTTGGCTATTGGAGATGTGGGTAGACGGTTAACACAGGGGACTGGGTGTTGGATCATGGAAGACTATCATCTTTTGATTTTAAGACGACAAAATATTATTTCTTCTAGAGAGAAAAACAGTGGTTGTTTTACCTTCTAGCTTCCTACAGTGATGACTGGTCTCAGGTGAGAGATCTAAGTAAAGGCTCAGGAGACCCAGGAACTCACCTACCAGAAGTCAGATACACTGAGGGAAGAAACCATAATATAGAATTTAGGAATGCTTTTTGGCAAATAACACGCTGAAAACTTAACCAAAGTAACATATAGGGATTTATTTTTCTCACATATTAAAAAGGTCTCTCTTTGCTGTGGAGGGAGCTCAGTTGGTGAAGAGTTTGGCCAGCATACCCAAGGCCCTGAGTTTCGTCTGATATACACAGTGGGTGTGGCCATGCACACATGTAATCCCAGCACTCAGGAAGCAGAGGCAAAAGGATAAGAAATCCAAGGTTGTCATTAGCTACATAGTACACAGACCACTCCACACACACACACAAACCTCCTCATGAACAAAAACTTCATACAACATAGTTGGTTGTTGCATGCTTACTAAATACTTACTGTATATGTGCTTGTGACAAAATGAAGACAAGACAGACACATTGCTGTCAAATCTACAAGTCACAACATAAATGGGGGCCAGGGGAGTGGAAGTCTTAGTCTTAGGAACAGAGGCTAATGCCAGCCAACTATCATAGAAGGTTTCCCATAGAACAGCGGGTCTCAACCTTCCTAATACTGAGACCCTTTAATACAGCTCCTCATGTTGTGGTGACCCCCAACCACAAAATGTTTTTTTGTTGCTACTTAATAGCTGTGATTTTGCTACTGTAATGAATTGTAATATAAATGATATGTAGATGGTCTTAGGGGACTCCTGTGAAAGGGCTATTTAACCCCCAAAGAGGTCATAACCCACAGGTTGAGAACCACTTCCAACGAGGGCGGACTTCGTAAATTATTATTGTTGTTATTGTTTTAAGGAAGGAGGACGAATACTTCAACTAGTAAGAACATTTCTAGGGAATCGCGGGAGCTGAGATGCTGAGAGCAATAATAGGAAGCAGGGCAGAGGAGTGGGAGGAACCTAAGGCATAGTGGGAGGAGCCTACGGCAGAGGAGTGGGAGGAGCCTAGAGTCAAGACTCCCAGGGTAGGAGCTGTGGATCTTTAGAACTAAGTCCGCAAAGCACTTGAAGCAGACAGCTTAACTCAGAATTTTAGGACAGTCCCTTTCGTTAAAGCAGAGACAAGCATGTGAAGACAGCACAGACGGTCCAGGGAGAATGGCAGAGCTATCTACGGGCTGGAGTGTGTCCCCTTAGGGGAGGCATTGCTGCAAAGAAGGCACCATATTAACAAGCATGGGAGAAGAGTTAAGATTGTACATGTCAGACCTAAGTCACAGTGTCTATGGAATTATAAAAGTTAACTTGGGTATGTTTTCACCTGTTCTGAAGACCAGCTATATATTTTTAAAAAAATGTTTGCATGTATTATTATGGCGTGCCACAGTGTGTGTGTGGGATCCTCCTTCCACATCAGTCTAGGGGCCTCTGACTCCTGCCAGCAGGCCTGGCAGCAGTTTGCCCACTAAGCCTTCTCACCGATCTCAAGACACTTTTACGCTTCTGAAATTGAATGGGAAAGAATAGGCATCTCAAATGTACACTTTGGGTAGTGTAATCATTTTATTAAACTAGTTTTCTTATATGGCATTATTTGAATTGATTTTTACTTTAAAGCCATGGTGTTAGATGTCTCTTTTGGAAAGTAACGAGTCTCTAGAAACCCATCACCCTGAAGAGTGCCTTCGGGTAAGTCCTGAAGCTCATTCAGCCTCTTCAGAAGCTCCCTCACGGGGCCGGAATGAGTCTAAATGAAATTCTGACTCTGTACGGATGCGTTTAAAAGACTAGCAGTCACTCCTCGTGTCTCCTGATGACTCGAAGATAACTCATAAAAATAAGAATAGCCTCCAGGTTTTCAGTATGCTTTGTAGCACAGGAGCATGTCTTCATGGAAAGACATTTGAGCCACAGAGAGGCCATCCAAGGCCATCCATCGTGAGCACCTGAACAAGCATCTGCACCCAGGCTGTGCCATCACACCATCTGCACCCAGGCTGTGCCGTCACACTGTCTGCACCCAGGCTGTGCCGTCACACTGTCTGCACCCAGGCTGTGCCGTCACACTGTCTGTCTGCACCCAGGCTGTGCCGTCACACTGTCTGTCTGCACCCAGGCTGTGCCGTCACACTGTCTGCACCCAGGCTGTGCCGTCACACTGTCTGTCTGCACCCAGGCTGTGCCGTCACACTGTCTGCACCCAGGCTGTGCCGTCACACTGTCTGCACCCAGGCTGTGCCGTCACACTGTCTGTCTGCACCCAGGCTGTGCCGTCACACTGTCTGTCTGCACCCAGGCTGTGCCGTCACACTGTCTGCACCCAGGCTGTGCTGTCACACCTTGACCTCCCTTTGGCTTTCAATCCCACGCTGGGTTTCTCATATACACTATAACTTTATGAGACTCTGCTTTATAGCAATTAGTCCAGTTATTCGAGTAACTCTGAGCTTCCTGGCGATCCATAAGTCATCCGTAGATTGTATCAGTTCCTCTTTTCTGTGAAAAAATACTCGACAAAGGCAATCATGATGTAGAGTGAGATGAATTCTGGCGCTCGGTTCATTTTCACTTTCTTTTTATTTAGCCCAGGATCCCAGCCTATGGGTTGGGGCCACCCACATTCAAGAAGTGTTTTCCCCTCTTCAGTTACACTCTTCTGGAAACATCCTCATTTTTTACACACACACACACACACACACACACACACACACACACACGTTTCCTTGGTGGTTCTAAATGCAGTTAGGTTGACTGTGAAGACCAACCATCACACAGTCAGACTAATAAACATGGTCAAGGATTTTGTTGGGTAGTTTGGTTTGGTTTGGTTTGGTTTGGTATGGGAGAATGTTATTTTGTTTTGAGACAAGGTCTCACTATGTAGTCCTGGCAGTCTGGAATGCACTATGTAGACCAGGCTGGCCTCAAGCTCACAGAGATCTACTTGTCTCTGTCCTGAGTGCTGGTCGATACCTCCTTGCCTAGCACAGAATTGTTCTTGTCCCCTGTTTGTTTTGAGGGTAAGTAAAGGGCAAATGTGAAAGGCTCTTGGGTCAGATGCTACCCACCACCCTGACCCTGCAAGGGAAAAAGGGAAAGGAAAGGGGAAAGGGGAAAGAGGAAAGGAAAAAGGGAAAGGGAAAAAGGGAAAGGGAAGGAAAGGAAAGGAAAGGAAAAGAAAGGAAAGGAAAGGAAAGGAAAAAGGAAAGGAAAGAAAAGGAAAGGAAAGGATAAGAAAAAGGAAAAAGGAAAAAGGAAAAAGGAAAGGAAAGGAAAAAGGAAAAAGGAAAGGAAAGGAGAAAGGAAAGGAAAAAGGAAAGGAAAGGAGAAAGGAAAGGAAAAAGGAAAGGAAAAAGGAAAGGAAAAAGGAAAGGAAAGGAAAGGAAAGGAAAGGAAAGGAAAGGAAAGGAAAGGAAAGGAAAGGAAAGGAAAGGAAAGGAAAGGAAAGGAAAGGAAAAAAGAGACCATTCTAAGTTTGGATCACTTGTGGGTTTGTTTTGGTTTTGTTTTGGTTTGTTTGTTTTTGTTTCTTTCCCGGATTTAAATTATTTTATGGCCTCTTTCCCAAAGCCGAAGTAGTAATATAAAGTTGTCAGGTCAAATCCTTCACTGAATTTGCTACCAAAGTTTGTAATTCTCACCCTACCCCACCTCTGAAGTACAGTGTTGGTGTTTATCTTTTAAGCTGCAGATAGAAAGGAAACGTACAAAGGAAAATCACACTTTAAGAAATCACAATTAAATTGACTAAAATGGTTAGGAACTCACTCAGAAAGGAGGCTCCAGGGCCGTCATGACTGTGTCGAAGCAGGATGGCGGGCCAGGCATGGCTCCTCTGAGCGCAGACATGGCACTCTGTGAGATGCCAGCAGAGAGGAGATTTCCTTCTGGGGAGGAAGACTGTTACCTAAAGTGAAGCCATACTCTAGAACACCCGAGGTTGTGAAACTTGTTTCTTGCCGCCTCCAGTCCTGAACACTAAATGTTCCCTCGTCTATTTCAGGATGAAGAGAAAGTTCTATTCTTGGGATGAGTGTATGAACTTGCGAGAAGTTAAGGTAAAGAGGCCAAGGCTGCAACAGCACACGGAATCTGAGCACAATCACCAAGATCATTCTAGAGCAGCAGTTCTCAACCTGCCTGACTCTGCAGCCCTTAAACACTGTCCCTCGTGCTGTGCTGACCCCCAACCGTAAAACTACTTCGTTGCTACTTCATAACTGTAATTTTGCTACTGTTATGAATCATAATCTAAATATCTGATATGTTAGGAGGATATCTGATACGTGACCCCTGAAAGGGGTCGTGACCCACAGGTTGAGAACTGCTGCTCTAGACTCTTGGAAATGCACCCTAAAGATAACTGCATCCACTCCTTTCCTTTACATTCCTAAAGTCCTTGCTCCCCTGTTAGAGGGGAACAGAAAACAAGACTTTCTTCTATTTAAAGATGATTTCAAAACTCACTTCCCACAGAAAAGCAAGCATTTAAATCATGGCATGCGCCGTCTTGTGTTTTACCCTGTGTGACTTGGGTGAGATTTTTAGATGCTTTGCCTGGTGTCTGACATGGGTGCATCAGGAAGAAAAAGTTAGACCTGCCCTAGAAAAGGGAAGGTGGCCGGCTAGCAGCCGCTGTGGCTTGGTTCCACTTCTCAGTTAACATTCTTTGCTTAAATCATTTCATGTTTGCTTTCAATGAATGCCCCAATTTATACAGATCGTAACATGTACTTTATTAATGAATCTAAAAGAAATAGGCAGGTACACAAGACCTTCGCGCGAATAAGGTCTTGCCAACCTCTATAAATGTGCTTTAGGGATCATACTGCTGTCCTGTCTTACAGTCCCTGAAGAAACTCAATCATGCCAATGTGATTAAACTGAAAGAAGTTATCAGAGAAAATGACCATCTTTATTTTATATTTGAATATATGAAAGAAAACCTCTATCAGCTAATGAAAGACAGGTACGTCTTTATTTTATGAAAACTATATTTTTCCTGCCAGTTTTTCCCCACGAGTCAGTCCCTTGAGTTCTTTCGGTGCCTCGCACTTGATGATACGCTGGTGTAGAACTTGAAGAGGTAAGGTAGATTTAAATGGGCTGATGCTGTCATCTCATCAAATGGTAGCATTCGACATGGAAGAACCAGCCATGGCATCGCCACCACTCTCCAGGGCACTGCAAGGGCAGTGTCCCCTTTAGAATGCAGAGAATCAGCAGTCGTGTGCTCGCGAGTAGAGCTGGCTGTAGGCAAAACCGAGGACCTTGTCTTCATTGCCCTTTCCAGCGTCTTATAAAGAGTTGTGGATAAATGAAGAAAGGAATGAAGTAGCTCTCAAGAAGAGATAAGACAGGAGCTGGGGAGACGGCTCCGGGGTAAAGCGCCCTCAGAGCAAGCTATGAGAAGCCATGTTCTGATCCTCAGGGACCACATAGGAAAGGCAGGCGCATGGCTGTGACCCTGACATGGGGGAGGGACACAGACGGGACTCCCGGACCTCATTGGTCAGACAGTCCGACCAACGAGTGAACTCCTGATTCGGTGACAGCCCCTGTTTCAAAGAAACAAGGCAGAAAGTGATGGATGAAGACATCTAACCTCTGACCTCTACAAGTAAATACACACCCACATCTGTCCACTCTGCCTGCCACAAACTATCTGAAAAAGTCATCAGCGCTATACAAGTCATAAAACTTAATGTAACCAGCCGAAAGGAAATTCTCCCTTTAATATTCGGGTATTGATCATTTTAGTTGGTGGCCTGACAAAATAATTTTTGTGCCCTTAATTTAATTCTCATTGGGACTCCAAGGACATTATCTAAATGCCACATCTAAGGTAGTAGCCCCTGTCGTCCTATGACTTTTGAGCCCTTAACAATGATTAAATTAAACTGTGCTATAATGCAAATTAAATTGTACACCAAGTTTTGGAAACTTAGTACGAAAAATATATAAATGGTTTTATATTAGCCAGGCATGGTAACTTCACACCTGCAATCCTAGCACCTGGGAGGTGGAGGAAGACAGACCGGAAGACAGAGCCAGCTTCAGCTCTGTAGCAGCTTAAGGGTACCCTGGGCTACGTAAGACCAGATCTCACAATTGATTGTTGAAATAAGTGCATTTTTTAAACTAAGTGGAAAGATAGAGACAGGAGAAAGACCCAAAAATAAGCTCGAAGAAGTGAAAAGTTCTGGAGTTTCTGTGGTGTAATAAGAGATGGTTATAGGTAAGACTCACAAATCACATAGTTTGAAACATAGAAGAAAGGATTTTGAAGTTTTTACCATAAAGAAATGGAGTGTGAAAGATAAATATTGACCCTGACTTAATCGTTATATAGTACATATATGAGATTGTATGTCACACATCACATTATATGCATATTTTTTATATTTCATATTTACATGAATATGTACTTTTGATAATTTTATACATCAAAGTAAACTTAAAAATTTTAAGTAACTTGAATGTTTCCTGGTGCATTTGCTTTTCATTAAATGTAGCTGCTGGAAAAATTAAACATGCCTCCCGTGTAGCTCTCAACTATTCTTATTGAAGAGTATCAGTATTCAGTATGAAGCTGGAGCATGGTGGGACTTAGTGCTACAAGCTTGGAAGGGAGGGAGGCTGAGGCAAGAGGGTAGTGAGTTCAAGGCCAGCCTGAGCTGTACAGCAACACCCTGTCTTAAAACAATGACAGGGACCTAAAATGTGCAGGTCTTAGTCTCAAAGCCTGAGTAGTTGTTTATTGATATTGGTACTTTTGAGGGTTTCTGAAACATCAAAACAACAACAACGAAAGTTGCTATTTTCACCTGTAAATCTACAGCAGTTAACACTGCAGCTCTGACCGTGATACTTTTAGCTAATAGAGGCTACAGGGCACCAGAGTATCAGCCTTCTTCAGTTTTGGTTGGTTAACAGACTATTCATTTCTTACAGAAACAAACTGTTCCCTGAGTCAGTCATCAGGAATATTATGTATCAAATACTGCAGGGGCTGGCATTTATCCATAAGCACGGTGAGTCTTGGTAGTCTCATTTTTCTGAATAAGTCCATAGGGTATCAAGACCACACATAGTAATAATGTGTCTTCTGCTGAGTTATGTCTGACTTTGAACATGACAATTCTTTATAATCATACATAGATATCTACTATCTATAACAGACCTTTTAGAAGTTTGGTCACCAGTCTCCTGCCTCACAGCCCTCGGCTAAACTCAACTAGCAAAACATTAACAAAACAAAAACAAAAACCAAAAGTCTGTCTTGTGAGGGTTTTGACAGGTTAGGGAACGGATTCTCTTTCTAGACGTAAGTCGGAAGTAACCAGTTTTATCTGGTGCACTGCACAGAGAGCAGCAGGCTGCCGGGAACCCCAGGGTGGAGGAACCCTGAGTGGTGCTGGCCGCTTCAGGCTGTGTAATGTAAAGAGGGCAGCGATGTGATTTCAGGTCATGGCTGATTTTGGTTTTTTGGCATCATTCTGCTGTTCTTTTTGGACAGAAGGCAATGTGACTTTTTTTTCCATCTGTATGGGGGATGTTTTTTAAACCAGGTTTGCCCTGGGGACCTGTTCCCTTTCTGTTCTCTCAATAACAGTCTTCCCTTCAAACTTATTTTGGAAAGGATTGGAAGCCTTTAATCAAGCATGGCCTCTCACGGGGATTTAAATAATATATGGTGCCTATGTGCGGTGTTTTATAGTTGTCAGTGTTTCCTTTTAGTTACACCTGTTTTCTGAGGGGAATGGAAGCTGGTATTTATTTTCTATGAATCTCTTACTGGTTTACTTTATATGATTTTTGTATATCCATCAAGTGAAGATAATTATTAGCTCAGACATCTGAAACATTTGCTGTTGCTGAATGTCTGGTTAGAATCACTGGCCATTTGGGTATTTAGCAGGGAAGGTTTGTAGGTTTGTGTCCTGGCTTTGGTGCACCTGGAACCTAGGTAGGCAATGGTTAAAAATGTTGGCGCCCAGAGAGCTGGGTCTCAAACCTCCAGAAAAGACCTTTGGTACTAACGACAGTTCTTCTCCCTGGTGGGGTCTTCAGAAGCCAGCGCCTGAGCCCACTTCAGGGAAGAATCCCCTTAAAGCTGACTCTCGAGGAAAGACCGTGTGGTTTCTGTAATCCTGCCTGCCCCATTCCCTCTGGGCTGCCCAGGGGCCTCTGTAACTGACCATCTATTTTATATAGAGTCAGTAATAATGAGCACTTTCATTATTGGGTTTTTCAAAGACTTAGCCACCAGGGGAAAGTGAACTGTTAAATAAATGAGGAGATTTAGTTCAAATGTGTGGAGCTCTTTTGTCCAATGAACTTTTCAGATATGTGATTAACCTCAGGGAATCTCAGTGTCAAGCCTTGGTATAACAGCAGTAAGGAGACCAACTACATTGACTGAAGCCAAGCCTCTATCTGCGTCTCTTCCTTCTTGTCTGTTACACAGTAGAGATAACAATACGTCCAAATTCCATACGGTGGTAGAAATACCAGAGGATAGTCATGATGTGTCAGTATCTATCCCTTGTACACACCCACTGAAGTCAAAAATTAAAAATACAAGTCAAATGGGCATTTATTCTTAATGATCTTACATGGCATGTGATCCTTCTAAATTATTTTGCAGGCAAGTTCCCACACCCTTTACTTCTTCCACAGAAAGTGTTTCCTCCCATAACCCTGTGCTGCTAATAGGAGGGCGTGGTTATATTTATATAAAGCAAAGAGTCGCACGATGATGATAATAAACGTGATTATTTAGTACGTTTTCCTCTCTTGCTCGCACAGGCTTTTTTCACAGGGACATGAAACCTGAAAACTTGCTCTGCATGGGCCCAGAGCTGGTGAAGATTGCTGATTTTGGACTTGCAAGAGAATTAAGATCACAGCCGCCATATACTGACTATGTGTCTACCAGATGGTAACATTTATGTCAAAGTTTTCCTATGTTGAACATTTATCTTTCCAGAAGGTCCATATTAGGTATTTAAAATATAGGGTAGGGAAGAATTGTCTTGTGGCTGTTCCACTAGTCAAACAAAAGAAGGAAAAAAATATTTCACTCAACCTTCCAATAACACTAAATACCTACTATGTGCTAAACATTACCATAGGCATTAGGACACAAGGCCATGAAAAACAGAAGTCTCTGCCCCATGAGAGCCAAGATACAAATAAGTTAAATGATATGAGTTACCAAAATCAATGTCACGGTCCCAACTGCCCATAGGGCATTCCACCCAAGGGAAGGCTATTCAGCAGGAGAAAGGAACAGTCTGCCGTGGCACACAGCACCATGGTGCTTCTCAGAGGTAGCGCTGAGAGTAAGAGGCCACACAGAAAAAGACCTTCTACTGAATGCAGTCGTTTGTATTCAGTGCAAGGCTCAGGAAAGCTGTGGGCGTCCATCACAATGGTGATGGGATGAGTCTTTTTTTTTTTTTTTTTTTTTTGGTTTTTTTTTTTTGAGACAGGGTTTCTCTGTGCAGCCCTGGCTGTCCTGGAACTCACTCTGTAGACCAGGCTGGCCTCGAACTCAGAAATCCGCCTGCCTCTGCCTCCCAAGTGCTGGGATTACAGGCATGCGCCACCACCGCCCGGCGGGATGAGTCTTTGAGGTAACCATAGCATGCGTTTCTTCATCTGGTGGTTGAACCTGTGAGTGTGTCCTATTTGTGGAAAATTTAGCAAATTGTGTGCATAAGTGCATTTTCCTGTATGTTTATTTGTAAAATCAACTGTGTACAAACATCTTATGATGTTATATTATAGTAAACAATATATGGAGAAGGGATAAGAAGTTAGGATTAGTGGGGAGGGAAAGAATGTATGTATATACATATATATGCACATACATATACATATACATGTATATCTGTCCTGAGACAGGGTTTCTCTGTGTAGCCCTGGCTGTCCTGGAACTCACTATGTAGACCAGGCTGGCTGCAGACTCAGACTGCCTCTGCCTCCCCAGTGCTTTGATTGAGGGCGTGCATCACCTCAAGTTGTGGTGCTTTGTAACAGCAGCCTTGAAATTAGGAATATGTGTTTTCTGAAGAAAATGTACCAACCACAGTCTTCAAAAGCAAACAAAATATCCCTTCAGTGTTTTTTAAAACATGTGGATACATTCACACACCTGATGGTTTTGTCCATGGTCCTTTCTGAGTGTTCCAGAGGGTACTTACCTTCCCAATTGTCCATATGAAGACCTACCTCAAGCCACACTGGACGTTCTCTCTGCATTTCTAGCCAGCCCCACTGACTGTGGTCAGGAAATAGATGTCTCACCCAGAGTCCCTGGTACACAGCAGGTGTTCCGTCCTTGAGTCCTGCTTGGAAGCTGTGAGCCAACAGCTGACTCCGGCTGTCCATTTCCCTGTGACGTCCGTCACACTCGAAGCAGCGCTTTCTGTACTGTTTTCTGTTTTCACAGGTACCGTGCTCCTGAAGTTTTACTAAGGTCTTCGGTGTACAGCTCTCCCATTGACGTGTGGGCTGTGGGAAGCATAATGGCCGAGCTATATACATTTAGACCGCTTTTCCCAGGGACGAGTGAGGTTGATGAGATCTTTAAAATTTGCCAAGTGTTAGGGACTCCCAAGAAAGTAAGTACTCTGGTCGCCAAGGAGCCTGGCCTCTCAGTGTTCCCTCACTGGCTACTTTACTTTTTTCGTGGCTATTTCTTACTTTAGCAAAGGCGTGTGATATTTTCAGTACCAAATACCTTTATACTTCAATGGTTTTCTTAACAAACTTTACATTTTTAGTGGGGAACAATAAAGATCGCAGGAAGTCAGCATCCCCCAGGTTCAAATGGGGGAAAGGTGTTTGCTTTTCCTTTAAAAACATTTTTTTTTATTTTTTGTTTACATTCCAAAGGCTTTCCTCTTTCCCAGTTTCCCCCTCACCATATGTCCCATAAGTCCTCCCTCCCCTTCCCCCCCCCCCGCGCCTATTCCCCAATCACCCCCCCACACACACACACCATTTCTCTGTTCTGGTACTCTCCTACAAAACTAGATCCAGTCTTTTCAGGACCAGGGTCCTCTCCTTCCTTCTTTATTATTATTATTATATGTAAATACACTGTAGCTGTCTTTAGACACACCAGAAGAGGGCGTCAGATCTCATTTTGGATGGTTGTGAGCCAGCATGTGGTTGCTGGGATTTGAACTCAGGACCTTTGGAAGAGCAGTCAGTGCTCTTAACCGCTGAGCCATCTCTCCAGCCCCTCTAAAAACATTTACCGGGACAGTCTGCCTAGAGTTTAAGTTCGGGCTGATGTTTGTGATTCCAAGACTTTCCAGCTTGCTCTGTGAATGTCCATTCCCCGCCCCCACTCATTAACCCCCCGAGACTCTAGACCTTATTTTTTCTTAGCTTTTTCCATTTATATCCCTGCTGTGATATTTACTCTTCCCGTGCCTACTACCTTTGGGGTGGTACTCAGCATAGCTGTGTAATTAAGCCAGCACTGGCCTTAGAGTTGGCAGGAGAGTGTAGATGCTAAAGCGTGAAGCTGACTTTCCTTTTCTTCCCACGAATGTTTTAAGGTTGGACTTGCTCTGATGTGTAGTGGGAATCTTCCCAGGAAGCAGCTTCTTTGTAAATCTTTTGTCTTTATTGATCGGTGCCACCACAGTGCCACTGAGACTGAAAGCCAGAGGAGTTTGCTATTTTGAAATTTACAGATTTATGATTTCATTTTTACCCCCCTCTCAGATCCGTGTCCTTTCTGTAAGGCGTCTGGTATTTTGCATTTATTTATGACTCATCATTGACGTTTTCCCACATGAATCTGTGTCATTCCTGTGTATTATATTAATTGCAGAAACCGGCTCTGTCTTTGTGTCTGTCCATTAACAGAGTGACTGGCCGGAAGGATACCAGCTGGCATCCTCCATGAACTTCCGCTTTCCCCAGTGCATTCCCATAAACCTGAAGACTCTCATTCCCAATGCCAGCAGCGAGGCTATTCAGCTTATGACGGAAATGCTGAGCTGGGACCCGAAGAAACGACCAACCGCCAGCCAGGTAAGGCAGCTCCCCCAGGGGACAGCTTTTTAAACGTGTGAGCTTTTAAAAAATTATTTATTTTATGTGCATATGTATGTGTGTGCCTAAGTATGGATATGCACCGCGTGTGTACAGGGACCCAGAAAGCCAGCAGGTGGCACTGGACACCCCTGGAATTGGAACTCTAGGTGATTATGAGCCACCATGTAGGACCCGGGAACCAAACCCAGGTCTTCTACAAGAGCAGCCAGTGCCCTTAACCACTGAGCCATCTCTCCAACCTCTAAATTCGTAACGTTTTGCAATTTTACAAAGACATCGATACTCAACCAATGTTTTCTACGATCAGTAAGGGCTAAAGTCCAAGACACCCGCTGTGTACAGGAAGCAAGGGCAGGGCAAATTGCAAACAGAGTCGCTGCACGGCGGTGTCATGTAACCCTAACGAGCCAGAGAGGAGGTAGCCACTAAGGGTAATTCCTCAAGTCTGGCCCACGCTTGGCCTGGGTGGCACACAGTGGGCTTCTTTGGTAGAAGGCTGGCATTCTCGTTCATTGGAACAAGAATCAGGAAACTGAGACTGCAGTGAAAGAGCCTCTCCCCTGACTCCCACAAAAGGGTTGCGTTGTGGCACTCTGTGGTCTTTAAAATGCTATCCCTTTGCTTGCCAGATGCTTAACAAACAAAAACAATGATGATAAATTGTGTTGTATTATTTAAATTTAATATAAATTCCATGTAAAACTTAACCCCCCTCCATTTGAAAAAAAAATAGTGTATGTGTTTTCTAAAGACCAGCTACAAGCCAGGCTGTGGTGGTGGACACCTTTAATTCCAGCATTTGGGAGGCAGAGGCAAGTGGATCTTTGTGAGTTTGAGGCTAGCCTGGTCTACAGAGGGAATTCCAGGACAGGCAAGGCTATCCAGAGAAACCCTGTCTTAAAAAAAGCAAAACCAAATAAACAACAACAACAAAAAAAAACCTACAAGCAAACAACAACCACAAAAAAGACCAGCTATGAAAAAACAAAAGAGAAAGATTAATCCAGGCATATTTGAACACGGACAGGTAACTGGAGAGCAGAGGTTGGGGAGCGGTTACCCTGTGAGGTAATAAAATCTCCACAGCAACCGTCCTGGCATAGGGAGAAATCACACGAGACTGCATAGCGACTTAAGAACCAAGTCATTAAGACTAACAGTGTGTATAAATACTGGATGTCACGATGAAGAAAGTGTGGCCATGACAGCAACGGAGGGGGCCAGCGAGATGACATCCGCCGTCTTCGCTGACGTCCTGAGGGGCCAGCGAGAGGACCCCAAGTGCAATCCCTAGAACCCACAGAACCCAGAGGCAGCGCAGCACACACGGATTTAGCCGCGTGCTTCATGCGTGTGAGCCTCGTTCCCAGACTTTCTCCCGCGAAGTCTGTCTTCTGCCTGCAGGCTCTCAGCTTTGCCCAACCTGGCATCCTACAGAGATCCTACACGCTTGGCGCTTGTCAGTGCAGGGTAGCATGCCTGAGGCCACAGGTTCGATACCCGGAACTCCCACCAAGAAGGCCACTGTTAATAGTGAGCGATTTGCCCTCTGTTAAGGATGTGCACAATTTAACCGTGGAGCCCGTCTGATTAGCCACACGTTAATGTAAGGTGACATTCTATATGGTGTTTCCACACTTTTCCAGGCACTGAAGCACCCATATTTTCAAGTCGGTCAGGTACTGGGCCCCTCCGCACACCACCTGGATACAAAACAGACTTTACACAAGCAGCTGCAGCCTCCGGAGCCAAAGCCATCTTCCTCTGAGCGGGATCCTAAGCCTTTGCCAAACATACTTGATCAGCCTGTCGGGCAGCCCCAGCCAAAACAGGGCCACCAACCACTGCAGACCATTCAGCCACCGCAGAACACAGTGACGCAGCCACCCCTAAAGCAGCAGGGTCACCAGAAACCACCACAAACGATGTTTCCAAGCATCATCAAAACCATACCAGGGGTGAGTAGTCGAGACGACGCTTTAGATGGCAGGGGCTGGTGCAGTCCGGGTAAGTAGTGGCTGAGGCTCTCCCATCGGATTGCCGGTGCAGTTCTAACAATGGAATGTGTGTGGAGTTTGCCCCAGGTCAAAGCCTCTGCTTTCTTTGGTTGAGGTTTGGTAAGAGATGAGATAATATTTTACGATGGTGAGCAGAAACTTCCGGAATAAAGGAGTATCATCCGTATGACGCAGGTGCCATTTAAAAATTCCCAGAAGGGCCGGGCGGTGGTGGCACACGCCTGTAATCCCAGCACTTGGGAGGTAGAGGCAGGTGGATTTCTGATTTCGAGGCCAGCCTGGTCTACAGAGCTAGTTCCAGGACAGCCAGGGCTACACAGAGAAACCCTGTCTCGAAAAACCAAAAAAAAAAAAAAAAAAAAAAAAAGAATTCCCAGAAGGGCGGGGCGGTGTTTTGAGATTATAATATTTTCTCTTTCTCTTCTCTCCCTTCAAAGCCTCCCTTAATCTCTTTCAAAATCATGGTCTCTTTTCTTTAATTATAGTTGTGTGTGTGTGTGTGTGTGTGTGTGTGTGTGTGTGTGTTTCCAAATATGTAAATACAGCCTGTGTGGTCTGTAGGATGTTACCTATATGTGTATGTTTTCAGGGCCGACTATTGGTGTTGGAGTCTTCCCATACGGTTCTTTCCGAGCACTGCGTCTAATTCCCGATCCATCCCCAACAACTCTTCCCGTCTTTGTATGACTCCCCCATCTGTCACTAGTTCCAAACCGGACCCTGAGTACTGCTGACTTCTCTTTCTTGTGTTCTTGTCTGGCATTTTCTCCTGTACTGGAGAGCAAGCTTGGAGACATCAGAAATGTCTGTTTTGTTTATCGCTCTAACTCCAGAATCTAGAAGGTGCCTTCCATGGGGTGGATTTTTATTTAATATTTGCTGGATAAATTGCCTCCGGGGTCCAGAAGAGTTTTCACCCAGTTCTGAATATCAGAGACTGTGGCTTTCTATAGTGTATGACAGAAGGGAGAGTGTGGTCTCTATGGTGTGTAACAGAAGGTATAGTGTGGCTCTCTATAGTGTGTAACAGAAGGGATAGTGTGGTGTCTATGGCGTGTAACAGAAGGGAGAGTGTGGTGTCTATGGCATGTAACAGAAGGGATGGTGTGGTGTCTATGGCGTGTAACAGAAGGGATAGTGTGGTGTCTATGGCGTGTAACAGAAGGGAGAGTGTGGCTCTCTATGGCGTGTAACAGAAGGGAGAGTGTGGTGTCTATGGTGTGTAACAGAAGGGAGAGTGTGGTCTCTATGGTGTGTAACAGAAGGTATAGTGTGGCTCTCTATAGTGTGTAACAGAAGGGATAGTGTGGTGTCTATGGCGTGTAACAGAAGGGAGAGTGTGGCTCTCTATGGCGTGTAACAGAAGGGAGAGTGTGGTGTCTATGGTGTGTAACAGAAGGGAGAGTGTGGTGTCTATGGCGTGTAACAGAAGCGATAGTGTGGTGTCTATGGCGTGTAACAGAAGGGAGAGTGTGGTGTCTATGGTGTGTAACAGAAGCGATAGTGTGGTGTCTATGGCGTGTAACAGAAGGGAGAATAGGGTGTCTATGGTGTGTAACAGAAGGGATAGTGTAGTGTCTATGGTGTGTAACAGAAGGGATAGTGGGTGTCTATGGTGTGTAACAGAAGGGAGATTGTGGTCTCTATGGTATGTAACAGAAGGGAGAGTATAGTCTCTATGGCGTGTAACATAAAGGAGGGTGTGGCTCTCTAGGTTTTTGAAAGCAGACCTTTAACCATCCTACTCTCTGGGTAAAACATCCCCAACTCCATCATATGCTCTGCAAGTAACTTGTTCTGCTAGGCCACTAACTCGCCTCCTCATTCTGCTGGCCACCTGGAATGACGCTGACTGGACGAGCAGCAGACAGTTCACACCAGGGAGAGCAAAGAAGGATGAGTGGCTTCCAGACCCGAAGGGCGGCCCGTGCCTCTGAGGGCTGCATCTCCTCCCCCTCCAGAAGGCCATCGAGCGCTGGCGCACACTGAGAGGAAAGGAAAGGAAATTGGTCGTTACTGAGCATTGTTCATATTTATTAAGAACTGCCCACTGCGTTCAGCCCCTGGGTGTACTCACCAAGTTATAGCACCTAAACTCTAGCCCCTCATCTTTATATAGCTAACATATTCCAGAACTGGGATGGGCGTTCTAGCCACGACATTTTCTGAGTCTGTTTTGTTACTAAATGTTTCTGCAGATCACATATTCTAGTCTTATCTTGCCTATTCGTGCCTAGGGTTCGAAGAGTTAAAGGTCCCCCGTTACCTTATAAATCTCTTCTTCTTGAACACTGGTTTTCTCTCCTGGGCCTAACAATCCTGACATCTGTGGATTTTTTGGTTGTCTGTTTTCATTCCTGAATCTTCTTGATAAACAGAAAAGCAGGATGATCTTGGGCAGCAGCTAGAACCTTCTAGATTGACATTGATTTGCTGATCACTCATAAAGTAACTATGCACTGATCCAGTCCCACTGGCCTCTGATCATTTCATCGTTGAAAACCTGTGACACTTGTTTGACTGGTGCTTGCAGGGACTACCTACCACAGCACATGGGACCACGTGTGTATGTGTGTGTGTGTGTGTGTGTGTCCGTGTGTGTGTGTGTGTGTGTGTGTGTGTTTGTGTGTGTGTCTGTGTGTGTGTCTGTGTGTCTGTGTGTGTGTCTGTGTGTGTGTCTGTGTGTGTGTGTCTGTGTGTGTGTGTCCGTGTGTGTGTCTGTGTGTGTGTCTGTGTGTGTGTCTGTGTCCGTGTGTGTGTGTGTGTGTGTGTGTGTCCATGTGTGTGTCTGTGTGTATAGGTATATGTATACATGAAAAATGGTACCTTATATGACCCACCAGTTCCCCAAATCTTTACCCTCATCCTATGACAAAGTATTGACACGGACTGCAAACGTCTGCTTTGTATTTCAAAGGCATTACTTGTTATCTGCCCCCCTCCCAGTCTTCCCAAACATGCAGAATCATTCATTCCGTAGGTACGGATGGGGCTCAGCAGGGATCAGCCTTCACGCTAAGGGGCAGACCAGCTGAGGAAGGCCCCCACTTAGCTAAAGGTCATCCTCTGCTGACTCTGCATCCAGAGCACGGGTTCTTATCCTTCCCATACTTAACTCAGTTTGTTTGCGGAAGTGTTCCTCTTGACAGTGTATGGCGGTAAGGCTGGCTGGGATCCTTTCCTGCCGTTCCCATCAGTGTCAGCAGCTCTGCCCCGGGCATGCCTAAGCCGTTCTTCCAGCGTCCTCAAGTCCACAGCGCAGCTGGCCGTCCTTCCAAGCTCTGTTCCTTATTGTAAACTGCTTTTGTGTATTTCAGTTTGCATGCCTGTAATCACTTTCTTATCCGCTTATAGGAAACCAGCTCACAGTCTGTCCTAAGCCTCTGCTTCCTCCTCATCCCTGGTCCTGTAAATAGGGACATTACTCTATGACAATTAGACTTAAATCGTAAATTTTTGAGTACATGTGTTCATTTCTTGGGGAAGAGCACTCATGTGGAGACTCCAGGGCAAGCCACACAACCCGTTCTCCTTTCCATCCTGCAGTCCCTGGAATGGAACTCGGGTTGTTGGGGCTTTCAGCCCAGTCAGCCATCTCAGAGGCTTGACAGACACAGGGACATGCCAACCTCAGTATCCTCCATAAGGCTGTTTCCACTTAAGGAAAAGGGCAGGAAAGTTCACAGCCAAGTCTCGGTTTTCTAGATTCTATCTATGAGGGGCCAAGCCAGAACCTTGGACCACAAGTACCCGGTGCTGGTTAGTTTTAATTATCACCATGACATAATCTAGAATCACCTGGAATGGAGATCTTGGTGAGGGACTGCCTAGAGCCAGTAGGTGTTCATGTATGTCTGTGGAGAATTATCTTCAGTCATTTCATTGAGGCAGGAAGAGCCAGCCCCAAACTGAATGGTCCTATTCTTTGGGTTTGGGCCCTATACAATATTTAAAATAGAGAATGGGATCTGAGAAGCCTGTAGGCGTGCATGTATTTATTCCCTTTCTATTCTTGACTGTGGAGGTAACTAACTGTTTCAAGTTCTTTCCTGCCTTGGGTAGCTGGGTTGGATCTAGACCCTTGTGCACACTATCTCTGCGCTCCGTCACTAACCTGTATCCCCAGCCTCTTCACAGTACCTCGCCTACATTTACATATATTTAGATACACAAGTGGTAACCATCCCTCTACAGTTAACAGTATAGTAGCATGTGGAACACGTTTGCTGCCCGTGAGCAAAAGCCACACTAGAAGGCTAGAGTATCTAGGTTCTTGTAAGAACATTCTATGGTGTCCATCCAGTGACATGCCTGTGGATGCATATGTCAGAACATGTCCTGTCATTCAGTAACACCTGACTGTAAAGAGAAAGACCCTTGAGAACTTACTGCCAGATGCTCGAGGAGGTCTTAGGGAATTCAAGACTTTGGTGGCTGACTTGTTTTTTCACCACAGAATTCAGTCAGCACACTGGGCCATAAGGGAGCCCGGAGACGGTGGGGTCAGACAGTCTTCAAGTCTGGAGACAGCTGTGATGACATGGAGGACGACTCGGGAGCCTCCCACTCTAAGAAGCCGAGCATGGATGCCTTCAAGGAAAAGAAGAAGAAGGAGTCTCCATTTCGGTAAGGTTGCACATTCACCAGGGACATGTATCTTACTGGGTATCAACTTTGTTTCACCCATTAAATACAATGACAAAGATCAGTTCTATCTTCTACAAAACCTAGACATCATTATGCATACCTCCAGAAAGTAGTGTTGTGTGTAGAGCAAAGCACGTGTATTCAGTCTTTATATCGCTCTTTGTCGTGTTGTTGTTGTTGTTGTTGAGGCATTGTCTGGCTATGTTGCCCAGAGAGTCTGAGAAAGAAAGATACAAACGGTTAAGGCCAGCCCAGATTATGCAGCTGATATGTGGTCTCAAAAAAGAAACAAAACAACCAAAAAACCCACCCCACAAAATCAAACCAAAACAATCACAACAATAAAACCAAAATAGCCAGGCATGATGACGCATACCTGTAATTCCAGCACTTGGGAAATGGGACAAGGGGATCAGGGATCAGAACTTCAAGGCCATTTACCTACATAGTGAGTTCAAAGACACACACACACACACACACACACACACAAACACACACACACAAACACACACACACACACACACACACACACACAGTCTCCATGTAGCACACATTGTAATTCCAGCTACTTTGGAGGATAAGGACCACAAGTTCAGTGTCAACCTGGGCAACTTAAGGGGCATCTTTTCTCCAAATGAAAAAGAGCTGGAGGTGTGGTTCAGTGTAGAGTGTTTGTCTTGTATGTCCAAGAGCCTGGTTCAGTCCTCAGGGAGAGAAGTGGGTGGATGGCAGGGCCTGAATAGAACTTCCATAATTAGTAAAACTACAGCACAATAAGAGGAAAGGCAAAAATCCAGAAATGGTGACCCTCCCCAGTAAAACAGTGCTGCCTGTATCAAGAGGTACGGGCAGCCAGAGTCCTGCCCCAAAGAGCCTTTAGATAGAAATGACTTTAGCAGCAGGTAGAGATGGCTAGGGCTGCCGTGCGGTCTTCCAGCATTATGAATCCATGACTGCAGCAATACCAGAAGAGGCACATTGGATTACACACCCATAAACTGCTATAGAGGTTCTATCACAGCCTGTCTAATGTCAGAAATGACTCCCTGTGCTGGCAGGGATATGGTGGACATTATCATACAGCAATCCCAACAACAAAAGGACTCAGTTTTATATCAACCCATTTGAATCATTGAAGGAGAAGGGGCGTATAAATGATTTTCCTGCATTGACCTTCTCCTTCGTGTTGACCTCCAAGGTTACCAGAGACAGGACTCCCAGTCGCCAACCACTTCAAGGGGGAAAATAGGAATTTACATGCATCTGTGTCCTTAAAATCGGATCCAAACTTGTCAACTGCGTCAACGGCGAAGCAGTACTATTTGAAACAATCACGATACCTTCCAGGTAAGTAAAGAAAATTTACCACTTAATCCCAATACTCAGAAGGTGGGAGCAGGAAGACTGGGAATTCTGGGCCAGCCTGAGCCATTTGATACCTTGGTTCAAGACAACAAATGTTTGCTGCTAACCAGAGTATTGCCAGGGCAGAGTAAAGGGCCTTGGTATCTATACATGAGGAAGGAAAGAAGAGAGTCCCAGGATTCTTTAGCAGCTGTGCCTGTTGCCGTAATGATGATAATTCTGCTTCCCCAAAGCCTGGCCAAAGATGCGCATTTATTAAATGCTCAATTTTATTAAAGCAACTGGGCACCCCCATTACAAATGTAAAGAATATGTTGTTTCCTAAACGGCATGCTGTATGTATTTATTTACAAGCTTCTGGCGCTGGAAAGAACAGGCTAGAGACTCAAGTAGACCAAGAGGCTGGTCTAGGCATTATTGCGTGTGTCCGAGGTAGAGGCAGCAGGGATGGAAGTGGGTCTTGCTGATAGGGAAGCCCAGGTGAAGATGCAGAGCAAGAGAAACTAGTGGGTTTGCTAGTAGGTGGACGTGACCCCTTGCAGGTGTAGACACTGATGATTCGAGAGAGGAGGGGTGAGCTGGGGGGGGGGGCGTGAAGGAAGCAACAGGAGCTGGGAGGAAGCAGTGAGGTTCCTGCCTTGGACTGGAGCACACTGGGAATCTTTAGGTACCAGCAGCTTTGCAAAGCTTGTTACTGAACCCATGAGCACCCCGGGCTGACTGCAAGAGAACAGAGGTAATAGGCATGCCGGAACACAGACCCGCCACGAATACTGTTGAAAACAATATAAAGAACATTTGAGGCTGGGCAGTGGTGGTGCACGCCTTTAATCCCAGCACTTGGGAGGCAGAGGCAGGCGGATTTCTGAGTTCAAGACCAGCCTGGTCTACAGAGTGAGTTCCAGGACAGCCGGAACTATGCAGAGAAACCCTGTCTTGAAAAACAAAAACAAAACAAAACAACAAAAAAAAAAGAACATTTGAATGACGGAAGTTTAGAGCAAAGCGGTATTTCATTTGTCTTGTAGATAAAGGGGCCCCTGCCCTCTGATGGAGCTCAGCGCACCCCCATTTTCATGGATCCACTTCCCAATATGACTTTTTTTTTTTTTTTTGAGACAGGGTTTCTCTGTGTAGTCCTGGCTGTCCTGGAACTCACTCTGTAGACCAGGCTGGCCTCGAACCCAGAAATCCCCCTGCCTCTGCCTCCCAAGTTCTGGGATTAAAGGCGTGCGCCACCATGCCCGACCCTCCCAATATGACTTTTAAGGATTTATGTCAAGCTGTCAGACCTAACAGACTCCACAGGTTACTTCACGTGTGGGTAGTACAGCTGTAAATAAGATCTGAAAACTGGACGTAAAATGGCAAAAGAATTGTTTCTAACTAAACCTGAGCCTGGATCAGGCTACACTCTGTCCTGAAGATCTTCCTTCAAGTGTAGGAGGCCAGACTAAATTAAGGTATTTGGACAAACATTCATTGGTTATCTGTTATGACCCAGCAACTCTGGATTAGCAGAAAATGAATTCAAGAGAAAGCCATGGTTGGTGCTTATTTTGAATCATAATTGTGTGTGTGTGTGTGTGTGTGTGTGTGTGTGTGTGTTTTAAGACAGGGTTTCTCCATGTAGCCCCTGATTGTCCTGAAACTCCCTCTGTAGACCAACCCAGCCACAAACTCAGAGATCCACCTGCCTCTGGCTCCTGAGTGCTGGGGTTAAAGGCATGCTATGTTGGCTTCCAGAATTATTCTTATAATTGAATATGTTTGGACTAACAAAGAAGAGTACATGGATAACCTACTTTCTAACCCTAAAGCCAAGTAAATGAAAAGTCTTAGATCAACCCTCAGGATTATAGGGATCGTATGAATACCTTATGGTTGCAAGAAAGTTGACATCATACGAGGATTGATAGATCTGTAGCAATGGCCTTCAGAGAAAGAGATGCAGGTGTTCGTTATCAGTGTGAAGCTGCCGCAGACCAGCGTGTACACTTGCAGTCAGGCCTTGGGGGTCTGTGTATTGCTCATAATGGGAACGTGATCATCTCCTCTCACCCTATAAGCCTTAGGGCACTTAATTACTGCAAGCTATCAGCTGAAGGTAAAGATGCAGTGCTTCCTCAGTCTTCCTTCCTTCCTTCCTTCCTTCCTTCCTTCCTTCCTTCCTCCCTCCCTCCCTCCCTCCCTCCCTCTCTCTTTCTTTCTCTCTCGCTCTCTCGCTCTCTCTCTCTTTTTCTTGATGAGGTGTTTCACAGGAGGGTGTCTATTGCCTTTTGTATTACAGAAGGTGAAGTGTCTGCTGTCAATATCCCAGGTTTGTGCCGAGGGCCTAAGATCTTGCTGGAGTTGACTGAAAGGAGTGGACATTAGCTGCACACTAAGCTACACCCCTCACCAGCCTCCCGCCCACAGGATGTCCAGGCTGTGTGGAAGCACACAGCTTCCCTCGGGCTCATGGTCACACTCTACTGCTTTGTTCTTCTCAGGTGTGAACCCCAAGAACGTGTCTTTGGTAGCTGGAGGCAAGGATATAAATTCACACTCTTGGAATAATCAGCTCTTTCCTAAGTCGCTGGGACCCATGGGAGCAGACCTTTCTTTCAAGAGGAGTAACGCAGGTAACAGATTCCGGTCACCTACCTGTCAGTGTCTGATGTTTGCTTGTAAACATACCACAGGCATGTCATCTGGGGGCCATCTGTGTGGGAGGCCGCACATCTGCCTAGGGGAGGCACAGATCACACAAAAATTATCTGAAAAGTTCTTGAGCACAGGTATTTTTAGTTTGTCAGCCCCTCACATGCCACCAAGGCCCCTTCCTAAGTGGCTCTGCCTTCTTAGAAAGCTAACCTTCAGTCCTCCCAAACATTCGCTAAGTGACCCCAAACATAAACTCGTCCAAGGTGTCAGTCAAAGGGACAGCTGGATATTTTGAGAAAGGAGGTAACCCTCATGACTGGGGGAGCTACTCCTTGTGAAACCTGGGTGATCGATTGCTGGAAAGACCAAGCGTTTGAGGCCAGCCTGGGTTCCACGCAGAGACAGTGTTACCTCACACCACAAAATCCAGGGGTTTCCAGTTTTTAGCATTTACAAGATTAAAAGAGGGAGCCGGGCGGTAGTGGCGTACCCTGTAATCTCAGCACTTGGGAGGCAGAGGCAGGCAGATTTCTGAGTTCGAGGCCAGCCTGGTCTACAGAGTGAGTTCCAGGACAGCCAGGGCTATACAGAGAAACCCTGTCTCAAAAAACCAAAAAAAAAAAAAAAAAAAAGGGTATCACTGAACTGTATGCTGATAGTACCTCCAAAAGGGTTGTCATAAATTACTACATACACGTGATCCATAAATCTGGAGTGCAGAGAATAGTAACAAAATGATTCTCAGCCCTGCAATGATTCTCAGAGTAGTAACACTGACAAGGGTCTCCAGGCTTCTGTCTACACAGATGAAAGTCAAGAGGAGAGCGCGCTAGCTGAGCCTCCGAAACTCCTATGCCAAACACCCACCTGCTGGCACATAGGCAACTTGAGAGAACTCACCCCATTACACTGTGCTCCCAGCAGTACCCACCGCCCATGCCTAGCGATCAAAATTTATAATATTTATCCTTCTTATTGGTTATATGCAAGAAACCATTATTATTTAGTAATATTGGAAAACATACTTACTGTGGTTATAGAAATCTATATTTTTTCCCTAACATTCCTTTTCCTAACATTTTTTTTTTGAGTGATGGGTTTATAGTTTTAAGCCTTAAGTTCTATTTGGATAAAATTTGGAAGCTGAAGTATGATTTAGGGGTAAGTGGTGAGTGTGAAATGCTCAGCTGTGGAAAGGTGCGAGCTCCTGTGCTGTTCCATCCATGCTGACAGACTCTCTCTCATTATGACATTCAGTTCTGTCTAAAAGAGAGATAAATTGGTTGTATAACACCTGTAATACTGATGAAAATTTTTAGAATTCAATTGAGCTCTGTGTGAACCATTGAGTTATTAAAAATGTGAGTACTGAGTTGGACACATTTGGTGGTGGTGGTGGTTACAGCGCATGTGCAATCCAGTAAGCACCGCCCACCACATCGACGCCCTGGACTGGCTAATGTAAAACCCAGCTCTCACCTCAAATGCAGTAAGGAGGGGTTTATTCCTGAACCATGTATGAGTAACTGTGGCTGGGAATTCAGGTTGCCCTGGGTAACACATTCCAAGTCAAAAGTAGGTATGTGAGGTTTATCAATTATGGAAAAAATTGGGGTGACCACAAGTGTGTGTGTGGGGGGAGTGGTTGTGCGCACGTGCGCCGGGAGGTAGGAGAACGGCTCTGCAATAAGTTTCATGCCATCTTAGCATTTGGGTTGGTAGACACTTGTGATCTGATAAGAATACATTTTATGGGTTTGGTTAAGTGCAAAGGATGTAAGGTCAGGTACTGGAAGTGGGCGATAAATGACTTTCAAATGAACTAAAAAGAGACAAAGATCATTGACTCTGGATTGTAGCATTCTAACTCTCCACAGTTTGGCAGTTCTAGTCAGACATGTCCATCATAAAATCCGCCACACAGATGTGTTTCGGGGCTTCGAGTTTGGGGGTAACTTTAGTTTATAGATTTCTTTCACTTTTTTTGTTTGTTTGTTTGTTTTGTTTTGTTTTCAAGGCAGGATTTCTCCATGCAGCTCTGGCTGTCCTGAAACTTGCTCTGTAGACCAGGCTGCCCTTGAACTCAAGAGATGTCACTGCCTCTGATTCCCAAGTGCTGGGATTAAAGGCGTGCACCACCTGGTTTAGCCTACAGACTTCACACAAGTTCTTCAGACCCTCTGAGAACTCAGCTTGCACCAAACTACACCTCCGTCATCCATTGATTTTGTCTAGATAATATTCCCAGAGGCTGCCAGTTACGCAGGCTGGTTCAAATGGCCGCGCCCTAGCTTCGAGTGTGTCATAGCATGACAGGGAAGCTGTGCCGCCGGTGCGTGGAGACATTTCTCATTGTAGAGCTCCTTCTGGGTCTTTCTGCTAACCATCTCCCTGCTCTCCCCTCTGCTCCACCCTAACACTCTCCCTGCGGCTCTGTCTCCCGCGTGACCTCTTTTAGAAGACAGCATAATTAAACCGATTGAAAACCTGTCATGCACTGGAAAGTCTGCGGAGCAGCTAGAGGGCGCACAAGGTAAAGTCTGGGCTCTAGAAGGAGCTGCTCGCCCTGGCTCCCGGGTTCTCCCCTCGGCCTCAGCCCCAGTCCTCTCACAGAGGCGGGGTGGGGTCGAGGCAGGGCTGCTGGGAAGTGCAGCTTTTCGTTGCTCTCAGAGCACCGTCTGTCCGTCCGTTCCTTCCTCCTCGGGAACTGTTCTCCGCCTGTCTTTGTGATTATGCTGTAAATTAGTTATGTATATGTGTGTATATATATGTTTAATATTGCCAGTTCTTTTTATTCCTGGTAAGTTGCTTGGCAATAGGACAGCATTGTATCTACAGCTGCCTAGTGAGTAGCCTCTAATACCTGCCATCTCCCCCTTTGCTGCTATTTTATCTTCAGTTATTTAAGCCAGTTTCCATCTATAGGATGGAAGAAATAATATTAGAAATGGCAGGCTTATCATAGCTGTGCCTAGCGCTTCTCTCCTTCAATAGTCACCGCATTTGCACTGAGGAAGAGAAGTTGAACAAGGAAGAGGACGCTCTAAAGTGGCCACTGGATGTGATCACCACTTTGAACCTCTTTCCAAGACTTTGGAGCCTGAGGCTGTAGTTCAGCCTGTCTAGTGTACATGAAGCCTCAGGTTCAAGACCCAGTCCTGCGTAAACCAGGTGTGGTGGCTCACACCTGTAATCACGGCACACAGGCGAGCGGAAGCAGGAGAATCAGGAGTTTAAGGTCACCCTCAGCTAAATAGATCCAGACTAGCCTTTTGAAGTAACAAATGGATTGACAATTCACAGTGAATATTGACGGGTAAAAGGTCAATCAGTGCAAGCCACTGTTCTTGCATAAATATGTTAGTGTTAAAAGTTGCACAGATGGAACCGTCACTATCCTCTGACGAGGAAAGCTGCTCTTTGACCTTTGTTGCTTCAAGAGCGAGCAAGCATCTGTGCTTAGCCCCAGGAGAGAGGAGGAACCCACAGAAAGCCCACCTCATTTCTAACTGTCCGCTGACAAGGCACACAGAACCCTGTGCACTCTAGCTAACAAAACCTGCCTTGCTTCTTAATAGTGAGGCTTGCTTATGGCTTGCAGGGAGACCCCACCTCCATTCCTTAACCCCCCTCCCCATTTCCCAGGGCTTGTCCCAGCCTGTCCTGCATCAGAAGCAGCTCCTGCTCAGGAACCATATCCCCAGGGCAGAGCTGAGCACGTCAGCTCTCTCTGCCTCTCTAGCCATTCCTCTGCTATGCTTGCGTGCCCACCTGAGTGTCTCCTCCCCTCCCCCCGCCAGAGCTCTGTGCCTTCCTTTCTTGATGTTCCTTGGGCTCTGTTCTGGGGCCCACTCATGTCCCTAGGTCCTTCTGCACTGTCCCCTCCAAGCCACGGCTGCAGGACTAGCAACTCTGAACATCACTTATCTCCAAGCCAACCAACTTCAGCATCCTGACCTGAATATCCTCTACACCCCTCCCCCAAAACCTGATTCTTCTCCCATAGTGCTGTCTAAAGCATGCCGTCCAGTCAGTCACCTAGGCTACAAATGCAGAGGCTGTATCCCAACTTCTATAAACCTACCTGGTCTCGTCTCCAGCCCCGTATGACTGCTTGCTTCCAGCCCCTAATCTCTCGTTCTCAGAGCAGCAGTGACCTCATGACTGGTTCTGCTTTAGATCCCCCAATCCCCTGACAACCCACACTGTGCTGCTTCCAGACTGATCTTTGCCAACAGAAATGCTGGTGAAGCTGACAATGAGAATTACTGACTGCCAGATTCTAGGAAAGAGCTTTCCTCCGTGTTCAGACCCTTATGGTAGCTAGACAAAAGTAACAACATGAACACCAACACACACACACACACACACACACACACACACACATACACACACAAAGAAATAATATCATCAAAAATCCTAGTGTGTCCAGGGTTCAGATACTGGCTCACTTCTTACTATGGGAGCTGAGGAAATGATTCACTGTCACAGGACCCAAGGGTATAAAATAGCACTTCTGTGCTGTTCAGGGACTGAGTGAGAGTTTCTGTGACGAGTAGCATCCTGCCTAGACCACAGCAGCTCATAGCACAGCCTTTCGAAGTAAGAAGGGTAGGATTCAGTCACTCTACAGCACCTTAAGGGCCCCCTTCTGACTGAGACTCCCAATGCATTAGCAGGACACCTGGGGAGCTACAGCACTCACAGCCAGACGGGATACATGCCTTCCTTTCTCAAGAAAGAAGTGGGATCAGCTGGCCAGAGGATCCACTTGGCGCCTCTTGGTGCGTCGGCTTCGGGTAAGAGTGATCTCCTGATGGTCTGAGATTTCTTACTAGAAGAGGCTCTCCCTTATAAGATGATGAGGTCTGCTTTCTTGAGGGAAGACTTAAATTCCTCTCACATTATTCAAAGTTCCAAGTGGCTCCCCTCCCACAACGGTTTTGACCTGGTGCTTGGCCCCAGGATAGGCCCCAAGCAGCGTCAGCTTTGAGAAAGGAAGGCACGCCCCTGTGAGGAGAGGTGTGCGTAGTGAAGGGCGACGGGGAGACTCGGTTCAGCAAAGGAACGAAGGAACAGGACGTAAGACAGGCTGAGACACAAACAGAGTTTGGACATCTACTGGTTTCAAGAACTTTCTAGAGTGCCGGGCATGGTTACCATCTGCCCACGTGGACAAGCAGATTATATATAACCGGGTCTTAGCCTCAAAAGTTTTAGACCATGAGTCATTTATCATGACTCCACATCCATTTTTAGTATAAGAAACAAAACATGATGTTTAGAAGTACTTTGCTATCAGAAACTGAGTGGGTCTTTTTACTAAAAACAAAACAAAAAAAAAAAAACAAACAAAAACAAAAACAAAAACAAAAAAAAACTACTAAAGGCTTTTCTGTCTCAAATCTGTGAGATTACATACACCTGTTTTCAATGTCTAAGTAAATAGCTCTCATAAACCTGATTCTCTCTGGTTACTCTGCATATCAGATTTCCCTCCAGGCCGTGATAGGAGGAGAGGAAAAAAAAAAAAAAAAGACACAATCAGGTCGTTACCGTATTTACTCGACTATCTCCTCTCCTCTTGCAGGCTCCCCCTCTGCCCTAATGCCTTCACCACCTCCTAACCTCTCTTTTTAAAAACCCTAATACTTCCTCATCCCCTTCCTCAAAAGTAACAAGATCAGGGGGCGTGGCTTATGTAGACAGCCACCCACAGAAGCCACAGAGACACGAGGGGGGGGATTGGGGGGGGCATTTTCCGGAAGAGTCTATTTCATTCACCTAGATAGAGGGTAGCCACAGGTCCAGGAAATTATTCCATCCAAGTTGAGCTTGGTGAGTTTATTGGGAGTGAGGCCAGCATGTGGACTGTTGAGAAGCCCACGCCAAGTATGGGGACAAGTCACAGAAGCTGTAACGCTGGGCCTCCTGCAGAACTTGCAGGCAGCTCTATGACCAGTCTCGCTCCCCCAGGAACCGTTTGTTGCTTGGCTGTCTCTGCGAAGGGCCTGTGTTTCAGTCTCCTGAGCCTCTAGAGTCTTATACAATCATTGTGTTCCCTCGGCCTCTCCACACCTCCTCTCCCACTTCGCACCCCAATCATGGGTCTATTTGGACCAACTGACATGTTCATATCCCAGCAGTTACACCTTACGGCTACTTCTAGGAAACACAGTGCCTTTACTGGCCTTCCAAGACGCACAGCCCTGACCTTCGTTAGGCGGGGCATTCTCTTTGAGCCCAGCAAGGGCAGTTGAAGTGCCCTGCCAGACCTCAGACAGCACATGCCCACCCACCCCTCCCGCTAGCCCCCAAACACGCTATAACAGCAGTCAGGGTGCCAGTCTGGGAAACCAGACCAGCAAAAACATTATTCTGTGGAAGGTACGGACTGGCCAGGTGCATCTGAGCAGTGATGCTGAGTTTCCTCCAAGAGCATCAGTGGCTGCCCAGAGTGAGGAGACAGACGAAGATGAAGCTCGGTGCCAGGACTGGTACCCACCTCACACCGGTCCATGAAACCTGGCAGTCAGGAGGGAGAGAGGAGGGCCTGAAGAAGACATTCTAGTCCCCTAGATAATGGCGTATGCCTTTATCACTGGAGATCTTTAAACAATTTCAGCTTGTTCAAATATCAAATGTTTAACAGATTTTTATATCTCTCTCGAATCATAATGACCGACTCCCACTGGACCGGACTTTCACAAATCTCTACACGGTAAAGATAAAAATAAACTTTGTGATTAAAGGTTTGGGCTCCTTTAAACACTACCGACTGGAGCTAGAGACGTGGCTCCCTGGTTGAGAGCACTTGTTGCTCTTATAGTGACCCAGGTTCGGGTTCCAGCACTCACCTGACTGCGCACGCGTGCCTGTAACACCGGTTCCAGGGAGTCTGGTGCCCTCTTCTGGCCTCTTTGGGCATTGCACACACATAGTACACACACACACACACACACACACACACACACACAGGCAAAAACACTCATAACACAAAGACAAAAAAACATGTTTTCTTTTTTTTTTTTTTTTTAAGATTACTCTTTAAGGGTTTGGGTGATCACCTATGGCTTTTCCAATAAAAAGATGAAGCTGTGACACTGGGCTGTGGTTCACTGGTAGCGCTCTTGTCCAGGTGCATCTTGTCTAGCTTCTGTCCCTAGTACTAAAGAAAGGGAAAAGGCAGGGAGGGAGTCCAGGAGAGGGGGAGGGGAAAGAAAAAAAGAAGAGAAAAGAAAAGAGTATGGCTAGATGCGACAGTACACACGTTTGACCCCAGGACTCCCGCGAGCAGAGGCGGGCAGATCTCTGGGAGCCCCAGGACAGTCTGGTCCGTGTCGCAAGTTCCAAGCCAGCCTGAGCCGTATAGTGTTATCTCAAAAAATAAAAATTCTTAAAGAGAAATCTAAGTTCTCCAAAGCATATTTTCACTTGTAAAAGAGACTACAGAACCTCATATGTATATAGCTCCATGAAGTCAGAATTGCACAAAGGTCCAAGTATGTCTTTAGAAGTGGTGTCATGTTGGATTGTTCTACGGGATGTAAGCAGGGTGTGAGATTAGCCACCGCCACACTGAGTGCCGCTCGCTAACTAAAGAACCACCCGTCTCTTGTTTGGTTTACCCCCAGTTAGTTATCTAGCTAAGAGAGACGCAGTATCTGAACAACATGGAAAATTCTAGTAAATACCCACATAATATTCCACCAGGGGTTTCGCTTGAGACAAACAATGGGCAACACCTGTAATCAGCACGGGGGTGGGGGGAGGGGGGAGTAAAGATTGCCTGAGCCTGACTGGAGCTAGCCCGGGCTCCACAGCGAGTTCCAGACCAGTCTGAGCTCCACAGCAAGATCTTGCCTCAGAAAATAAATTGCTTCACAGCTTTCAAAGGCAAATCCAAATCTCACTACAAAAATGAAGATGAATTGCTTTCTTTCGAATTTGCTAATCAAATACATGAAATTCTGATCTCTTTCAGACTATACCTGGAACACAAAAACTGGCCGAGGTCAGTTTTCGGGACGAACTTACAATCCCACAGCCAAAAATCTCAATATCGTGAACCGCACACAGCCGGTCCCTTCGGTGCACGGGAGGACAGACTGGGTGGCTAAGTACGGAGGCCACCGGTAGGCGAGGTGGAAGCCCTGAAGCATTGCTCCGTAGAGGACGATCCAGCCCCCTGATCCCGGGAGGCGTCTACAGAGTCCATTCCTACCGAGTTCCACAAGACGCTCGCTCGCTCGCTCGTAACCGTGGGCGCCTCACGGAGCGGCCCGTCGGCTCCCGATCGCTTTCCTTTTCCGGAAATGCAATGCATTTTCTTAACCTGTGGCCAGCGGTGCTGACGCAGCAGCACGCTGAGACTTTTGAGCGGGACTTTAAAGAGTATTGAATAAATTATTTGCCAAAGTATCAAGTATTTGATCTACCGATTCCTAGATAAGTACGCAGGCTTTTAGAGAACGAACGACTCTGGGAAGTTGGTGGTAGCCTGAGCTATAGAGGTTCTGGTCCCTGCTCGCTTAGCTTTCCATAGTGGTGAGGCAGGCCCCTGGGGCTGAGATGACAGAGCGTCTATTCTCCCACCTGGGTGATGTCAGAGAGATGGTAACTACCTTTCAGTTTTCTACATTTGAAACTATGAGACGAGCAAGCCGGCACATCTTAGCGGGATATCTTTCTTAGAAACAAACCTCTCCAGCCTCTATCAGAGTGTGCCCGTCCCGTCTCATTTCAGTCCTGTTGTGGGATCCTGACCAAACGGTGAACTCACAGTGACTTTCCGACTCTAGCCCAGTGAGTTCTGCATTAATCATACCAGGGTTCTCTTGTCGACACAACATTAAGAACGTGCTTGAAACCGTCTCTGATGCTCGTCCACTGACTCTCCCAGATCCTGTCTTCCGAGTGTTCCTACCTGACACAAAGGTGAAGCCTGCCAGCTGGGCCTCAGGCAGACCCTCGCTGCTGCAGGTCACTGACTGGCCTCTGACCTCCACGTTAGAGCCGCAGGGCAAACACACTCAGTTGCCACGATAGAGTTTCATGCAGTTCATTGCTCCTACTTTTATACCAAAAAAAAAATTTTTTTTTAAATAGATATTTTGAAGTTAGGTACCTTAAACCTGCCAGTTGCCGAGCTGGGCATGATTAGTACTGTATATTTTTTGGGGGGGAAGAATAATGTTATTGTGTGCTGATATTTTTATGTATTTATGGCTGTGTAACAGATGCTGATAGAATTGGCATCATCCCGTGGGCACTGCCCCAAAAGCACATTATCAAATCATATATTTTTGTATAGAAGATATAGCTGTTCATATTTTACATGTTTAAAATGTTAAAACTTGAAATAGTAATTTATCCTAGTCCTGGTGGTTATGTGTATTTATACAAGTTTATTGTCTCAAAGCTAATAAAAAAAAAATTCCTTGGTGTTTCTGAGAAACATGGACTCTGAATAGATATATGGTTAACTAGTGTGTGTTTTCTATCATTAAACTTTATATTCAGTGGTCCATTTCGTTGTGGTTTTTCTTTTTCACTCAGTATACAATGTATTCAGTATATTCTGTTTTCTTAATAAATTTTTAAATTTATTTATTTATTATATCAGTACACTGTAGCTGTCTTCAGACACCAGAGGAGGGCATCAGATCTCTACAGATGGCTGAGCCACCTTGTGGGTGCTGGGATTTGAACTCATGACCTTCAGAAGAGCCATCTCTCCAGCTCCTCTTGGGTTTTTTGTTTGTTTGTTTGTTTGTTTTTAACAATGTGTTCTTGTGGCTCTCCTCCTTCCCATCCCCCTTCCCCTCTGCTGCTCTTGCGGCTCCTTTCCCCGGCATGCCCCATGTGTTCCCTGTCTCTTCCTTTCCCACGTGTCCATCTACCCACCCCCATCCTTCAGCACCCAGGAGTTCCCTCTCTGGGTCTCCTCTCCCGGCCTGTAGACCTCCCCAGTCCTTACACGCTGCCCGCACACCTGCACACATCACAGGCTAGGAGCACATGGGAGACAGAACACTGAGGTTCTAGCCTGGGTTTGGAGCCCCTTCCCCCATGCCGTACTTTCTAGATGCATCCGTCCATCCTCCTGAACACTTCATCTCCTTCCATTATCAAGGCTCTTTTCATTACCCATTCATCTGCTGATGGATGTCTGAGCTGCTGGTGCGTCCTTGCTGTCTTTAGTACAGCAGCACTAATGTGTGCACGTCTCTGGCGGGGGTGGGGGGGTGGGGGCTGGGGGGTGGGGGGTGAGGGGTGGATCCTTTCCAGGGGATGCTGCTTTGTTTTGTGGCAAGGTGTCAGGTTCAGAGTTCCCATGCAGCCAGCGCTCCATCCTCTCCCAACTTTCCCTATTACCAATATCTTGCATTGCTATGGTGCCTCTCTCTCCCTCTCTCCCCTCCTGTGCTGGCGACAAAACCCAGGGCTTTACACATGCTAAGGACGTGCCCTGCCACTCAGCCACACTGCCAGCCCTAGAATCTATTATGTGGAATCACAGTATCTGTTACCTTTCAGACTGGCTTTCACTTAGCGATTGTATATTTAAAGCTCCTACCTGTGACTGAACTCCATCGCTTTCTTTACATTTATCTCTGAATCATATAGTGTTGTCACTTACTAAAGGAGATCTTCATCAATCCCATACTTGGGCAGGGGGTTGCCAAGTTCAAGTCCTCCCTGGGACATAAAACAAGTCCAAAGCAGAGCTGGGGACAGCTCAGTGGTAGAGTGCTCGCCTGGTGTGCTCGAAGCTCGGGATCGAACACCAGGGCCAACACAGAACGATGAACAATGAAGTCATCCCTGCCCTGATTCTTTCCACATACAAGACCAACATGGACAGGGTGTGTTTTAGCTCAGGGGTCTGGGGGTAACAGCCCAAATCCCAGCAGTGCCCCTGCTTTGCAACTCTAGGTTGGGCGGTGGAGATGGTGTATGTGCCTAACACATCTGAGGCTCAGGGTTCGAAGCTCAACACTGCTAAACAAAATCACAAGAGCAAAATGAAGTGAAATAAACAAGCAGCATTCCATCTGCAGCTAAGGCTCGGCTGGTACAGGCAAAGGCCTGCGTTTGATCCTCACCACCACGAGTGATTCTCAAGCTGGAAATGGTGACACACACCTGGAGTAAGAGGTACTTGGGGGAGCTGAGGCAGAATTATTCGAGCTTAATTGCACACAACCATCCTGGGCAACTTGGCATAGCCAATTCTCAAAATAAATAAGCACTTACACCTGATTCTCCAAAGAATGGAGCCGCCACACACCCACTCAATTGTAAATGAGTTTATTATTATTTTATTTAGGCCATGGATTTGAAGCAATACACGTGGAAGGCGATCATTGTGACAAGGAGCTATAGAATCATCTCAGATCTAAGTCAAGTATTTGCATAACAGCCCCAGCAAGCACCTGTCCTTTCAGCAGTCAGGAGGAAAGATCGGGGGCCTCAGACGAGGAAAAGAGTGGGTGCTCCATTTCAGACACACGCAGTCCAGAATACAGTGCCCAGAGCAGCTGCACAGAATCCTGGCATTATAACTCAAGAATGCTAAGTCCTGGGCAGTCGTTCACACCTGTAATACTCCGGAAAATGAAGAACTGTGAGTTCAAGGACACTCTAGGGTACATAACAAGATCCTTCCTTTAAAATATATATATATATATATATATATATATATATATATATATATATATATATGTCAAGATAGAGCCTATGTTATAAACATCAGAGATACTCAAAACTTGCATTTAAGGGTGAACTGGATTATAGGCACATATATAATCCTTGGCACTTGGAAGGTAGAGACAAGGTAGTGAGCAGAGGTAGGTAGCTCAGGCTTACAAAGGGAAATTATATTGAAGACATTAAGCCTGCCTTTAAGACACGTAAGCACAGATGTGACACTACATCCCTGTTTTTATTACACAGGTCTCTCTCAGAAATTCTCAAAGGGTTTTGTGGGTATGTCTGTTTTGGTTTTAGTTTCTGAGACACAGTTTCACGTAGCACAGGCTAGCTTCAAACTTACAAAACTGAATAGAACCCCGAACTCCTGACTCTCCTGCTTCTGCACCTGAAATCCTGGGATTATAGCCATGCCCGCCTACAACCAATCCATGTCCCAGGCTACATCCCAGACACCTCTGACAAAGGCCACACCAGAGAAATGCTCTTAATAGAAAACTTTATTTTCGCTGATAGGTCACTGTAACATAATTTCGTAGCAGACCTGTGCCAAAGATCCCACATCACGAATGTCACAAGAGATTTCACACACTTTCTGGGCAGGGCGTGTAGTTCTGGGTCCCCCAGTGTTGACACCCAACATCGTACCCTTCATCCACTTGTACAGAAAGTTGAGACGCGATAAAGAACGAAGCCGCAGGAAGGTAACAGGAGCTCCGAGGTCAGTACGCTCGCCACCTCCGAAAGGGGCGCCCCGTGACAGCGCTTCTCCGCCCCAGAGTGCTCAGTGTGGGCCTTTGTAAATATGTAAATAGGTTGCACTTATCTCTTCGACACTGTAATGTGGAGGTCTGGAGGGTTTCAACTCCTCACGAGCCCACGCAGGGATATGGCTACTACGGATGGGGTGAACTCAAAATATTCATCCCAACTTTGGCAACCATCAGCAAACTGTTCAAAGGAAAAAGAAGAAAAGTTGTCAGGAAAAGTACGTGACGGGCAACTCTTTTCTTTGTTTTTTAAGGAACAAAGTGTGCGGCTGCCTAACAACTGTGTGTGTGAGAGGTGCTGAAATAGAATACACACACGCCCCCTCCGAGGAAGAGGAGGAGGCGCAGAGAAGCCACACCGAGTCCCAAGAGAGGCACACAGAACCCCTAAATCAATGACAATAACTTGGAAGGCTGACGAAGGGGCAAGAGAGACCCATACCCTAGGGGCCACAGTGCTGTCTCCTGGCAGGTCTCCTGCCTCTAGTTTAATGGTTGTAACCTTGATCCACGAAGACTTTTTTTGTTTCCAGTGTAAAAGGCTTTGACGAAGAGCATAACCACAGCCAAAAGACAAGCAGGTATCTACTGCCTTGAGACAGATTGCTATTACTATTACTTTTTTAATTCTCCTTCCTCCACAATGCATTTAATCATACTTAAGAACTTGTCCATTTAAGAGTTTGGTTTTAAGGCCAGAGAGATGGCTCAGCGGCTAAGAGCACCGACTGCTCTTCCAGAGGTCCTGAGTTCAATTCCCAGCAACCACATGGTGGCTCACAACCATCTGTAATGGGATCTGATGCCCTCTTCTGGGGTGTCTGAAGACCGCTACAGTGTACTTATAGAAATAACAAATAAATAAATTTAAAGAAAAAAAAAAAGTTTGGTTTAGATTTTACAATTAAAATTAGAAAATCAATTCAGTTAAAAAAATTCCTTTTTAGCAAAACTTTCAATAAAGGACACTCAAGTAACTAAGAAATAGAGAACCAATGTGGACAGTGTCACACAGCCACACACAAGGGTGTGTGACAATGAGACTAACGTAGGGACGCCTAGGACAGTCTGCAGAGCAGCCTCAAGACCTTGTCTACGGTGAGTGACTACAGGAAGGTACTAAACCATCCACGAAGGCTTCTGCAGCCTGTGCTACCTGTGTACAACCTGAGAACGGGAGTTGAAGCCTCGGGTCAGGCTCACACCACAGCGAACACAATCCAAGTGGATGAAGCCCCTTGAGCAGAAACCTAAACGCTGTCCACGTAGAGAGGGGCGGAAAAGTACCTGGCTCCTGCGATTAAGCCTGCAGGCATAAACTTCCCAGAGTTGTAGAATCTCATCCCCATAATGCCAGCCAAGGTCCCAGATGTAGCTGAGGAAGAGAAAAGTCAACATGATCAGATCCCACGCACAGGGGACACAGCAGTGAAGTCCCATCCACCTTTTGAGGCCCAGACTTCATCCTCTGAAGGGCTGGGGCAGGGGCGGGGATACCACAATATTCAGGTCTAAGGACAGACACTGGCCAAGTAAGGCCCTTCACACTCTGCTCTGGTTGAATCTCGTTGTCCCCAGAGGCTGTTTCAAGTGCTTGGGGCACTATTTTGGAGTCTATGGAGTGGACAGTCGATCAAAGCGGGGTTCTGAAGGCTGCAGCCACCCCAAGTTTCTAATCTGTTTCCTGGTCCCTCGAGCTGTGAACACACCCTCGGGCTGGGCCACTCCCCCACCGTGCCTCTATCAGAGCAGCTCTTTGAACCTGGGGACAGCTGCTCTGCCAGGCCTGTTGTCAGGGCGTCAGTGAGGGGGAATTTATCTCCCCAAGCCCAGCAGCCTCTGTGACCTCATCTGCACTCTTCTGCAAAACCAACGCTTCAGTCATGTTTTTATTTTTTCAAAAAATACCAGTTTCTTTACTTGCTGACTACCAAGCGTTCTGACAGAAAAAAATGCTGACTGCATGTGCTAAGGTAGAGACTCGACTGTACTCAACAAGAGTCTCCAGCCTTCCAGTGTGTCAAGTCTTAAGTTGCTAGCTTGAAGAATCACAAAGTCTAATTTGTGCTACAATAAATGCTACATGCATGATGGGCAATCGATTCGGGAATGTTACGAAAGGGTTAACTAAGGAAGCAAAAGCTTAGCCAGTGTCTGCAGGGAAAGCGGGGAGTGAATGAGCTGAGGAGCTAGCACACGCCTGAGAGGAGGGTGCTTGTGACACGGTCGAGGCCGTTGGCCATTTGTGTTGAGAAGAGACTCTGGCCATGTGAAATGAAGTTAAATAAAGAAAACCGATGGTGAGCTTTGTACAGGTCCAGGTCCCCGTCCCCGGGAGACTCGGGGAAGCACTCCACAGTCTAGGGGACAAAAGCAGAGACTGAAGTGGATCCAGGATGCATGGATGAGGAAGAAGTGAGGGAAAGGGTAAGTGGATTTTTCCAGAAGCTTCTGAAAGGCAAGGGGAAAGCATCGGCCAAAGAGAAAGTGTTCTCCGAGATCTTTCCTTATCTAAACAAGTCAAAGGAGACCACATGCTGTAGTGGCTGGTTCTGTGTGTCAACTTGACACAGGCTGGAGTTATCACAGAGAAAGGAGCCACTCTTGAGGAAATGCCTCCATGAGATCCAGCTGTGGGACACTGTCTCAATTAGTGATCAAGGCAGGAGGGCCCCTTGTGGGTGGTGCCATCTCTGGGCTGGTAGTCCTGGGTTCTATAAGAGAGCGAAGGCTGAGCAAGCCAGGGGAAGCAAGCCAGTAAGAAACATCCCTCCGTGGCCTCTGCATCAGCTCCTGCTTCCTGCCCTGCTTGAGTTCCAGTCCTGACTTCCTTTGGTGATGAACAGCAGTGTGGAAGTGTAAGCAGAATAAACCCTTTCCTCCCCAACTTGCTTCTTGGTCATGATGCTTTTGTGCAGGAATAGAAACCCTGACTAAGACACATGTGAACTTCATGTGTGGAGACCCTACACAGGGATACAGATAAATGACGGGCCCGAGACAGTTCACAGTCAGGAGCCAAAGCCCTGGCAGAGGAGGGAAAGGGAGGAAGGGGTGGCCTAGAAGCTGCGGCTGTAAGGGAGACTATGGTTAGTGGTTGCTGGTCTGTTTGTTTCAATCAAGTACTCATGGGATGTCATGGGGAGCAGAATGCTGGGATCAGACAGGCAGAACTAGTGTGTGGGCTGTTTCAGAGCACGATGAGGAAGACCTGGGAACCCAGTGCGTCCTCTTTCCTCAGACTGTCCACAGCTGGCCTCCAGTCCTACCCCACTGCTGGGGTGCAGAGCCCACTCTGAGACACTGCCAGGGACACTTTTAGGAGGGCTAGCTTTGCATGTGTCCTTAAACTGTTCGTGTGACAGGCACAGAGGTACCGCACCCCTGGAGATGGCTAGCACTCAGGTGGAGACCAAGAAAAATGTGTCAGAAAACACCATGATAAGAAGTCATCTTGTGGGCTGGGCGGTGGTGGCGCACGCCTTTAATCCCAGCACTTGGGAGGCAGAGGCAGGTGGATTTCTGAGTTCAAGGCCAGCCTGGTCTACAAAGTGAGTTCCAGGACAGCCAGAGCTACACAGAGAAACCCTGTCTCAAAAAAACCAAAAAAAAAAAAAAAAAAAAAAAGTCATCTTGTTCCCCTTCCTGCACGGGCTGCACCCGGGGCACTTTATCTACAGTTCCACAGAGTCCTATTGCTTGCTTGACTCTCCTCTGAGCTTAACTACTTCCTGAAGGCAAGGTCTGTCTGTGTCTTACACAATTAACTGCCTATGCAAGAGATGTCCAGATGGGGAAAAGGTTACATGATTTCAGGCCTCCTGGGATGTGTGAGATTTCTCTTTAAGTTTCAAGCAGGCCCGTCTATAACTATGGAACCTCAATGAGAAGTTAACACACGCAGTCTTGTCCGGTTTAAAAACAAATCCCGCCGGGCATGGTGGCGCACGCCTGTAATCCTAGCACTTGGGAGGCAGAGACAGGCGAATTTCTGAGTTCGAGGCCAGCCTGGTCTACAGAATGAGTTCCAGGACAACCAGGGCTACAAAGAGAAACCCTGTCTCGAAAAACCAAAAACAAACAAACAAACAAACAAACAAATAAACAAACAAAAAACCAAACAAATCCCACTGTGAAGATTAAATCCACGTTGTGTGAAACCCTCCTGTATTCAGTATACAAAAGGGAAACAACCGGGGTTCTCTCCATGATGAAACCCACCCTCTGCTTGGCAGAAGCCGCGGAAAAACCAGAGGAGAGAACCTGCCACCCACGCCCACCAGAGAACGCAGCGGCAGAGCCCGAGGCAAACCTACCTAGGAAAACCCACACATTTCTGGGATCCTGAGACAGCTGGTAGGCACCCAGGCCTGCCAGGCCCCCGAAGAGGAGTCCAGCAGCCAGGGATGGCACACTACCTGGGGAGAAACAAACAGGTTTCCATGTTGTGATGTCAGACATCACATAAAGAACATACAAGACTCCCCTCCCCTGCAGAGGAAAGCTGCCAAAGACAGGTTGTCCTCACAAAGATGACAGCCATTGTTACCAGCATGGGGGACTCTTTAGGGTCTACCATAGAAGTCAGGGCCTTATCACCCCAGCCCTCTCTCTTTGAGGAGGTGTGACTCAGTACGGTGCTTGTCTGACTCCCATGAGGCCCTGGCTTGCGCCTGTGTTAACCAGACGATAGATAAAGAGTGAGCAGAGACAAGAGGATTCCTACTTGAAGAGCTGAGAGATGGCACGGTCTATGGCTACGGCCGATAACACCCATCCGCCACCACCCCTGCCTATCTCTACGTAAAGAGGAAAAAAAAATATGCCTGGCTCGGCTCAGCCAGATAATCAGAGGCCGGTGCAGAAAAAAAACAGGAGCTGGACTACTCAAGATGCACTCAGGGCCTGAAGCAAACTTGAGTCAAGCACTCTTAGGCTTCAAGGACTCTGGGGACCCACATTTCACTGGACTGAGGGGACAGTAAGCGTAACAGGAAAGGCTTACCTGCTTTGGCATAGCCAATAATCCCACCGGTGGCAACCAGGGCTGCGTAGCCGAAACCCAAATAATGTAAAGGCACCCTGAAATGGCAAAAGGGAGAAGCCAGTGCCAACCAAGTTTAAAACACAACCCACGCAATCCCTGGATGGGGGGGAAGGGGCAGCGAGATGCTCAGCCTTGGTAATGTGCGCCCCACCTCCCCCAAGCTGGCACCCTGAGTTTGATCCCATTACAAGGGATCCGAGGAATAGGAGAGGATCAACTCCCACAAACTGTCCTCTGACCCCTACCATCGCAACACGGCACAAACGCATCCACACAAACAAATAAATGTAACTGCTTAAATCGTCAGCTGGGACAAAAAGGTTGTCATTTCCAGCAAATTCCCGTCAGTGTCCAATCAGAAAGAGAGAGAGACCAGGTGGGAAGCGTAGTGACAGAACTAGCCAGTGACAGAACTAGCCATCGGCAAAACTGGATTCGAGTCCGGGTCCCAGAACACTAGTTCAAGGATCATGCCACAACCCACGCTGCCCCCTGGGCAGGGCCAAGCTGAACGCTCCCGTCATGTGCTCTGGTTTTAGAAGCACCAAGTGACTCTATTCCGATGCACAGGGCACTTACAGTGGGCCACTGTCCTTCTGCATGGTTCTGTCACTTCGGAGACCACACCAGGCCTGCACCTGTGGAGGAGAGGTCAGTCAGGGCAGTTAGGAACGCGCAGGCCTCTAGCAGTCAGAAAGAAGTGAGTTCAAGGTACAGCTGGGTGTGGATTCAACTGGCCCTTGAACACACAGTCACTAGTTGCCCTAGCTCTGCTGCCTAGTGAAGGTAACTGGGTAACAAGTAAAAAACCCTTCCGTGAATACTAAGTGCTATAGAGACACCAAATATTTTTATCACAACCTCCGCTATAGCACAGGCCCACAGAGGCGAGCAGGAGTCACGGATCAGCTCTGGACCAGCTGACTGTCTCAATAGTTAATTGATTGCTAAATCAGAAAACAAATCGCTTATACCTCCATTCCTCTTAGCGTCTCCGAGGGTCATGGTACATGCTGCTTTCTCTCAAACGTCCTCAATTCAGTTTGCAAACTTTTAGAAACCCTTGAACGCAACCCTCAGCTCCTGTTAGGCTGGAGCAAGAGACCAGAAAATGCCCGGGAACCCGAGTCGCGATTGCACTAGACGCGCGACATCCCTACAAAGTGACTCCTGCTCTCTTACGGAAAAGCACTCCGTGGCGCGGAAGCAGCAGCGCACGCGCGTTTAGGCTTCCACTCCCGGAACCGCAGTTACGGAACACTTTTAGAGAGGCGGGAAGGCGGCCGGGGAAACGAGCTCGCTCGGCAGAGTGCACGGGAGAGCCCACGGGAGAGCCCCGCGCGCCTGCGCGTGCAGAACAATTCCCGGGTGGTAAAGTCTGCAAAGTAAGAACACACCCAACCAACACGGGAGCCGGAGCCCGGAGGCCTGCGCCGGACGACAAGGGCACGAGCTGATTGCGAGGAACGGAGGTCAGGAGCCGGGTTCCAGACGTCACGGCGCGCGCTGCGTCCTCGCGGGAGGGGTGGGGCTTGGGCGGGCGGGCGGGCGGGACCTAAGGGGATTGGCTGGGCGTCACCTTGGGTGGGGCTTCAACTGAGGAGGAGTGACTTGGTTCCTGGATGGGAGAGGTGGAGTGGAGGAGTGCCAGGTTTGGCTGCAGAGTCTGGGATCCGCGCTCCACCCGTGAGCCAGTTTAATACAAGGAAAATGGGATAAATAAGAGCCATCGGGAGAGGGTGCCAGGCTAGTCAGAGAGGCATATCAGCCACAAGTCAAAGCAATTCAAAAAGTGTATGTACTGCCATGTGCCGAGGCACATCTTAAGTGGAGATATTTAGAGCCGGGCAGTGGTGACACACGCCAGTAATACCAGCACTCTGGGAGGCAGAGGCAAGCGGATTTCTGAGTACGAGGCTAGCCTGGTCTACAGAGTGAGTTCCAGGACAGCCCGGGCTATACAGAGAAACCCTGTCTCGAGGGGAGGAGGGACTTTAAGTGGAAATATTTAAACAGAGCCAATCTATTTTTAAGAAATTTTGCGTGGGAGAGAGAGCCTAGCATTTACTCCTCAGGTCTTATTACAAACCAAAGTTCACCCCGAGGAACCAATGAGTTTATTAAGGTTCCTTACAGAGAGAGCATGGCTGAGAGGTTTCAGGCAGAAATGAGTGACCTTAAAACGGTCACACTGGAAGACCTATACCCAGCGCAAATGATGACTTCCTTATGACTGTAAACACAGCCCCCTCCCCAGTCCCTCTCCACCTATCAGCTTTAGCCCTTCCTCAAGTCACATGCAATTAGGGCGGAATGTGAGAAACTGGATGGGAGGGGAAACTGGATATAGGTGGGGCGAGTCCCACAACCCTCTCCACTCCTTTTATAAATGAAGGTAGTTGACAAGCCCAACTGGGACCATCTCTTGCAAGGAGGCACAGCTGACCTCATGAAGATGGTGACAACCTGGAGCAGATGGTATTGCAGAACAGAATCACACTCTCCCATCAGAGATACGCTGTACCTACTGGCCCTTGGAGCACTGTGGGGCCTGGCTGTAGAGGATACATGCAGTCAAGGACCTACTTCCGGGCTCGCGATACCCCTACTCATGGATGGTGAATGTTTTGTCTCCCATATTTTATACTTGAGTGTCTCACATCAATTTGGTGTCTGTGAATACAGCATCTTGGACGATTTATGTTTAACACCCTTCCTATCTACTACTTTTGTTTTTCCTAACCTGGGGGTCCTGTATTGCCCAGGCTGGCCTGGAACTCCTGGGCTCAAGCGATCCTCTGGCCTGAGCCTGTTACTGAGGCTCCAGCACATGCCATCTGAATCGCTGTTTACCCCAGCCTCATACACTTCCCCTACTGTGCACTTCTCGGGAGACAACTCTTCACCACTGTGCATGTAACAGCGGCTGACTGCACCAAGATTCCCAGATGCTGGGACAAAAGGATGCCCTAAGTAAACTAGGACTGCGTAGAAGATATAACTCACTTCCGTAGGCACGGGGAAAGGTCAGCCTCCAACCTGTAATCAAACCAGAGAATTGTTACAACAGCTTGGACAGCCTGGAGAGTCCAGTTAACCGTGTCAATAATTGAAGTCACATTTGTTGTTAATTTTTCGTTTTCTTTAGACAAGATCCCAGGTAGTCCCAGACACCCTGAATTCCTGGACCTCCTTCTACCTCCCCATGCCGGGAGTACAAGGATGCTTCAGCATGCCAACTGAAACATTAAGTTTACATACAACTCCTTCCAACGCCAAGTCATCTTTGATAAGACAACCGAACTCTATCACAGATTACTTTGTGTGTAAGTGGGGACGTGAGAGGAGCACATGTTGTGCAATAAACGTGGAGGCCAGAAGACAAGCTGTGGGGTGGGAGTTTTTCTCTTCCACAACTGTGGATTTCAGGCTTTGGGCTGAACTCAGGACTTCGGGCTTGGTGGTAAGTACACTCAACCAGCCACCAAGCCATCTGTCTCACTGGCCTGCAGACTTTAATCTTCTTTTGACTTCTACTCACACTATGTCCTTAGGATTCTCCATCCTTTGATGGCTCAAGACATTCAGGCAATTGACATCTATTGAAGGTGCTATTTTTTTTTATTTATGTTTGTAGCTCTATCCTGAACTTGCTCTGTAGACCAAGCTGGCTTTGAACTCAGAGATCTGTCTGTCTGCTTCCTAAGTGTTTCTTTAAAGGTGTGTATCACTGGACAAAATATGCCCTATGATGACAGTGTGTTATGTACTGGCTGGTTTTGTGTGTCAACTTGACACAGGCTGGAGTTATCACAGAGAAAGGAGCTTCAGGTGAGGAAATGCCTCCATGAGATCCAGCTGTGAGGCATCTTCTCAATTAGTGATCAAGGGTGGGAGGGCCCATTATGGGTGGTACCATCCCTGGGGCTGGTAGTCCTGGGTTCTATAGGAAACCAAGTTGAGCAAGCCAGGGGACGCAAGCCAGTAAATAACATCCCTCCATGGCCTCTGCATCAGCTCCTGCTTCTTGACCTGCTTGAGTTCCAGTCCTGACTTCCTTTGGTGATGAACAGCTGTGTGGAAGTGTAAGCTGAATAAACCCTTTCCTCTCTAACTTGCTTCTTAGCCATGATGTTTGTGCAGGAATAAAAACCCTAAGACACAGGTCATGGTCATTAAGTACCTGCAGTTTGCTAGGCTTGTTCTGAGACCATCAGACACACTGACACATCTTAATCCCACACCAGTCTGAAGTAGAGGGTTACGGTGACGCTGAGCGGACATGGCGCCAAGGAAGTGAGCTGACTGTTTAAGACTAGCTCAGGTGGACACTGATGCTCGGAGAGAGAAAAAATTATGAGATGTGTTGTTTTCTTGCTCTTAAATTTGCTTGCTGCCCACTGCTTAGAAGCAAATTGTCTGAAAATCCCTAACAGGTCTGTGCAGTGAGCAGGAGCCAGAGGCCAGGGGGCTGATGGTGCAAGGGAAAGCTGACATGCAAGGCTCTGGGCTTGCTCCCAGGCATCACCAAGTAAATATACTTAAACACTGCATTATTTTAAATGCAATAGTTTCAGAACTTTATTTGCTTTGAACAGTAAAAAGTAAACAATCACTATATACTACAATATATAATAAAATGCCATCTACCAAAATAATTTTATCATTTAACAAAACAAAACACCACCTAAAAGTGGTTTTTTGTTTTTTTCTTAAAGTTGCACATTTTCTCCAGAAGGAGAAATTTTTTTCTCACATGGAGAAGTTAGATATAATATCTAAAACGGAGAGTTCTGTCAAAAAGACAGTCTGTTAGGGATTTCCCATGGGAGTTACATTTTCTTTTTTCTCTTCTTTCCTGACACAGTTGCCATTTTCCTCTTCTTAGCTGTTGCTGGGCTCTTTCCTTGTGCTGGCTGCTTGCTGTCTCCAGTCACGTCAGATTTCTCCGAGTTAGGTTCTGTTGTCTCTTCCTCAACTGTGTCACCAGATTCCTTTTTGATTGTCTTGGGTTGGTCTAAAACACATGAGACAAAGCATTAAGAACTGTTTCTTCCCCTCAAAGGACCCTATCTGGACTCCCCATCCCCCTCGGGGGCAGCCTGCTCAGTCTCTTAAGCGAACAACTCAACTCACCAGGACACGGCTCTGCTGCTGGAGGGAGACTCGCCTTTTCCTCGGTTGCCCTGTCTAACCACACGGCAAGACATGTCAGCCTGGCACCAGTGTTGACTTCACACAGCAAAGACGGGGGATCTTTCTGAAACAAAATGGAATGGAAAACAAAACAAAACAAAACAAAACAAAACATACTTAACCCAGAGGAATTTTTGTTTAACTGCTTTACTTTTTCCATAACCAAATCTAAATTGAAGTTTTAGTATACCATTAAGTACCACAAAAGAATGTTTTAGTCAGTGTCAGAATGAGTGTACCACACTAGGTTTACAGATCCACACTAAGTACAATGTTCCACCACCGGTTGTGTGAATGCACTGGTGAAATTGCCCAATGATTTGTCTCCTAACATAGCCCTTCTGTCAGGGGAGGCAAGCCTGTGTCTTCCTGAGCAAGATAGTGGCACTCAGAGGAGCTGATGACCAGTTTATAATTGCTCTCACTAGGCTGCTCACAATTTCTTCAAAGTATCCAGAAACTGTAAAATCCTCAAGACACAAATTATATTGCACATAGACTTTCAACAAACCACATCCACAGGGTTGAGAATAAATAACTCCAAACTGAGACTACAAAGAGCTAGCGTTAAGAAGGACTTCAGCGTCTGCTTCTCTGGGTCAACACTACCAGGAGCTCCATGCTCAATCAGGCCCTTTCAAATTGTTTTTAGTAAAGACAATCTTTTTCTCTACTATTTATCTTTAAGATAAAGATGACCCAATACACAAAAACAGCAATCCGAGTTTTCACGACTGTAAGGGCAACAGGAGGTCTCAGACTGGCCTCAATCAGCTCACAGCCTCAGGCAGTTCTGCAGTAACCCAACTTTACAACTCTAATACAGGTTATGACTAGAAGAGACTTTAAACGTCGAGGATCTATGTTTTATGACTCTTAATCAGACATCCTGCTAACTTAAAGCGATGCTTTAATGGCATATCCTGATGTAATAATACAGTCAGGCCTGCACTGCAGGGTGCTGACAGTGGGGCGAACACTGACTGACCTTGTCCTGCGTAAGCGTCCACATTTTGATGAAGCCGTCATTTGATGCTGTGACAAGAACGTGATGGTCTGGGACTTTAAAACTGACCATGTCTTTAACCCTAGGGAGAAGCATCAATGTCGGAGACCGTTGGTTCCAGAGGGCATGACATCATAAAACCACAACAGTCCCTTGCACTTCATCAAGGTTTCAAGCATTCAATACAGTAGCCTGAGATATAACCAGTGCTGCATACTCCGAGTTCTTTCCATGCACGTCTAAAGAGAGCGCTCAACTGACACGCACATGCTCAGGCTATCTTCTGGGATCTAGGATGTAAGGATGTGCAAGATGAAGCCTGTGACTAAGCAACTGTACCCCCAGACAGGGAAGGCGCTGACTACAGGCTCACGAAGGAAGCGAGAAGAGTGGGTTTCTCCAACTCCGGGCAGCCACCACTTCTAGTCTCAGTGCCTTTTGAGTTCTGGGTTGCCTAACACACCACTCAGCTTCCAGTTCTACTGGATAAATGTTTCGAATGGAAGTGAAACCATGCTATGTCCAGGTCTAAAACCCTTAAAACTATAACTTTACTTTAGAACTGAGGGAACAAGTACAATGGCTCCCTGACTCCAATCTCTGAAACACTACTGAATGCAGAAGAACCAGCCCACAGCACTGTCTACACACACACACACACACACACACACACACACACACACACACACACAGTAGGGTGCCCCCCCATACACATATAACAAATGCATGGCACATGACTAAAATATAAGAATTAAAACACCACAGAGGAGGACATGCCTGGGGATGAAAATGGAGCGCAGACGAGTGCTGAGGTGACATGGTAAGCTCGTGGCGGCTCTATGGCCAGTCAGCCTTCCAAGCTTTCTCTAAGTAAACAAAGCAGGCTGGGAATGAAGCTCACATGAAGCGAAGCCCCAGCCACTCCTTACTGCAGTGTAAGCCAGGGGAGCACAGGCCCCGTCTGGCCGGCTCACCACTGAACGAGCAGTGAGCTTGCCTCCCGACCCAGGGAGGCGCTGCCTGTGCACCGACGGAATGGCCGGGTATTACAGAAACGGGTTTCTCAAAACGACCATTCCCAGAAAGCAAGACTTCAGACTTACTTGAGACATGGCTGATGGGCCCCACTGGAGTGAAACACTGTATGCTATTACTGTATTTCAAAATTATACTGAGAACCAGGCACATTCAGCATCCACTGGCCAGGTGGGGGAGAGCGCTCTTAAGTGTGGAATGATCCTGGCCAAGTATATGATCAGCTTTCTCTGAGACTCACTATCCACCCCTCATACACACAGCAAGCACTTGGAGATGAGCTCAATAATGCTACTTCCTTCTTCCCATGGGGAAAAGCAGCAGGGGAAGGGGAAGCAGGCAAAGGATGAAGAAAAAGGACAAGAGCGGTCAGGGACAAAGCTCAATACTGTTTAGCCTTTGCTTCACTCAAAAATGCTTGCTATTCAAGTGTAGCAGTAAAAGGACAAAACAACCCGTCAATCCTCTGCATTATGAAATCCAGGGAGATAACATTTCCATCATCTCCTCAGATGCCAGCAATCATATGGGTATATCTGTTACCCTTGCTTCTCATAACACACAGACATGCACGTGGAGATTTATGAAAGTACTGACTGTTAACATTAAGTAAGACTACATACACACAGAGTGCTTTAAACAACAACAACGAAAGAATACCTGTTTTCATGAGCTCTAAGTTCACAGAGGCACATCAGGGAATCACAGTCAAAAAACCTTACAACCTCTTCATCCCCAGCCACTGCAAGCACAGAGTCCTAGGAAAAAGGAAACCAATGCCCAGAATGTCCTCAGGAATTCTGAAGCCTCCAAACCCCCAGCCCAGCTTTCTGGAACTCACCGAGAGAAACGTCACAGCAGAGACCCTCTTCCCGTTCGTGATGGTGCCGCTCACGGACGCCGTGTCCAGATGGTAGACATCCACTTTGTTCAGCACAACGACTATGTACTTCTCCCCACTTGGGGACCACTCCACTATGTGAGCATCTATAAGGCACAAGCATTGTTATCTCGGGCTGGAGAGATGGCACAGCACGGGCTGCTCTTCTGAGGAACCCGGGCTTGACCACCAGCACCCACAGGGCAGTTCACAGCCGTCTGTAATTCAGTCCCAGGGGATCTCATGTCATCTTTTGGCATCCAAGGTTCCAAGGATCCAAGCAGTACACAAGCATACATACAGGCAAAACATCCACACACATAAAATAATATATAAAATGTGTCTGCATGCATTCATAGTCTAGTTACTGTAAAAAGTGCAGAATACTCACTTTGCTTTATGTTTTTTATGAACGCTGATCTCCCCTCTACAAGATTCCACGTTCTGTAAAACAGGAGGTGTGTCCCAGCACGGTCAGCATGTCAGTAAGCAGGAAAACGAGCCTGCGGGGCTCCACAAGGCAGCTTCACTAGTCACTCTGGCAATTTATTGGTATTTTTCTCCAAGCACGAGTAAAGCTCAGCCCATTCCTGACTCTTTAGATGTGTTATCCATTACATTTCCATCTACAAAAACTTCTCTTCAGGGTCACTCCTGAACTTACAATAACAGAAAACGGGACTTTTTTTTCCTTTTTCTTTTGGACAGGGCCTGGAACTTGCTATGTAGACCAGGCTGGCTTCAGATTCACAGAGATCAGTCTGCCTCTGCCCCGAGTGCTGAAGTTATACATGTGCACCACCTTGCCAGGCCAATACAGATCAGTTCTACACCATCATTATGAAATAGTTTACTGACTTTCGATTTTGCTCTTGTTATTACAGTAACTTAAATGGCTGAAAACTTCAAGCTACATGGAAATGGTATTTTGTTGGAGCGACATGGAAACAGTATTTTGGTGTTACTAAGTAAAAGATACCTTAGTAAATACACCCTTGGGCATTTATAACTTACCTTAATGTCTTATCGGTACCAACAGACAGAGCCAACTTGCCAGACGGGTGGATAGACAGGGAAGTCACATGTCCCCTAGGAGGAAAGCGACAGTTAGCCTTGGCTTGAGTGGCCCTCCGAGAATGCAGCAGGGACGCGTGGCCTCACCTGTGAGCTTTAATGGTTTTTAGGCATTCCCATTTCTTGGCATCCCAGACACAGATGAGCCCATCCTCTGCTCCACTGACTAAGTGCCGGCTGCCATAGAATCTCAGGCAAGTTACTGTGCCTGGGAAAAAGGAGGACAGGCAAAATTATATCCATTTCTGACTGGAAGTTCGGGAAGATGAACGCAGTTTGGAAGTGGTTCTGACAAGCACACGCAAGACCCATGTTCAATCCCTGGAACCCAAAAACAAAGCCAGCACCTTGCTACTACAGAATCATACCTTAGTTTTAAGTGAAGAATTCAAGTTTTTCCTATTAAAACTAACAGTTTTCATTTGTTTTGGTGGCTCTAGGAGACTAAACTCAAGAGCCTCTGTACATGCTAAGCAGGGGCTTTACCACTGAGCTATAACCCCAGCATAAAGCAGCAGCGTTGGGGCTGGAGAGATGGCTCAGTAGTTAAGAGCACAGACTGCTCTTCCCAAGATCCTGAGTTCAAATCCCAGCAACCACATGGTGGCTCATAACCATCCGTAATGAGATCCAACGCCCTCTTCTGGAGTGTCTGAAGACAGCTACAGTGTACTTACATGTAATAAATAAATAAATCTTTAAAAAAACAAAAAAGCAGCAGTGTTAAGCTGGGCAGAGTTGGGGTATGCTTTTAATCCTGAAGCAAGCAGATCTCTGGGACAAGCCCAGCCTGGTCTACAGAGAAAGTTCCAGATAGCCAAGGCTATCCTGTCTCGAAAATACAAAAACAAACAAACCAACCAACCAACCAACGAACACAGCTCTAAGTTTACGCAGCCGTTTCCGCACACTGACCCCGCCCGCCGCCTACTTTCTAAGGTCGAGCCACCTATCCAATCACTACTGATGCCGACCTGTGGTTTACGTCTGTATTCTTCTCATTTATTGCCATCGGTAGTTATTAACAGTGCTATACAATGTTACTTTTCCATCTCCATGGCTAACACGTCTTCCTTAATCATTTCAATCACTTCATAACCTTTGCTTCCCGCCACCAACTGATGAAGCCTTGTTCTCCCAAGACTTCCTCCTCCCGATCAGGTATTAGAAGAGGGTGGAAGAACACTACAAACTTCTGGCCACAAAACAGTTCAACCCATACCTTCCCCTTTCTGATGCCTCTGAAGTCTGTGAACTGGCTTAGAGTCTGTTTTTGTAAACACATTGCTTCTGGACAGCAGCCACAGTCCAGCTTCCTAGTACACACTGCTTGTGCAGAGATGAATGACTATAACATGGGCCATGCATAAGGTCTACAAAGCCTCAACCCTGATCATTTGGTCCTCTGCAGAATATGATGAAACCCCTGGGTCACTGTTTCCATCCGTTTACCTCCTGGTGTTCTCTCTAGTAATTCTACTTCCTCACATCCTGACTCCCACCTACTCCCTAGACAAGAACTTATCCATTACTAATTATTTGAAATGGACCAGACTTATACAAGCAAATGGCACCCACAGGTTCATAGGGAGTGGCACGATTAGGAGGTGTGTGTGGCTTTGCTGGAGTATGTGTGACCTTGTTGGGAGAAGTGTGTCACTGGGATGGGCTCTGAGGTTTCAAGTGCTCCAGCCAGGCCCAGGGTCTCTCTCTTCCTGTTGCCTGCCACGAGTAGAAGGCCTCAGCTCCTTCTCCAGCACCACATCTGCCTGCATGCCGCCATGCTTCCAGCCAAGACAATAACAGATTAAACCTCCGAACCATAAGCCAGCCCCAATGAAATGTCTTCCTTCTTAAGAATTGCTGTGATCATGGTGTCTCTTCACATCAATAGAACCTACCTGAGACAATTTCTACATCTCCCATCACAGAATCTGGACACAGTAGAGACATTCACCAAACAGTCTGAACTCACCTCTAAAGTGATAACACCCCCACACATGCCTTAAAGGATACAACTCTGTGGTGGTTTAAACAGGAACACCCCAACCCCCAAGCTCATACCCTTGAAAGCTCAGTCACCAGGGAGTAGAGGGTTTGAGAATGAGGGACTAGGAGATACATCACGGGCAGTGGGCTCTGAAAGGCCCCGTCTCTGCTGCCTGCAGTTCAGGGTATGAGGTTCTCAGCTATGGCCCCACTGTAGAGGGTGAACCGTCCCTGTGTACGCACAGAGCTTCTCTCTCCAGAGACTCTCCTGAACGCGGGGGAGATGTCATTCACAGCCTGGTAATGCTTTGCTACTGGCTGAGGCAGGCTCTGCTATGTCCCCCAGAACATGTCGCTTATCCTAGACTCGCCCACTCCCCAAAAACCTGAGCGTTACTTCTAGGCCAGAAAACTCACCCTTGTCAGAGATGCCACCTGTGCTTCCCAACAGCCCGGGTGACCTCTATCTCAGGGCGAGGCCAGTCCTGACTCCCACAGGGACCATGTATACCTGGGTCATTCTCCCCAGGTTCTAAACCTGAGCACTGATTCTAACAGAACCATCTTATGGAAGAAGCCATATTGACTTTGTAAGATCTCCAGTGTAAACATGTCTTAAGCTTTGTTGCACACACGGGACTGAGTTAACTGTTAACAAAAAAAAACTTTTCAAAAATTTTGCTGTGCTTAAATATGGCTAAAATAAGTGAACTGGTTCTCAAAGTTTGGCCCAGCACCAGTTAGCTAATTCATGACTAACTGTGTTTCATTTTTGATCATTTCCCTGCCAACCAGAGAGCCTGCAGAGACACCACCCCCCACACACACACCCTCTGAAACTGCAAGCAAGCCCCCAATTAATTGAACACTTTCTTTTATGAGACGCCTGGATCATGGCGTCCCGTGACAGCCACAGAGCACTGAGACAAACTTACCAGTGTGATGCACCAGAGCCCCATGCTCTACCTTCCTCTTCATGTCATAAATGTGAATTGTTTCATCTTTGCTGCCAGTGACGACATAGCGACTGTTGGAGGCCATCGCCGACAGGGAGGCAGTGTGGCCGTGGTGAGTGAAGTCAGCCACAGGAGTCCATGTCTGAGAAAGAAAGAAACATCATCAACACCACAGTCACTCACAGTTCTCTGAGAGCACAGTGCCACAATCCATCAAAGCACACAGTGGATCCCGCAAGTGGAGACAACTATGTATTAATACTCGGATTAAAACACAAAAAGGGACCTGAATAAGGAGTGTAAGGACAGGAAGTGAACTTTGTAAAACGCCTCCAGATCCCAGTAATATAGACGTCCATAGACTTCCACAACAGTAATTCATTCAAATGTTCAACTTTTTATGTGGATTAATTCCAACAACTGCCCCCTTTTCTACGTCTACAGAACTATTCTATTATATATGCTTGATACCACTATGGGTAGTAGAAAAAAATAAACACACGCCTTTAATCCCAGCACTTGGGAGGCAGAGGCAGGCGGATTTCTGAGTGAGTTCCAGGACAGCCAGGGCTACACAGAGAAACCCTGTCTCGAAAAACCAAAAAAAAAAAAAAAAAGAAAAGAAAAGAAAAAAGAAAACAAGTTAACGTGACGCTACATAGAAACATGCTAAGCACTATTTAAAAAAAAACAAAAAACAAAACACAGGACTGGATGGTATATTTTCTAAGTAATACTATGAACCCTTAAGAACTGCTAGTACTAAGTCTTGGTGACCAGACGCTCATTACTATACACTTCCGGTTTGAGAACTGTGACTGGATCAGTACAAAGAACAGGAGAAGGCAGGCACACATACAGTGCTCTTCAAATTGAAGGAGCTACGTGGGAAACTTTATTAACCAAACCAGGGAAGAAAGAAAGATTCCAAAAAACCAAACCAGAAAAGTTCCTTACATATGCTCACAGTCAATCACTACGTAGCCCGCCCTAAAGAGCTACAGGAACAGATGGTACATTCATTAGTCAGGAGCAGCAGGCTTCCTTTCAGTCAAGACACAATGTACCTGAGGCATATGGTTTTATTTTTAAGTTTCTTTCTTCCCTTTCCTCCCCTCCACCCCCTTCCCCTTCTCTGTGAGACGGGGGTCACTTTGTAGCTATGACTGTCCTCCTGAGTGCTGGAATTAAATAAATGTGCCACCACAGCTGGCTTAAATTTTAAACTCTGAATCCTCCTGCCTCAGTCTCCTGATTACAGTCATGAGCCACCTGACTCAAACATGTTACAGCTTCATGTCAAAGCATTATTCAAATGACATAAATAATACTGGCTATGTTGGTTACTGGCTAGATTTAGAAGCAGCACCTGGAACTGTTAACAACATAAGCCTGGGAAACATCTGGAGGACCTTGACATGTTGTATTCACAAACCAACTGGCCTTGAGCATCGTCTCTTGCCCTATGAACCTCCCAATTGTTCATCTATAAAATGAGAATGGCTGTATCAGTCTCAGGGTCGCTGTACATCTGGAATGAGTACACTAAAAGAAACCCAACCACGGGCTGGAGAGATGGCTCAGAGGTTAAGAGCACTGACTGCTCTTCCAGAGGTCCTGAGTTCAATTCCCAGCAACCACATGGAGGCTCACAACCATCTGATGTAAAGGGATCCAATGCCCTCTTCTGGTGTATCTCTGTAAACATCTACAGTGTACTCATATATAAAAGAAAAATAAATGAATAAATAAAAAGAAACCCAACCACGACACACACTAAGGAATTCTCAACAAAACAGATTTGTAGTAATGAGTAGAACTGGTCAAGACATAATCATTCTTTTTTGGTTTTTCAAGACAAAATTTCTCTGTGTGAACCAGGCTGGCCTGGAACTCAGAGATCCGCCTACCTCTGCCTCCTGAGTGCTGGGATTAAGGGTGGGGGCCACTGCCCTGCTAGATGACAGGTCTAACTAATCCCGTTGACTGTTTGACTAAGTTGGCAATTACCTTTATCTTATTTTCATACCTGACAAAAATAAACTTCACACTGCTACACTTTATCTCCCTGTATTTGTCTCTCTTGATCACCAACCCTTCAGCCAGGAAGGCGACAGCAGGATCCACACCTCTGCCACTTTGGGCCCTGCCCACAGTCAAGTTACAATCAACAGTGAATTTATGTAACTTTCTTCATCCCAGTCCAGTTATAATAGTTTTATGTATAATTTATTTATGTTTTATGTACATTGGTGTTTTGACTCTATGTATGTCTATATGAGGGTATCAGATCCCTTGGAACAGGAGTTACAGACAGTTGTGAGCTGCCACGTAGGTGCTGGGGAACTGAACCCGGACCCTCTGGAAGAACAGCCAGCTCTTAACCACCGAGTCATCTCTCCAGCCCCATAGTAGTTTTGTTAATCAGGCCTGAAACTCAGTAAAAGGTAAAGTTATTCTTTTACAATAGCACTTGAAGAGCTACAATAACTGTCAGCCTAAGGGAACACCTTATTTCTTGCGTGTGTTAAAAATGCCAGTTTTCAAGCCGGGCGTGGTGGCGCACGCCTTTAATCCCAGCACTTGGGAGGCAGAGCAGGCGGATTTCTGAGTTCGAGGCCAGCCTGGTCTACAGAGTGAGTTCCAGGACAGCCAGGGCTATACAGAGAAACCCTGTCTCGAAAAACCAAACAAAAAACAAAAAACAAAAATGCCAGTTTTCATGCCTTGTGAATACTTTAAGTTTTTTTTCCTTTTTAATTATCATATAATAGCTGTATATATATGTGTGTGTGTGTGTGTGTGTGTGTGAATATATATATATACACACACACATACATACACATGGAGCACAATGGGATATTTAAATGCATGCATAGATCAGATATGAAAAAGACAACCTACCCCCTTCAACTAAGTGCAATATTTTTTTAGTTGAACGTTCAAAATACTCTCTAGTAACTACTTTAAAATAATTTCTGTCAACTATAATTATCTTTCAAGGCAAAAAGAAAAAAATAAGCAATCAGTCATTCCTCCCACCAAATTTCATTTCTGCAAACATTAGCCCTCCGCTCTCTGTCACTCTCTACGTTGGCCCCAACGTCCTCTGGCAACCATTCACCCACTCCCCATAGAGATGAACTTTTTTCGTTTCCATTTGTAGACATTTTATTTACCATAACAAGGGAATATTATTTCATTCTGAAAAGCCTCTAGTCTGTAAAGAGCAGGATCTTTCTACACAAGCTTTGAGCTCGCTATCCTCCTGCCTCAACCTCTCGAGAGCAGGATTATCTGCATAAGCCTGTTCGTTTTCAACCCGTGGAGACCCAGCCATGAACGACAGACGCCACGGTTCCGCCCGGGAGGGACCCGCCCGCTCGGCCCCCGCAGCCCCGGGCTCGCGCTGTCTCACCTCCTGCTGGCCACTCCTCGCGGGCCCGCGACGTACTGTGAACCCAAACAGGACCTGCTCATAGCTGCCAGCGACCAGCTCCATTCAGCAGCACACGTGCCTGGCGAGAGAAGCCGGCGTGGGAACCCGATGGAAGCCGAGGCAGGCCCTTCCTAAGTCGGCGCGCAAATCACACGTCATCCCGGAGCCTGCCAATGGCAATAACGGAGTCCGCTCTCGCGGGTCACGTGACCCTCCCACGAGCCGCTTAAGGAACGAAGCCGCAGGAGGAGGTGCTCAGAGCAGAGAGGAAAAAAGCTGTGGCAAGCAGGCAAGTCTTTTGGGAACCCGAGAGCTGGGCCGGCCCTAGGAAAGTGGGCGGAAACGTCTCCGCGCAAGCCCCAACTTCCGGTGCGCCTAAGGAAGGGGCGGACCCACTTCCGGCTTCGGTGGCCTGCCCCTGGTAGTTCCTGGAGCGTTGGGTGGCTTGGGGTTCGGGAGTAGATTTCCGTTTGTGGTTTCTCACTTCGTCGCCCGGGCCGGCGCCTCCTTGCACCCATTTCCCTGCGCCAGCCTCCCCCATGGCTCAGATCGCAAGCGAAGGGTTTTGTTTTCGAGCAGATTAAGGATCTCTCTGTCGGATCCGTCCGGGGACAGTCAGGGCTCGCGGGAATCCGAGCTGGCAGGATCCCCTCGCTAGACGACGAGCCCAGCCCTGCCAGTCTGTCCCGCCTGCAGGCTAGGCCGTCCAGCCCCTCAGCCCTTCTCTTCTGCTGGCTTCTCGGATCTGATCAGATTGGCCTGCGTTGGGACACGTGCTGGCCTACCGGTACAGAAAAGAGATTGTCTTGAGGAAGGATGTTCATGACTAGTGAACATCTCTACCTGAGTTAAGGTGCGAAGATTAATGAAAGCAATACCATCCTTTTTCATCTCTCCTCTCGCTCTCAGGGACAATCTACAAATTGTCCACACAGCCAGTTGTGTTTGAGTATAGGGGAAGTAATTTCCCTTTGGGTGTTTTGATTTTTCAGTTGTGGGAAAGCCTGTGTTCTAGTTTGGGCTATTCCACTCACAACCCGTGTGTTAATTAATTTCTCTACAGGCATTGCTAAGTTGTCCTGAGCATGTTGGAGTATGCCTCCTTAGCTTGGAAGAAAGTGAGAAGTCTCATTTTGTCCTATACATGGTGTGTTACAGTTTACAGTTAGCTCATACTCATTTTAGTGCAATAGTAATCCAAAAAATGGGGCGGGGGTGGATAAGTAAAACTGGTTCAGAATCCTATGCTTTATTTCCTCTGTTGTTCCTGGAAGCACCCCGCCCCCTTATTACCACCAAGAAAATAACCAGCTGTTGGAGAAATTTTAAGTGTGGGTATTTTTAAAATTACAACAGAGGAAGTGTGATTGCTACTTCGTTAATTTCCCTAATCTTTGTTAGAGAAGGTTACGTAAAGATCCCCCATGTTCCTGGTGGCTTGGTAGAATTGCTATTGTTAAAATGGCTGCACTATCACAATTAATCTCCAAATATAAGACAACAGAAATTTTGATATCATAGTTCAAGAGTTTAGAAAAATACAAGAATTCATATGGAACCAGAAAGGGAGGAGGGAACACAAATTTTTGCCAAAGCAATCCTGAGAAATAACACTGCTGGGAGAATTACAACACCTGACCTCAAATTATGCTACAGAGCTATAGTAATAAAGACAGCCTGGAACTGGTGTAAACAGGTAAAAACTAATGAAATAGCCGGGCGGTGGTGGCACACGCCTGTAGTCCCAGCACTTGGGAGGCAGAGGCAGGTGGATTTCTGAGTTCGAGGCCAGCCTGGTCTACAGAATGAGTTCCAGGACAGCCGGAGCTACACAAAGAAACCCTGTCTCGAAAAACAAACAAAAAAACAAAAAAAACTAATGAAATAGAGGACCTGGAAATGAAATGGCAAGGGAACACCCACTTAATATTTACAAATATACTTTGGGGAAAAAAAGATAAGGTACTCATTAATTAGTACTAGCAAAACTGGAGATCTGCTTGCAGAAGAATGAAACTAGATTAATTCATACCTTTCACCTATGGAAAGTAATTCAAAACAGATCAAAGAATTTATAACCGGAAGTGATAATACATCTGGAAAAAAAACAGAATACTTTTAAAGTATTCTTGGTGTAGTGAGAATTTTCCGAATAGAACACCAGTAGCACAGGAACTATCCCTCCTTATCAACCGAATACCCAAAATAAGTTTCTACACAACAAAGGAAGCTATCAGAGCCTACTGCACAGAATGGGAGAAAAAAATCTACCAGCTACACTCCAGGCAGGAGGCCAATACCCAGAATTTACAAAGATTTGAAACTAAATACCAAGGAAATAAAACAACAATCGAATCAACAGATCAGCAAGTTAATTGGATAGTTTAAAAACAAAACAAATGGTCAATAACTTTTTTAAAGTGTTCAACATCAGAAGAAAGCCAAATAAAGTTACTTTGTAATACTGCCTCATCCCGGTCATCACAAAACCTACAACAGGACCTGGAGAGATGGTTCAGAGGTTAAGAGCACTGACTACTCTTCCAGAGGTCCTGAGTTCAATTCCCAGCAACCACATGGTGACTCACAACCACCTGAAATGAGATCTGATGCCCTCTTCTGATGTGTCTGAAGACAGCTACAGTGTACTTAAATATAATAAATAAAATTTAAAAAGAAAAAAAAAACTGAAGAGTCCAGAGCTGAGGGATTGGGATTGTAAAGAGAGTAGAACTGGTCTTATAAAAAAAAAAAAAAGAAAGAAAAGAAAGAGGTCGGGCGGTGGTGGTGCACGCCTTTAATCCCAGCACTTGGGAGGCAGAGGCAGGCAGATTTCTGAGTTCAAGGCCAGCCTGGTCTACAGAGTGAGTTCTAGGACAGCCAGAGCTACACAGAGAAACCCTGTCTCAAAAATCCAAAAGAACCAAAAAAAAAAAAAAAAGAAAGAAAGAAAGAAAGAAAGAAAGAAAGAAAGAAAGAAAAATCTACAACAAATGATGGAAAGGAAAGAACCTTCACCTGTGAGTGGTTTGGTGTAAATCAATACAACCATTATGGAAATCAATTTGGGGATTCTTCAAAAAATTATAATAACCATATGACCCCAAAATTTCAATCCTGGGAATACACCAAGGGACCTCCATACCCTACCACAGAAACATTTGCACTTAGTGTTTATTGCTGCTTTATTCTCTATAGTAAGGAAACCACATTATCAACATGAGTGGACAGTGACGATCTGGCACATAGAATGGAACAGTCTTTGGCTCTTCAGAAAATGACAAACTTTTTCAAGAAAACAGATGGGATTAGAATATATAATATTAAGCAAAGACACACAAATCTCAGGAGAAAAAAAACCCTATGATCTCCCTGGTGTGTCATATAATACATGTGTATATGTATCCATTTAAACAAATGTACATGTGGGTGTATGTACCATGTAGGAAGGAAAAGATGAACATCAAGTAATGAGGAAAGACTAAATACAAATAATGGGCATGTGAGGAAGAAAGGATATAAAAGTAATTGTCCTCCTAGTTTTAACTGTCACGAATTTCTGGGTTTTGTGACATATAAATGCATAAAAATGTATTTGAAAGTGTAAAATTCAGTATGAAGTTCCATAACTTCAAAACTGCTATTCTAACTACGAAAGTTAATTGGGATGTATAGTCTTTGGATCGGGATAATTCCACTGTGTGGTTGTTTTGTTTGGTTTGGCAAGTTCTTCATCTTATAGTTTTAATAAGAACAGATAAGTGATTATTGAGATCGGTGGAATGATCATAGTACCCAGTACAAAGGAGGCAGAAGGCTGGGACATAGTTCAGGGAAGTGCAGTCTCCTGGAGATCCTGTCTTTGCCTCAGTCCCTTTAACAAAAGAGACAGACACCTGTAATCTCAGCACTTGGGATGTAGAGACGGGAGAATCAGGAATTCAAGGCCAGCTTTGGAATGGGATTCTGTCTTAATACTCCTCTTCCCCCAACACACACACTGCAACAAAAACATAACACCATAATTTGCAAGTTGAGCTGCTTCCAAAATCAAATCAGGTTCTGGGAACTCCAGAATACCGTGATCAAGCAGTCTTTATTAAAAAAAAAAAAAAAATTAGTGATATAATTAGCTGCAGTATAGTTCTTTAAATAACCTGTTGGTTGTCATTTAATTGGCTATAAGGCATCTAGCAAGCAATTGAGGCTAGGTTCCTGGGACTAAAGTCTATACTGGTTTGATGTGAGGGGCTCCGTCTGGGCACCAATCCAGATGCAAACCTCCTGCAGATTTAAGCGTATACTGGAATCCGTTAGTGCCAGAATATCACACATTGGCCTACTTACATTTTAGAGGAGAGTTTTATGGTTTGACAAAGTCTTCTGCTCCAACCAGGAATCAAAGAATGTGGTTGGCTCTAAGATGTAAGTCATTAAGTAGAGGTGCCACAGTAATGTTAACTAAGGGAAACAAAAACTGCCTTAGAGCCGGGCGGTGGTGGCACACACCTTTAATCCCAGCACTTGGGAGGCAGAGGCAGGTGGATTTCTGAGGCCAGCCTAGTCTACAGAGTAAGTTCCAGGACAGCCAGGGCTACACAGAGAAATCCTGCCTCGAAAAAATGAGGAGGAGGAGGAGGACGAGGACGAGGAGGACGAGGAGGAGGAGGGGGAGAGAAGAAGGAGGAGGAGGAGGAGGAGGAGGAGGAGGAGGAGGAGGAGGAGGAGGAGGAGGAGAAGAAGAAGAAGAAGAAGAAGAAGAAGAAGAAGAAGAAGAAGAAGAAGAAGAAGAAGAAAAAGTTATATAACAGGGTGGATGGGGGCACATTGATAAAGGTCAAGGTAATTTAATTCCTTAAAAGTTATATGGAAATCTGTGGGTCTAGATTTTTGGAGAACACTGGTAAAAATTTAATTGATCTTTTTAATGGGATTGCTGCTTCAGTGAAGTAAAATTGGATTTTATGCTTTTAAATATACCTCCATGCATTAACCTGCCATCAAAAGGGTGAAAACTCCTGCAGGGTAGTGATGGTGCATCCCTCTAATCCCAGCGCTTGGGAGGCCAGCCTGGTCTAGAGAGCAACTACCGGAATGGCCAGGCCTACACAGAGAAACCTGTCTCAAAATAAAAAGAAAGAAAGAAGGAAGGAAAGAGAGGGAAAAGATAAAAGAAAAATCCATGATAGAGTTAAGACTAAAAATGACAAAAACAAAAAGAACCAATAAAATCCAAAGTAAAATATCCTATTTTGGTCTTAGGTAATAAACGCCGAAACACACCCAGGAATGCAATGTTTCAAAGCCACACAACTAAGGGGCAGCCAATTGCTGATCCTGCGTCTTGCGCACTCTTGGCCTTTCCCATTCACACAGAACAGAGCCACAGCTTTCCATTTCACTCCCTGCCCAGATCAGCGCCGTCTTAACTAGCTCAGGTTGCAGGGCCCATTGTCTGAAACAAACCACTGCGGAATTATAAACCTCTTCCACTAGATTCAAAGGGACATACTTCTCCTAAGACCTGCTGTTCTCTCAAAGCCAGCTGTAAAAGACCACTTAATCCCAGGGTGAAACCTGAGGTTTCCAAGGAGCAAACCAACTGCTGGGAGATCAGTTAACAGACCAGCGGGATTTCTGTTGTGCTTTAAAATGATTGATTGCAAAGTTCTTTGCATTTGAGACAAGCATCCATTCATTTATGCATCCAGCAAATATTTATTGGAGAGAGAGAGAGAGAGAGAGAGAGAGAGAGAGAGAGAGAGAGAAACAACTACAATGCAGTAGTTGACTGCATTCCTTTTTGAACAGCAGCTGTTCCTCTTTCAATAGCTACGGTAAGATAAAGTGGAGGAAGTTAGCCCCATTCAGAAAAACCACCAGAGTCTAACAGCCCCACTCCTTCACCTTTCTTCTTCCGTATAAAGGTGGCCCCTCTGTCGGATTCTAGGACTCCAGGGGTTGACTATAGCTGTACTCCCAGAGGTGTTTGGTCCCTTTGCGTTTCTGGGTTAAGCAATCGAAGACTGTGAACAACTTCCCCGGCGCTAGCACGCGCAACGAGCTTGCTTTGTGTTCTCACTCCAGCTGAACTCGCTTAATTCTGCACTTGGGAAAAGGCCAGCGCAATACTTTTGAGCCTACCATTGTCATCTTAACCTACAAGGTCTCGAAATCCCTGTTTTCCTCCAGGATCCCTGCTCAAAGCCTTTTGTCCTGCGGGCCTCTCCCTCGCTCTGCCTCCTGAGGACCTTCGTGAGGTTCAGGCTGCACATTGCTATTTTCAGCCTCAAATCGTTTATTCACAGCTGCGGTTCTGATTCTCTTGATTAAAAGATTCTAAAGGAATAAAGGAATAAGCTTTTCTTCTTCATTTATTTATTTATTTTCATGTGCATTTGTTTTGCCTGCATTTTTGTCTATTGTGAGGATAGACAATCCCCTGAAATTGGAATTACAGACAGTTGTGAGATGCCATATGGGTGTTGGGAATTGAACCCTGGTCCTTTGGGAGCAGCCAGAGCATTTAACCTCTGAGCCATCTCTCCAGTCCTCCTCTCTCCTCTTCTGTCTCCTCCTCCTCTCCTGCTTTTCTTCTTCTTTTTTTTCTTAAAGATTTATTTATTTATTATATGTGAGTACACTGTAGCTATCTTCAAACACTCCAGAAGAGGAGATCTCATTGCGGATGGTTGTGAGCCGCCATGTGGTTGCTGGGATTTGAACTCAGGACCTTCGGAAGAGCCGTCAGTGCTCTTAAACGCTGAGCCACCTCTCCAGCCCTCTTCATTTTTTAATGGAAAGAATCCCTAATGTTTTGTTGGAGTCTAAGGAGTTAGGACTTGTGTTGAATTCGATGAAACAGTGGAAGCGACAGTGGTTTACAGAGGCATCTGTTCAGTTAGGTGACCCTGGCAGCAGGCCAGTTTAGCGCTGGTAGGAGTCCACAGACACTCAGACCAGGCCTTCATAAAGTTAGAGAAAAAGTTATCCACTTGTCAAAGTGGGGTGATGCAACCTTGATCAGGTCCGTGGCATAGAGACCACTGAGTCTGGGCCTTCCAACAGGGGAGACTGGATGCGATCATTATTAGGGCCTTAGCAAGCCAGGACTTGTGAGATCCCTAGAAAATCAGGAAGAGGGGGCTGAAGAGATGGCTCAATGCTTGAGAGCATTTGCCATGTTTGCAGAGGACCCAGATTTGGTGTCTTACCTCCAGCACAGTACCTCACAACCACAGGAACTCCAGCAGTCCATAGCTCTCTTACTGACTCCACAGGCTCCTGCAGGCATATGGATGGGGCCTAGAAACACACAGGCTCACACACACGCTAAAATAATTTTTTTAAGTCGCTAAGAACACATCAGAGGATATTTATGCATGTTAAAGCGTGCACACTATTGCTTTATTACTCTTTTGGTTCTAATATTTTTAATTTTTTTTTAAAGTTAAAACCTGATAAGCTGTGACTCAGGACCTCTGAGAGAGACCATGAGTTTTTGGCCAGAGTCCGTAGCCAGACTTGTATTATGTAAAGTATGCACGTGGTATGCAGCTCCCATTTTTTTTTTGAAGATTTATTTATTTATTATATGTAAGTACACTGTAGCTGTCCTCATACACACCAGAAGAGGGTGTCAGATCTCATTACAGATGGTTGTGAGCCACCATGTGGTTGCTGGGATTTGAACTCAGGACCTTTGGAAGAGCACTGACTGCTCTTACCCTCTGAGCCATCTCTCCAGCCTCTGCAGCTCCCTCTTGATGATGATTCTGCAGCTGGTTGAGAAAATGGCTTCTATATTTAGATATCGAAAGAGATGACCCGTGAGGGCTGGAGAGATCCCTCAGTGGATAGGAGCACTAACTACTCTTCCAGAGGTCCTGAGTTCAAGTCCCAACAACCACTTGGTGGCTCACACCATCTGTAATGGAATCTGATACCCTCTTCTGGTGTGTCTGAAGTCAGTTACAGTGTACTCATGTACATACAATAAATACATCTCAGAGAGAGCCACAAGGTGCCCACTCCAGTAGTTATTTGTAACAGATCTTGGAGGGGCAGGTCGGTCAGGTTGTGGTGTTTGCTTAGGTTTTAGATATTGAAAGTGACATTTTTACCTAATAAGGGGAGGGGAGGGAAGCAGGCCGTGTATCACCCACAAACACAGAGAATTGTGCAGGTTTCCCCCCTCCTGGCAATTCTGGGAGGTACTGGCAGCTGGAAAACTGAGAAGTCTGCACAGGTTTCCCCACGTGACTACAGACGCATCTCTGCCTCCGCCCACCTTTCCCCATTGTCAGGAAACAATTGCCTGGCAGGAATTCCCACTAAATGTAGTTGCACAAATGTTATGGCTGCTTATAAGAGGAGGTCTTTGTGAGGGTGGATGCGGCTGATGTAATTTCAGATTCAGAAATGAAAGTGGTCAAGTTGTTTTCTTCCGTGTCTGGAGAAATGGCCGGACTGCAGGGGATGTTGTAGGCTTCGGCACCACTCAGCCAAGTAACTATTACTTCATCCGGCAATGGTGACTGAGGTTTTATTTATTTTATACTTCGAATGAAAGCGTCAGTGTTATTCAATACGAGCTCTTTGCCAAATGCCAGCCCGTTGCTGAGAGCATAGGCGTTGTCATTTTAAATGGCTGAAGCAGAACCATTTGTACTTGAAACTTCTGGAAAAGCCGGGCGGTGGTGGCGCACGCCTGTAATCCCAGCACTCTGGGAGGCAGAGGCAGGCGGATTTCTGAGTTCGAGGCCAGCCTGGTCTACAGAGTGAGTTCCAGGACAGCCAGGGCTATACAGAGAAACCCTGTCTCAAAAAAAAAAAAAAAAAAAAAAAAAAAAAAAAATCGAAAAAACAAAAAACAAAAAAAAAGAAAAAAAGAAACTTCTGGAAAAGTGTGTGGTGTTGCCCCTGTTGGTGACAACTATTACTTCTTGTCCTCATCCATCTGCCTTTAGGAGCAGCTGGAGTTCCACTACAGCCTGGAGTGTCACTGTGACAACCATTACAAACAGTCAGCTGTTACCATCTTTCCTGTGAAAGGATGAGAATTACAGGCTAAGAATCCCTCGTGCCTAAGTCTTAAATGACCCCAAAAAGCAGAAGTTTAGCCCGCTCTTTGTTAGCCCAGGAATGCACACATCACACCCGCCTCCAGGGTCCAGCTGCGAGCCGCAGGCCTGGGAAGGTCCCTGGTGTCCTTTCCTGTCTTGCCTCCTCAGAGCAGCTGAGGCGAGGGCGAGCGCACCTGGGCAGACAGGATCACCATGCGGGCTGCAGGGCTCGTGCCTGGCGGGTGCTCAGGTCCCCAAGCACCTACTACTAGTTGGGGGGCCTTTGAATACGTAATCCTGGCCCCGTAACAGGAAATGGTTACAGGAAATACGTATGTGACCCTGTGCGTGACCCTGGCCCCGTAATAGGAAATGTGTACGTGGCGGCCATATAAGCGGAAATGAGCTAACTAGTTTCTATCTGGCTTCTATAGGAAACTGATTGGTTCTCAGAGCGCGGGCTTAGATAATTTAAACTGATTGGCTTAGAAGCTATGGAGTGGTACAAATCCATTGGCTTGCACTGCACGGGCTCTTGATGCTAAGGGATGATTGGTTTGTGTTAGGCAGGTTCTGTTGTAAGCCTATAAAAGCTGTCCTGATTCTGCACTCATGGTTCACAATCTTCCACCCTGTGGTGTATGGCTGTGATCCCCAGAGCCTCTGGAATAAAAATCCTCTTGCTGTTGCATCAAGAACGTTTCTCAAGAGTGTTTTGGGTGTCGCATTCCGAGGCGTGGGGCACTGGGGTGCCCCCATTTTTCTTTCGGGTCTTACACCTGCTACAGCTATGGCTCCACATGTGTGGAAATGGACCCAGTCCCCTGTGTGTGTCCGAGAATCCTAAACTGATAGCTGGACCAGGGGCTATCAAATTCTCTTTGACTACTCCAGAAAGTGAAGTAACAGATTTATTAAATCTTGACCTAAAAAGTCTTGCTACTAAATTTTAGATGGTGTTTGGGAATGGATTTTTGCTGAGCCTTAAACTAAGATTGGAAAGAACTTTTGACTGGCTAAAGGAGACATGAAGACCATTTTGAAAGATTTTTTTTTTGGGGGGGAGGGGGTTTCAAGACAGGGTTTCTCTGTGTAGCCCTAGCTGTCCTGGAACTCACTCTGTAGACCAGGCTGGCCTCGAACTCAGTAATCCGCCTGCCTCTGCCTCCCAGAGTGCTGGGATTACAGGTGTGTGCCACCACTGCACAGCTGAAAGATGTTTTAATACTGATTAGCAATGTGTTTCTAAGCTCTGTGAAGATGTGCCTATGCCTCTCTTCTAGTTCTCTCTCAGCTTGGTAGAAAGCACCCTTGGATGAATTTGTCTTCTACACCTTTCTTCCACACTCCTGCTAGCCATGCTGGTTGAACTTTCTTTCTGCTGTGAAAAGAGATGGAACAACAACAACTTCTCCTCCTCCTTCTCCTCCTCCTCCTCCTCCTCCTCCTCCTCCTTCTCCTTCTCTTCTCCTCCTCCTCTTCCTCCTCCTCCTCCCCTCTTCCTCTTTTCTCCCTCCTCCCTTCCTCCTCCCCTCCTCTTCCTTCCCTCCTCCTCTTCCCCTCCTTCTTGTCCCCTTCTCCACCCTTCCTCTTCTTCCTCTCCTCCCCTCCTCCTTTTCTCCTCTCCTCCTCCTTTTCTCCTCCTCCCCTCCTCTCCTTCTCTTTCTCCTCTTCTTCTTCTTAATTACTTGCTTGTACTTACAGGTTATTTAAAGAGAGCCTTCTTTAAAACTTAACCCCTCTAGGATTTAGGGGTTGTAGCTCAGTGGTAGAACTAATACTGAGCGTCACAAGCCCAACACTCAAAACAAACTAATCAAACAAGCATCTTAAATATCCTTAAAATCTTGGGAGGCAGAGGAAGTAGATTCTCTGAGTTTGAAGCCAACCAGGGATCCAGAGAGAGACCCTGTCTCAAACAGCACAACCAACCCTATTTAGAGGAATTCTAATGGTTTCCCTCTTGTTGAGTGGATCATAAATCCAATTAGAGAGTTGGTAACCTTGGGAACCAACAAGGTATTAGTGCTGCTACTGCACCCTAGTGCTACTGTGTCCTGCTGGTCACTGTAGTGGTTCTTAAGCATCACAGCTGGGAGGACCGTTGCTTGCCTCCCTCCGTTGGAAGCTTGGGCGCCATCTTCTAGCACCAGGAGAGCTGGTCCTCAGGGAGGGGCCATCCATTCATGCCAGTTCCAGCTCAAAGGCTTCTGGGTCCTGTGTCTAAAGTATATGGTATCTTCACAATAGGATATTTGTGTGTGTGTGTGTGTGTGTGTGTGTGTGAGAGAGAGAGAGAGAGAGAGAGAGAGAGAGAGAGAGAGAGAGATGATATATAATATGTATGTACATACACATATGTATGTAACAACAATTAATGAAAAAAGAGTCCTCGATTTGAAAGAGAGCAAGGGCAGGGTATATGATAGGATTTGGAGGGAGAAAGGGGATGGGGGAAATGGCATAAAATATAATCTCAAAAAATATTTAAAAAAACATTTTAATGTTAAACAGCAGGTTGCTCATCAAAAACCTTTGTGAGTTGACCTTTCGTTCCTGGCTGTGGTGGGATGGCTGGCCTCTCTGGGTTCTTCTCTGTGCGAGCAGCCAATCAAATAGGCAAAGAAAGCATGCATCTATTAATCATCAAGGGCAAGCAGCTTCTAAAATGTTCACTGAGAATCAGGAGTGGTGGCACACACCTGCAGTCCTAGCAGTTTGGGAGGCTGAGGCTGGAGGGACAGGAGTTGGGGCTAGCATGGGCTACATAGGAGACCTTTGTCTTAAATGACTAAATAAATACATGCTCATGGTGCCTGTGCCCCATGTGGCTGTCCTCTGTCAGCTTACTCCTTTGTGGTGGTGTCCTCTTGGTTTAACCACAAACGTGATCAGGCAATGAGGGAAGTGGGTGGAGCTTTGCAGTGATAAGGCATGGGTGTTCTCTTGAATGGTGACTAGATGTACACAGTGATGAGGACCTCTTCTTCACACCAAAGCTGAACTTAATACCAAGGCCTTTGGTTCTGAAATTTAAAAAAAAAAATTTTTTTAATATTTTGTCCATGTATATTACATCAGGGTTTTTTTGTTTTTGTTTTTGTTTTTGTTTTTGTTTGGTTTGGGTTTTTTTTGACAGGGTCTCTCTGTGTAGCCCTGGCTGTCCTGGAACTCACTCTGTTGACCAGGCTGGCCTTGAACTCAGAAATCTGCCCATCTCTGCCTGCCAAGTACTGGGATTAAAGGCATGCACCACAATTGCCTGGCTTGTTTGTTTATCTTTTGGGGGGGGTTGTGTATATTATATCTTGATAATTAAATTTTCCATACAAAATTTCCACCTTCATTTGTTAATGACTTTCCAGGGTGCCTTTTATATAAAATAACTTGTTTCCTGCTTCTGCCCTCTGGGTTTTCCTTTTCTCAGATGCTATGTTTGTGTCTTTGTAAAACACTGTGCTCTGAGGTTTGTTCTTTCACCCTCCTTCCTCCCTGTTTGCTGATGCTTGTTTATCTTTAAGGAGACAGATGTAGGTATTTGCATATTAACTTCAGAAATTACGTTTTCAGCTCTCTGCTCCTCCCAGAGGAAGCCACATCTCCTTGTGCAATGCCAGTCTCGTCCCATAGACAAGATGGTGAAGGTCGGTGTGAACGGATTTGGCTGTATTCGGTGCCTGGTTCCCAGGGCTGCCTTCTGCTCTGCATCTGGCAAAGTGGAGATTGTTGCTATCGATGACGCCTTCATTGACCTCAACTACATGGTCTACATGTTCCAGTCTGTCTGACTCCACCCATGGCAAGTTCAACAGCACAGTCAAGGCTCAGAATGGGAAGCTTGTCATCAATGGGAAGCCCATCACCATCTTCTAGGAGTGAGTTCCCACTAACATCAAATGGGGTGGTGCTGGTGCTGAGTATGTTGTGGAGTCTACTGGCATCGTCACCATCATGGAGAAGGTCAGGGCCCACTTGAAGGGTGGGGCCAAAAGGGTCATCATCTCCACCCCTTCTGCTGATGCCCCCATGTTTGTGATGGGTGTGAACCATGAGAAATATGACAACTCACTCAAGATTGTCAGCAATGCATCCTGCACCACCAACTGCTTACCCCCCCTGGCCAAGGTCATCTTCGACAACTTTGGCGTTGTGGAAGGGCTCATGACCACTGTCCATGCCATCACTGCCACTCAGGAGACTGTGGATGGCCCCTCTGGGAATCTGTGATGTGATGGCCGTGGGGCTGCCCAGAACGTCATCCCTGCATCTACTGGTGCTGCTAAGGCTGTGGGCAAGGTCATCCCAGAACTGAATGGGAAGCTCACTGGCATGGCCTTCCGTGTTCCTACCCCCAGTGTATCCATTGTGGATCTGATGTGCCGCCTGGAGAAACCTGCCAATCAAGAAGGTGGTGAAGCAGGCATCCGAGGGCCCACTGAAGGGCATCCTGGGCTACACTGAGGACCAGGGTGTCTCCCGTGACTTCAGCAGCAACTCCCACTCTTCCACCATTGATGCTGGGGCTGGCATTGCTCTCAGTGACAACTTTGTAAAGCTCATTTCCTGATATGACAATGAATACGGCTACAGCAACAGGGTGGTGGACCTCATGGCCTCCATGGCCTCCAAGGAGTAAGAAGCCCTGGACTGCCCACCCTGGCAAGAGCACAGAGAGCACGAGAGGCCCTTGATGCTGAGGAGTCCCTGTCCCACCTCGGCCCCCAACACCGAGCATCTCCCTCACAGTTCCCATCCCAGACACCCACAATAACAGGAGGGGCCCAGGGAGCCCTCCTTACTCTCTTGAATACCATCAGTAAAGTTCACTGTACCCCACCCCCAAAAACTTTTTCTTTCCACTCATGAGAACATAAAAATAATAGCAGGGTTTTTTTTTCTCCACCTTATTATCCCTGCCCTCTCTCCTAACAATTTATTTTTATTTACTGTTGTTGTTGTTGTTGTTGTTGTTGTTGTTGAAGACAGGGTGTCCTAGTGTAGCCCTGACTGCCCTAGAACTCACTCTGTAGACCAGGCTGACCTGAAACTCAGTTCTGCCTGCCTCTGCCTCCTGAGTGCTGGGATTAAAGTCCTGAGCCATCACAGCCAGCTGTCTCTACTTTTTAGGTTTATTTTTTTCTTTTAGTGTATGAGTATTTTGCTTGCATGAATGCCTGTGCATCACGTGTGTGCCTGGTACCCATGGAGGTAAGAGCGGGTGTAAGAGCCCCTGGGACAAGATTTACAGATGGTCGAGAGCTGCCGTGTGGATGCTGGAGATCAAACCCTCTCTCTTAGGGACTACTGCTGATGGTTCCTGGCCAGGGACCGGCAAGTCACGCAGATGCTCTCTCTGCAGGAGTTTCTGCTTCCCAGACCTTTTAGAATTCATATTTATGAGAGTGAGACAGAAAAGGAAAGAATGTGAGGTCCCTTAAAGAAAAGTCGCTTTTGCCGGGTGGTGGTGGCGCACGCCTGTAATCCCTGCACTTGGGAGGCAGAGGCAGGCGGATTTCTGAGTTCAAGGCCAGCCTGGTCTACAGAGTGAGTTCCAGGACAGCCGGAGCTACATAGAGAAACCCTGTCTCGAAAAATAAAAACAAACAAACAAACAAAAAAGAAAAGTTGCTTTTTAAGCTGATTCTGGTGCCATCTTCATTTCTAACCAAAGAGAGACAGAAGGAGAGAGAGAAGAAAAGAGAGAGAAGAGAAAGAAAAGGGGAGAGAGGGAAAAGGGGAGAGAGAAGAGAGAGGAGAAAGAGAGAAGAGGGAGAAGAGAGAGAGGAGGAAGAGAGAGGAGAGAGGGGGAAGAGAAAGAAAGCTAGAGAGAGAAAAAGAAAAACACAAAGAGAGAGTAAGGAAGGACTGGTGTGATTACATTTGTTACTGAATTATTTATTTCTCAAGCCAGGACATGTTTCAAAGTGAAGAGGAGACTACCTTTAGGTAGGTAATATATCTTCCTTTTCTAATATTATCTACTTATTGTCAAGAGAAGTTTAGGTTCAGCGGTGGTACGAGCTAAAGCAGCCCTTCCCGGCCACTTGGCTCCTTGAAACCGCTCTACATAGTTAAAAAAGAAGACACCCATAGCTTGGATGCCACCCATCCCTAACCCTGAATAAAATACCTAGCAGGCAAGCAAGAAGACCTAAATTCAGACACCCAGCACCCACATAAAAAGCCGGGCATGGTGGCGCACAACCGTGATCCCAGCATCTGTGGAGGCAGACAGGATGCGCTCTGGGGCGCACTGGCCTGGCATTCTAGAAGAGTCAGTCAGTTTCAGATCCAGTAAGGAAGTTCATTTCAAAAAAGTAAGGTAGAAAGAGGGGCTGGAGAGAGGGCTTAGGGGTTTAGAGCACTTGTTGTCCTTGTAGAAGACATGGGTTCAATTCCTAGCACCACACATAGTGGCTCACAACCATCTATAACTCCAATCACAGGAGATTTTATCTTCATGGATGTCGGGCACGCCCATGGTATACAGATATACAGGGCAGGCAAAATATTCATACACATAACATAAATCTAAATACATTTTTTAAAAATGAAATTTTCAGCAATCAAGGTAGACAACCAAGGACAGCTTCTATCCTCCACATGCATTCTTGTGCATATGTACACGCAAACTAAAGGAACGTGTCCAGTGGGTATGTAATAAAGGGATAGTAACATATATGCCACGATAGAGCCAACACCGTCTGGCTTAACTAACCAAAATTGACTTGTTTCGTTTGGTTAAAAAAACGCGGTTGATTGTTCCGCTGCCCTGCGTCTTCCGTGATTTCATAGGTACCTAACATCCCGGTTTTTAGCTTAGCCCTCGGTGGTGGGTGGGAAGGTGTGTGAGGAGAATGTGTTTCCTGGAGATATTACAGGTTAATTCCTGGAAGAAAAGCCAGTGTCTAGGTGGAGAATAGGCCACCTGCTACAGGAACAGGAAGTCAGCCCAGCATGGCGGCAAACACTAGGGAGGAGGATGCAGGAGGATTAAGAGTTAGAGGCTAGCCTGGGCTACACGATGAAATCCTGGCTTAAGCAAAACAAACCAAAAGCCTGATGGCAGGAGTCTCAGCTGTGTGTTTCCTGAGCCCTAGGATTCCAGTGGCTCCTACTTCTACACGATATTCAAAATAAATTTTCTTTTCTTTTCTTTTCTTTTTTTTTTTTCCAGGACGTTTAGTGGTTTGGATACCTTTTGGAGCTAGATTTTTCTATCCTAAGAAAGACTATCATGTTAAATCTTTGCTTTTTTGTTTTGATTTTCAAGACAGCCCTGGCTGTCCTGGAACTCACTCTGTAGACTGGGCTGGCTTCAAACTCAGAAATCTGCCTGCCTCTGCCTCCCAAGTGCTGGGATTAAAGGCATGTGCCACCACTGCCCGACTCTTTTTATTAGTAGTATTAGTATTAGTATTAGTATTAGTATTAGTATTAGTATTAGTATTATTAAGACATATTTTCTTTGTAGAAAACCAAGCTGAAGACCTTCAAAGAGTTCATGTGAATCTTGAGCTTCAATGATTGGGAAATAAAGAAAGGAAGGAAGAAAAAGAACAATTTCTGGGTCCCTCATTCTCTCAAGTTGCTAGAAAGAGAGAGGTCTGACTGGAAACTTCCATCAGGGTGCGTCTGCCGGTCTCTTTGGAGATTTGTCCCATCTGGGGAGGTTGTATCCATGGCGACCCTGGCTGCAGAGCCTCTACCCCGAGCCTTTACAAAGCTTGGGCAATGGGGACCAAGTAGAAAGGAGATGATCACCCCATTTCCGAGACTGGTTTCCTCCAGGAGCTTAGACACGGGAGTTGCTCCAGCTTAAGCGGGCGCCCTGAAGTTCAAGTGCCGGAAACCCCAGCGCAGTGCTGAGAGGCAGAACCTGACCAGAGTGATGGCTAGATCCTGAGGCGGGATCTACCCTCGAGGTACGTTAGCTGTGTCCCGTGGGAGTGGATTCAGGTTGTCTCCTCCTGTCCCACTGCTACCTCTCGGCCCCATTTCATTTCCCCGCCTTTATCATCCACAAGGGATCAAAACCTCCTTAATCTTGGGCTTCTAGAACTTAAGTCAAACACATTTTACCTCTTCCACGAATGTCAGCACAAAGGGATTAAGGATTAAATCTGCCTCAGTTTGAAGTGGGAGAGAGCTGAGATGCGACACAGGACCTTTCCCACACACAAATTTTATTTTATTTTTTTAAAGAGAAGAAGAAGGTAGTTGCTATAGCCCTGGTTATCTGGTTCCACGCTAGGCCTTTGATTACGGGGGACGTGTTTCCTAGAGTGTCCATTTGTTCTGAAAACAACAAAGTTGGGCCCACAGAACATTTTTTCTTTTTCCTTTTTTCTTTTTCTTTTTGGTTTTTTCGAAACAGGGTTTCTCTGTATAGCCCTGGCTGTCCTGGAACTCACTCTGTAGACCAGGCTGGCCTCGAACTCAGAAATCCGCCTGCCTCTGCCTCCCAAGTGCTGGGATTACAGGCTTGTGCCACCACCGCCCGGCCCACAGAACGTTTTTTAATGTGTCCTATTTGAGGAAGAGGGGAACACTTGGTCACAGGAAAGAGAAAGGGACAGAAGGAGAAATGGGCATCTTTGCCTGTTGGTGCTGGAAAGGAATGTGGAGAAATGGGCATCATTGTAGGGAGAATCTCTTGAGCACTGTATAAATATTCCACCTGTGCCCAGTTCCCAAAAAAGGATTCTGAGACTTAAGATTTCATGAATAAATGCTTAGAGGAAAAGTTTTAGCTTATTCCTCAACTAGCTCATAATTTAATTACCCGTTTATTCAAGGCTTACGTCCTGTCACGTGGTTGGTTACCGCTCCTCGTGACTCTTACCTTCAGCAACTCTTCAGTGCCTATTTCCCAGAATCTCTCTCTGCCAGATGCCCCACCCTCTTCTTTTGCCTCAGCTCATTGGCCATCAGCTTTTAATTGACAGGTGATGCTTCCAATCAGTACAAGAGATTCTCCCCAGCTGCTCCTAGTCCTCTTCTATTGGCTAGGCAGGTCCTTTGTTATCTTAATGAAAGGGTTTCTCTGTGTAGCCCTGTCCTGAACTCACTTTGTAGACCAGGCTGGCCTCGAACTCAGAAATCCGCCTGCCTCTGCCTCCCAAGTGCTGGGATTACAGGCGTGCACCACCACCGCCCGGCTTTGTTTTCCCTTCTTAAGAGCCATGAAGTTGACATTTAAATGAAATCTCCATGTTAGTCAAATTGTTCTAGATATTAGTTCTTAGATTTACATAGGAATGAAGATGCTGATTTCAGCTCTCAGGAGATTTCTTTAGGGTTAAAATGTGAGCTTGCGCTTCCTGCCTTCATGAGATATGCACACAGTGAGAATATGCAACAAGCTAGATATGATCACGTATATCATCAATCACCACACTTGGGAGGCAGAAAAATCATGTGTTTGAGGCCAGCCTGGGCTACAGAAACTGTTTCCAGAAACCAAAACAACAATGACACCTCCTAAATACCTAGTTTTGCAATACAGAGATCGGGATTCAAATCCCACCTACTAGTTCTACTACCCCAGACAGACTAATATCTAGTTGGTTTCCCTTCTGTAAAGCGAACTGTCCTATCTAGCTCAGAGGCTATGTGAGTGTAACATCCAAAGAGCTCCCTCATGTCCCAACAGCACCTGACACTCGATAACCACACAGAGGGAAGCTAGCCATAGATCCAGAGAAGTGTGGCTCACTATAAATGCAATTTCTAGTAGGCAAACTAAAGAGAAAATCAGAGACTGGGTACTTGGGCTGGAGAGATGGCTCAGCAGCACTGACTGCTGTTGTGAGGGGCCTGAGTTCAAATCCCAGCAACCACATGATGGCTCACAACCATCTATAACAAGATCTGATGCCCTTTTTGGGTGTGTCTGAAGACAGCTACAGTGTACTTACATGTAATAAAGAAATAAATCTTAGAGAGAGAGAGAGAGAGAGAGAGAGAGAGAGAGAGAGAGAGAAGAGGAGAGGAGAAGAGAGGAGAGGGAGAGGAAAGGAGAGGAGAGGAGAGACTGGGTGCTTGTATATTCCCTGTTTTCCATGTGGTATTCCCAGTGTGCATGATTACAGCTGTCCACCGTGGCTCCTGTGACTCTGCCTGCCACACATTTAATAGGCTTACTCATCAAACTCTTGACCACAGGTTACAGGAGGGAGGAGGAGTGTTCCTACTTAAGTGTGTCATCATATCATTTCTCCTCCAACCACAGCAGCATATAAACAAAACAAAGCAAACCCCTAGAACTGTCTTTAACTGCACAGGAAAGATACCCGAAACTGAATTTAAGAGAAAAAAAAAATTTCCCCCAGGGGGAAAGATAGAAAGATACACTCTTAGAGCGGTTGTTGTAATTGTTGTTGGTTTGTTTTGGTCTTTTGTTTGTTTGTTTTTTACATAGCCTTGGCTGGTCTGGAACTCATTATGTATGTAGATCAGGCTGGCCTCAAACTTCCAAAGATGCTCCTGCCTCTACTTCATAAGTGCTGGGACTAAAGGCCTTTGCTACCTCACCCAGATTGGAAGATGTGATCTTTATGGCCATAAGACTATACACTACCAATGCATTTGATTTCAAAGTAGTTAGTCTGAAAGGGAACTAACTGTATTAGTCTGCTAGGACTGCTGTAATAAAATGCTGTAGACTGGGTGGTTTAACAGAAGCCCCGCCCCCTTCCCTGATTTGCCAGCCCCCTGGCCACACAGCTCTAGACTGGAAGGTCGGTGCTCCAGCTCTGGCAAGAGCTCTCCTTCTGGGACGTAGATGATGCTCTTCTGAATGCTCTCACATGAGCCCTTCTTGGTGCTGATGCTGAAAATGAGGATGTAAGCTTGTCTGTCTTCTCACTTAAGGGCACCAATCCCCTCAGACTGGGATCCCCACCCTTTGATCTCCTCCAACCTCCCCAGGGGACCAGGTCCAAAGACTATCAAAATGAATGCTAAGACTTCAGTATGTGAAACTTGGGGAGGGACACAGCATTCAGTCCCTGACTGCTTTACCAAAGGAATATGAGCCCATGGGAGGCAAATTATGGTCCTGGATGAATTTAGACTTGCAAAAATTATAGAGGAGCCCAACAGGCTTCTTTAGTTACATTTGGTCCAAGGAGGAAAAAAATGGACTAGCTTTTTTTTTTTTTTTTTTTAAAGTGACTTTGGCATTTTAGTACTCTCAGGAAGCCTGACCACTCGGGTGGAAAACCCAGGTAAAACTCCTTGATGATATCACCTCCTTGTCTTGGATTCCAGGCTTCGGGAAGAGGAGGCCAGGTTCTCCTTGGCTTTAGAATTAGTTGATACATAGTTTACAGAGGTCTGTGTGGTAAGCACCCAAAGCACTGTGCGTTTTTTTGCACAGCTCTGCCCCTGGAACCCTATCTTGGCTCACCGTTCACAGGACGTCCACTTGGGTTCTCAGGCTAGCCCCTTGGGTCCCTGCCTTGATTTTTCCCTTTTCCTTAAATGGGGTTCATCCCCAAACACCTTTGGCATTCTGTTCTCCTCCAGCTCCTCCAAATGTCTAGAAAGCCCCTGAGCCCCATGATGTCACTCTGACAGTTTGAATTGCTGATGTCAAGTCTTGGTGGAAGGAAAGATCTTTTATCATCTTAATTTTTTATGTGTTTACCCATTGTGCATGGTACTATGTCATGTAAGGACATGTTCATATGAGTATATATTGTACATTGGGCATGTTCCCCCAAATTAAACATGTTAGCTGTAACTCTGTAATACATACATACATACATACATACATACATACATACTGCTGATGCTTCTTACAGTATCTAGCTTCCAGCCATTACCAGTAGGTGTTGGTGCAACTATTTTTCTCACGTCTGTGATTGGCTTCTGCAGACCCAAACCTTCATTTGAATATTGAAGACTCAAACAAGGGGTCCACGGCAGAAAGTGAAGAGCTGTATGAGTCCCTGATGAACTGTCACTGGCAGCCTCTGGACGCTGTTCTGTCTAACATCCAGGACGAGCCCCTACCCCCTCTCCGGTGTGAGACAAGGACGCACTGTGCCCTCCAACTGCCCTATTAATTGGATCTTGCTTTAGTTTTGGAGAAGAAAATTCCAGGAATGCGGTAAGATTCTGAAAGTCTAACTAATTCTCCCCTCTTCCACCTGGTCCTGGGAGATGAAGCCCAAGACCTTGTGTATGTTAGATAAGCCCTCTATAACTGAAATGTTCCAGCCCTCAGAAAATGTTTGTAAATATAAACTTCTGGGACGTCAGTGAGATTGGCACGGTGGAATATGATGTAAATAAAGATTACTAGCACAGCCATCCCAGGAAGTGTGTTCTCTTAAGTCAGTTCCGGAAGATCCACATGACTGAAGGCAGAAGTTACGAGATGACATTGGGAGATAGGTTTTACAGAGGTGGACGTGATCTCAAGGTCGGCAGCCTTGGCATCGGTGTTTTGTGTCCTTCCTGTAATAGTAAACCCTCAGGGAAAGAATCAGATGTACATGGGATGTAAAATTTCTCAGTGGTATCTTGTCTGACAAATGTCAATTAGAACTAGATGCTCAATCTTCACTGAGCCTCAGGCTCTGTTTAAGGAAGCTGGTTTAAGAGTAGAAGACATGGGGCTGGAGAAATGGCTCAGCAGTTAAGAGCACTGATTGCCCTTCCGAAGGTTCTGAATTTAAATCTCACCAACCACATGGTGGCTCACAACCATTCGTAATGAGATCTGACCTCCTCTTCTGGTGTGTCTGAAGACAGCTACAGTGTACTTACATATAATAAATCTTTTGTTGTTGTTGTTTTTTGTTTTTGGTTTTTGGGTTTTTTTTAGACAGGGATTCTCTGTGTAGCCCTGGCTGTCCTGGAACTCACTCTGTAGACCAGGCTGGCCTCGAACTCAGAGATTCGCCTGCCTCTGCCTCCCAAGTGCTGGGACTAAAGACGTGTGCCACCACTGCCAGTCAATAAATAAATAAATCATTATAGGAAAAAAAAAAGTAGAAGACAACAGAGAGCCACTCAGCTGAACACAAAGATTCCTAATAATGAACCAAGTTCACTTTATCAACACAGCCTGATGGTTTTTCTAAGATCAAGGAATTGGGTCTTTATATAAGCCAGTTGTGAAGCGTCAGTGTATGTATGAAGTGAGAAGTGAGGTAATTGTAGAGATGGCTCAGTGGTTATTCCTCCAGAAGCCCTGGGTTCAATTCCTAGTACCCACATGACAACTCACAACCATTTATAATGTAACTCCAGTTCCAGGGGATTTCAAGCCCTCCTTTGGTGTCTGTGGGTACCAGGCATGCATGTTGGTGTTACATGCAGGAAAACATGCATACACAAAAAACAATAAACCGAGCATGGTGGCACACGCCTGTAATCCCAGCACTTGGGAGGCAGAGGCAGGCGGATTTCTGAGTTCAAGGCCAGCCTGGTCTACAGAGTGAGTTCCAGGACAGCCAGGACTACACAGAGAAACCCTGTCTCAAAAAACCAAAAAAAAAAAAAAAAAAAAAACAAAAAAAAAACCCAAAAACAACAACAACAACAAAAAAACCCAAACAAACAAAAAACCCCAAAAAACCCACAAAACAAACAAACAAACAAACAAACAAAAACAACAAAAAAGCAATACAGTATAAAAACTTAAATAGGTGTTATTGGATGTGCTTTGGTGTATTGCTTTGCCTCAATTAGATACTTAAGAGAGACCCCTGGGCTGCGTTCATGGACTTGTAGGCTAAAAGCATATAAAAAGCGTGTCTGGGAGAGTTGATCAGACCATAAGCAACGAGATTGGACATTGCCTCCTTTTCAAAGGTGCTTAGTTCATGCTAAGCCTCACACTGCACAGGTCTTTGAAAGACTCACAGGAAGCCCGATGGTCTGTAGCTGCTGTAAACCAAGGCAGGGGCGGGGCTTCCCCCTGAGTCATCATTTGCCATTTGAGCTCAGACTTTTCTTCCCAGAAGGAAGCATTTTTGTGACCTCTGCCTTAAGATGCCCATAGCATTGTTGTGTCATAGTATGACTAACATGTCCCCAGACATAGCCAAACGTCCCCCAGGGGTGAAGCTGTGCCCTCACTTAACATGACTGGAATAAAACAACGATTATCAGGCTCCGGGAAGGTGTGTTTAGACCAAAGCAGAAAGCTTGCTTTAGGATTTGGCAGTAAAATGAAAAGTCACAGACACAAATCAGCAG